>CM065680.1:44280083-44387583 GCA_017654935.2 Phymorhynchus buccinoides | reverse complement strand
ACATGCGTAGACATGTTGAGAACAAATCCATTTTGAGAATGCGGCGTGACCCCGGCAAACCGGGGTGGGGTGGGGGTGGAACCCACAGGCAACGTGGATGGATAGGTTATGTTACACGTCTTAGTAAATGCTATAAACACATTATAATTGGTATTTGTAACCACAATCAGCAATACAAATGTCACGAGAATGAAAGAAAACATTATGTTAATTGAGAAGACAACAGAAGACCATAAAAATACAACCATGTACAGGAGCGGATCAGCTAGTCATGGAAGAGGGAAGGGGGTTAGTTCCAGCTCGTTAGTAGCTGGGGTGGGGGTGGGATGTCGGGGGGGGGGGGGGTAGCCCCCCAGAGGTAATTTGAATGTAAAAGATGCAATCAAGGCTTCACGTGGGAGAATTAGCTAAAGCTATAGCGTGGGAGTACATTAATTTCTCCCTTTTTTTAAATTTTCCTTCTTTCCTTTTTTATTATCTTTTTCTGAGTTATCACATCGTAACAAATCTTTTTTGGGGGTGGGTGGGTGGGTGATGGTTGAGTTTAAGAATAGACAAAACCATACAAGAACAAAGTAAACTTAGTAACATTACTCATATATCTGTAAACAAGAAGTGTACTTAGGGGGTAGGTCTAGCTCAGACAATGTTTTATGGTAAATTGGAAATCAAACCAGGCCATGCTACTAATATTGTGACAAAAAAATCATTTATATGCTGAAAAGACAGAGATGATTCTTGTGGCCTCTAACCACACAATTAAAATTCAGGTTCTCCCAGGTTCTGTCGACATTGATGGCACTGAGATCAAGCTATCGGCATCCGTCCGCAATCTAGGTGTTACTTTGGACCAAACCCTTTCTTTCAAACAGCATGTTTCCAATGTTTGCAAGGTTTGCTATCTAGAACTTCGAAGAATTAGTTCCATCCGCCGTTTCCTCTCTCAAGATGCCCTGAAGACTCTAGTATGTGCTTTTGTTCTGTCTCGCCTTGACTACTGTAACTCACTTCTTGCTGGCTGTCCATCAACTCTCATCTCTAAGCTCCAACGGGTCCAGAATAATGCTGCTCTTCTCATTTCTCGCTCCCCTAGGTACGATCATATCACTCCTGTTCTTCGTTCCCTGCACTGGCTCCCAGTTTAATCACGTATTGACTACAAAATTCTTCTCCTCGTCTTCAAGTCACTGAATGATCAAGCTCCCCTGTATCTCTCTGATCTTCTTCATCTCTATGTCCCAGCTCGCCAACTACGTTCGTCTTCTGATTCTCGTCTCCTTTCCCTTCCCTCCATCCGTCTCAAATCTGCTGGCCAACGTTCTTTTTCTTGTCAAGCACCATCTCTTTGGAATTATCTGCCTTCTCCCCTCCGACACTCCAACTCAGTCTCCTCATTCAAAACCTCTCTTAAAACCCATCTTTTTCCTGCTGCACCCTAAATATTTGATCAGTTGTCTATCGTTGTGTGCACGTGGGGGGAGATTGAATAAGAGGTTTGTGCGTGTGTGTATGTTGTGTGTGTGTGTGTGTGTGTGTGTGTGTGTGTGTGTGTGTGTGTGTGAGCATGCATGTGTGCATACATGTGTGCTTGTGTGTGTTTGGGTTTTGTGGGTTGTGTGTGCACGCATGTGTGTGTGTGTGTGTGTGTGTGTGTGTGTGTGTGTGTGTGTGTGTGTGTGTGTGTGTGTGTGTGTGTGTGTGTGTGTGTCTGTCTGTCTGTCTGTCTGTCTGTCTGCGTGCGTACGTTGTGTGTGAGGGTGTTTGTGTATCTGTGTTGGTGTATGTGGTCAGTCCGTGCGGCTCGGTTGCTGTGGCTTACTGAATGGGGTATGAACGAGTTGGCGTCGATAAATGTGTGTGTGTGTGTGTGTGTGTGTGCGTGTGTGTGTGTGTGTGTGTGTGTGTGTGTGTGTGTGTGTGTGTGTGTGTTAGAGAGAGAGGGAGAGAGTTGCTTTGTATATGCGTTGTTGCTGGTTGGTGTCATTCTTGAATGCTGTTTTTGTTGTCTGTTGATCAATAATTGATTGTAAAGCGCTTTGGGCTCATCTGAGGTAAAGCGCTATATAAATATACTATTATTATTATTATTATTATTATTATTATTATTATTATATGTAGGCTTATCGGATATACTTGTTCAAAACAAATCAGTGATTATCACTATCAGCCACCTAACAAAACAAAGCATACCATAATCTACCAATTATCTGAAACTTCAAAACTCAATGTGTGTTAGTCAGTTCTGTCTGACTAGCCATGACTTTGAGATAGCAAAGGAGGCAGTTACTATTCTTGAGGACTGGGCATAGTGTTAAAAGTACAGAGGTCTTGCCCAAGGTATCCCCACTCTCCTGGCCAGAGAAACTTTAGACAGCTGGTGTTGGGGAAGGTCCCCAAAGGCCAACTAATCCCCTTTGCTGCAGTACTGGTAAGAGCCAGTGCAAATGCTTCCAAGTTTGGGATTCGCTGTCATTCACAAAAGATTAACAATTCACCATGATTTTCCATTTCAAAATTCAAACTGTGGCATAGAATATGGCCCGAACGTTAATCTAACTTTAACCCTTTCACCGCCAATGTCGCATTTTAGCACCACAATGTGACCCATGTCACGAAAAGGCCTCAAACCAGGGTCCGTTATCCAAAGAGCCTATTTTCATAATTTTGGGAGGTAAGGATGAGGTAAGGATGGGTCTAGGCCTTACTTTTAAATGCATGTCACAGAGGAATCCCCACTTTTGCAGATTTTGTTTTCTCTACCCAGTTAAGTTTACTAGAATTTTGTGCTGAAACATGGCTGGCGGCGAAAGGGTTAGGATCAACGAATGGATCAGTGAAACCGGGCTGAGCCATGCAGGCCCTCAACATTAATGACCGCTTCCAGTTTTCAATCACATGAATTCACAGTACAGTGGAACCTCCCTTATAGGACCTCCCATTATAAGACTTCCTCCCATATAAGACCTACTTCTCTGACACATTGCCCTTCTTTGTGAGTATTAAAATTACCTCCCTTATAAGACCCCTCCCTTATAAGACCCCTCCCTTATAAGACCCCTCCCTTATAAGACCCCTCTCTTATAAGACCCCTCCCTTATAAGACCCCTCCCTTATAAGACCTCATTTTGGATGATTTTTGAAGGTCTTAAAGGGAGGTTCCACTGTAGTTGCTGTGTGTTGTCTGTAGTTGCTGTGTGTTGTCTGTAGTTGCTGTGTGTTGTCTGTACTTGCTGTGTGTTGTCTGTACTTGCTGTGTGTTGTCTGTACATGCTGTGTGTTGTCTGTACTTGTTGTGTGTTGTCTGTACATGCTGTGTGTTGTCTGTACTTGTTGTGTGTTGTCTGTACATGCTGCGTGTTGTCTGTACTTGTTGTGTGTTGTCTGTACTTGTTGTGTGTTGTCTGTACTTGTTGTGTGTTGTCTGTACTTGCTGTGTGTTGTCTGTACTTGCTGCGTGTTGTCTGTACTTGCTGCGTGTTGTCTGTACTTGCTGTGTGTTGTCTGTACTTGTTGTGTGTTGTCTGTACTTGTGTGTTGTCTGTACATGCTGTGTGTTGTCTGTACTTGTTGTGTGTTGTCTGTACTTGCTGTGTGTTGTCTGTACTTGTTGTGTGTTGTCTGTACTTGTTGTGTGTTGTCTGTACTTGCTGTGTGTTGTCTGTACTTGTTGTGTGTTGTCTGTACTTGTTGTGCGTTGTCTGTACTTGTTGTGCGTTGTCTGTACTTGTTGTGTGTTGTCTGTACTTGTTGTGTTTGTCTGTACTTGTTGTGTGTTGTCTGTACTTGTTGTGTGTTGTCTGTACTTGTTGTGTGTTGTCTGTACTTGTTGTGTGTTGTCTGTACTTGTTGTGTGTTGTCTGTACTTGTTGTGTGTTGTCTGTACTTGTTGTGTGTTGTCTGTACTTGTTGTGTGTTGTCTGTACTTGTTGTGCGTTGTCTGTACTTGTTGTGTGTTGTCTGTACTTGTTGTGTGTTGTCTGTACTTGTTGTGTGTTGTCTGTACTTGTTGTGTGTTGTCTGTACTTGTTGTGTGTTGTCTGTACTTGTTGTGTGTTGTCTGTACTTGTGCGTTGTCTGTACCTGTTGTGTGTTGTCTGTACTTGTGTGTTGTCTGTACTTGTTGTGTGAAGGTAAGGGGAAGGGCGACAGAAGCAGAGTTGGGGTGCAACTGATTTTTTTGTTTGTTCACAAAAGTCACAGGGGGCATGAGGAGATGGGGTGAGGAGTGGGGACATTGGACAGTATTTGATAGGTATTCATTTAAGAACAGCCTTATTTGTAGATACAGAATTTTTTTTTTTAATCGATGAAAATGGAGCCTTTGAATCTCTCTCTCTCTCTCTCTCTCTCTCTCTCTCTCTCTCTCTCTCTCTCTCAAAGAAAGCATGGAGTATGTTTATATGGCTAGCCATTTTGCTTGAAGTACTATTGTTTAAAGTCAGACAGAGACAAGCACAAAGACACAAGCCAAGCTTCATCGATGAAGGTATCATAATTACTATTAAAAGACCCTACTACCTTGTATAACCTGACCCCCTCTAAAAGAAACAACCCCACAATAATTAAACCTTCATTTTATTTAGATAAACAAATAACATGCGTTCAATAAGCTTCAAAAAGCGCACGGACGGTAGGCCTATCAATCCATGGGTAAGGCCTACATGTCCTTTCGTGCCACACACTCCCCAACAAGTCATGTATTTTACAAGTCACGCTCTTCACACGAGCTCGTATCGAGGTGTTATCGAACTTAATAGCCACGCGACACAATTTCATTGAGAAAATCGCGTTTCTCGGAAATGCAGAAATACTTTGGGAACCTATCGGCAAGGGGAAGTCCCCAACCGGTTATTTTCTGAAGCCCATGACCTCTGATTTGGTCAGTTCTCAACGGTGCCAGACAGACAGCTAGTTACGTGCTAAAGGGTTGTACTTGTTACTGCAAGGATATCAAGTTTCTTGTCGATTATTTATGTCACGTTTGTGTCCATCGTCGCTATACGAGGTGACTGGAAAATAGAATCTTGAAAGATTCGTTTCATCCTTTGTTAGGATTTTTTTTTTTAATTCGAGTTGCCTAGACTTTTGACTTTGGCATTTATTTTTATTTTGCATTGTTGTTTACTTGCCTGACGTGTATTTGTGTGTTTTCAGTTGTTAAACAGCACCGAGTACCTCAACAATAAGCGAAGAATCTTCATGGCTGTGCAAATGAAATGAAATGAATTCACCAATGTATCCACCCCGCGTCGTTAGATTGCCACACCACATGACCAAACAGTTGGTAAGTATAACTTAACGCCAACAACAATACTGTTACTATTATTTAGCTACCCCTTCTGCTCTCTGGCAGTCATAGTCGGAAACGACAGACATGCATACTACGTGCTGTTATTTTGTGAGTTTATTGCCTGTCGTTTTATCTGTTGGTCAGTTTTGTACGAAACTAAAAGAACTCCCAGAAATTGTGAATATCTATGGAGGTAGCCCACAATTAATCAATCGATAGGGCAAAAGCCGTGTAGGCCTACCAAAGACTGTACAGGGGAAGATAAACATCCGGTCTCTTTTCCCTATATGAGTAGTGAGGACAGAAACACTGGTTATGTCCCTTTGAAACGTGACACATTTTACACATCGATAGGCCAGTTGAATTCTCCGTTCAAGTTCCAGTCCGAGTTTTTGGATAGCCTCCACTGTGAATAGTGTACACGTCCGCACTAACGATAACTCTATCAGTCCGGTTCGCCGAGCTTTTAAGAAATCCATCTTACCCTTTTAGAATATCTTTGGGCCTACTACTCCAAAGTTCAAAATAACTGGTCATTTCCGTTTGCCGTTTGAGCAAACCCAGACAATTCATTGTCTGAATATCAGGGACAATTTTGATAGGATTTTTGTTTGTTTGTTGCAGCTGGTTTAGGTGTTGTTGGTTTTCTTGGCGTAGTGATCAATGCAGTAAGCCTAAATCTTTTTAAAAAATCCTTTTTTCACAAAATGTTGTCTTTAAAAAATCTACATCTTTGGCGGTACGTTTTGGGGCTTGCCATTTGGGTGAAATGAGGCCACGGGCATCATTTTCGAGACATGGGACACAGCTCTGCAAGTGTTCATGGTGATAAATGGCAGTTGGAACATAATTATTGTTCATTTTAAAAATAATACGTCTCGTTAGAAGTAGCCTATGTTTCTCTGACTTGCTAATTAGCCAAGCTGACTTAATGTGCTTCTTCCTCGAATTAACATGGAGAGTGTTCCAAATGTTCATTGTTATCGGTTCTCTATAATTAACAAAATATTCATTGTCATCAAAATTTTGTGTATTGTTGTTTTTTCTTCCTTGCGTGAAACCTACCGTTGTTCATGTTCGAGGAATAAATTTTATATGTGTTGACTTTTTATGTAGACCAATTTATCATTTTGTAAATGTATTTATTAGAAAGCTTTTGAAATTCATGTTTGTTCATCTGACAGCCGTTCTTCATTTGAGAGCCGTGAACCTGACAGTCGTGATACCCCGATAAAATCGAGTTAACTATGTCTTTGAACACTTCAGTATGTGCTTGGAGATTATGCGTGAGTTCGCGCGCGCGTGCGTGTGTGTGTGTGTGTGTGTGTGTGTGTGTGTGTGTGTGTGTGTGTGTCGAGGGAGAAACTTGCAGCTGCTGTTCATATTATTGTTACTACGGTTGAATATTCCTTATCTTTTAAAAAAAAGCAACAACAAAAAGCAAAGGTCACGACTCCACCAGAACCACTAATGTTACCTTTTTCACGTGATACTCTAATGTTTAAGAAATAAACGCAGTCGAAAAAAAAATCAGCGCATATTTATGATGTTGCTTTTAGCAATTTTGTCAACCAACAAAATCATTAAAAGTTCCTGTCTTTGAATGAATTCCGATTGATTCTGAAATGGCAGGAAATGAATCAGTTTTAGGTCATACCCTATGACGTTTAACAGATTTAGTTAAAATATGTTCTTAGATTTTTATTTACGCTGTTTTCAATTAACCCTTTCACCGCCAGCCATACATCAGCCAAAAATGTCCATTAAATTTACCTGGGTAGAGAACAAAATCCATCTGCAGTATTGGGGATTCTTCTGTGACATATATAAAATAAGGTCTATCCTTACTTCCCAAAACTAAGACAATAGGGTCTTTGGATAATGGACCCCAATTTGATGCCTTTTAGTGACATAGGTGTTAAATCACTGTGGTGCTAAAATGCGACTTTGGCGGTGAAAGGGTTAAACAGGCACTGAAACAGGTTATTAAGGCAAAAACATCACCACCTTGAGTGAATTAAGAATAACGGGGGGGGTGGGGGTAAGAAGAGAAAAAACCCAGACAAGGTTAGCTGGATCATCCACTCTGACATAAAGGGTTATATTATGATAGCATGATCAACAAATGACACACATTAAGCTTATGTGCATGCAGTTTAATATTTGTGTAACAGTTTAGTTGCGCATCGTTTTGCATTCTCTGAGCCTGAGTAAGGCTCTAATTCTGACAAAGTAGCATTTGAGAAACTGAAGCAGTCAGAATAGGTAGGGGTTACCTAGGTCTGAATCCGTGTGAAAACGACCATTGACAGGGGGCTACTTCATCGAAGGTGCGAAGCACCAAGATCTCTAGGGGGGTCCGGGGGCATGCTCCCCCAGAAAATATTTTAAATCCGAGAAGCAAAATAGTGCAATCTGGGCATGAAATAAAGGACTAATGCCATTACTGTTCATACACCTATCGAAACATGTTTTGAACCATTAAGTACCTATCAACTGGTGGTGCTGATGAGTGCTAGGCATAGCCCGCGAGGAAATGTAGCTGCCGCTCGGCAACATGATTTTTTTGTTTTATTTTGAGGAAAAAGGGTGTAGCAGAAGGTGGAGGGTCTGCAAACGAAACCCAAGGATTTTATATTATGAACCAAGTGATGAATGACGTACAATAAGGAAGCGTAACAGTTGAAGATCGATCAATACTTGTTCATTCAAACAGGAACATTGATCCACAAATATTTGATAACCTTCGCCTGCTTCCTGGTCGAAAATGGCTTCATGGCGCTAATTCGCGCGTAATCTCTAGGCTAACCACTCTAAAGTCTTAACATACTTTTCCAGAGACCCGGATGTTTCCTGCAAATCAGGATAACTTTCTCTAGACAACAGTCGCCGCGCGCATAACTGTTATGCCAAAAGGGTCTAAAAAAACAATGTAGAAAACGTTTGCAGAAGAATATTACAAGCTCTTGTCTGATTGGTAAAAAAAGAGAGTATTATTTTAACCAAACTTTAGTGGGCCATTCATCAACAAGAAATGTATCCACCCCATGCAAGCCATGCACGTGATAGTTCGCCAAGATATACTCTGGGCCGGGAGCAGCCACAAAACGTTTTCGGCAAACGTCGGCAAAAGATGTGTTTCTTAGTACCGTTTTTTTCTGATTTGCGCACACGCTACGTAACGTTAGCCCTTGTGAAACGGCCCCCAGCTGCAAGCCTTGCATTTATCGTATAGCAAATTGCCTTGTTGCAAATTTAAAACACATGCCGTCCCTGTTAACAAAGTTTATGCTCATGAACTTTCCTTTCTTTTCTTTTCTTCTTTTCATTTCTTCCCCTCTCCCTTTTCTTTCTGGCAGTTGTTGTTGTTGTTGTGGGGTTGGGTTTTTTTCTAAACAGTTAAACAAGTGAACCATTTTTGCTTGTGTTTTTTTACCTTGATATTTTTCATTTGATTTTTTCCCATTGATATTTTCCATTTTCTCTCTCGCAGAAACCGGACATGTCCGATTTTAGGATGTCTCGCGTACCCTTCCTGCGGTTGGTCCGTCCTGGCACGGAGAGCTGAGATCCTCCGGGTCTCCAACATCCCCCCCCCCCCCTTTTAAGACTCCCAACGATAACCTAACTTAAACATTAATGTACATAGTCCTTGGTCTATATATTTTCCCCTGTCGTTCAGACAGGGAAGTCCCGGGGGAAGGGGTTCCTTCCCCTGGTTGGACAACTAAAGTATTTAAAAAATAATTTTATTCTATCCCTTGTAAATAATCATATCATTTTACATCTCCCTGTATATAAGAAATAAATATTTGTATATACATTTCTTTTAAAATAAATTAATGCCAAGATTGGTTTTTAATAATAAAATAATAGTACGGACTTTTAACCCCGTAGCCCTTGAATTTTAATTGAGTTCGGTTTCGGTTCTAGGCCAGTCCTCCTTATGCCAAAATAATATTTAACTTAATCTTTTCTAATATAACATCTTATCGATTATCGAAAGATAAATCTATGGTTTTTACATATTTTAAATCTTCCCAATAAAAAAATTCCAACTTGCTTGCTAAGATAAAACCTTCCATTATTACTCGTGTTGTCCATGTTTTTGTACTGTCTTCTTATGTTTTGTACGTGGTTTTTTTGTTTTTTGTTTTTTTAAACATACTAAACCTGTACAAATGTCCCATAATATGGGACATATTATGTACCTTGCCGGGTCGAGAGGACGTAAAACACTATCTTTCATTCATTCAGAAACCGGACATAGAAGACTGGATTTTGCCTCTTTGTTTCTATTGACTTGGTTATAACATAAAAATCAAACTGATAAACACGGAAATAATTCAAAATTGTCCTTCATCATGTGGATACATCATGTGGTAAAATACATAAAAATAGACATAAGTATATATCCTAAATAGAAAATTGGTATTTTGGGGGTTGTTGACTAGTTTTGGCTCAACTAGTGAGAGAGAGAGAGAGAGAGAGAGAGAGAGAGAGAGAGAGAGAGAGAGAGAGAGAGTATTTGTTTATTCTATGTGTTCATCTCTAAATAAAATTTGGATTTTAACGCACTCACACACGCGCGCGCAAAATGCGCCGTGTGCATGTGCACACACCGATAACAGCTCTCTCTCTCTCTCTCTCTCTCTCTCTCTCTCTCTCTCTCTCTCTCTCTCTCTCTCTCTCTCTCTCTCTCTCTCTCTCTCTCTCTCTCTCTCTCTCTCTAGGCTGTGTAGGGGAGAGGGGAGTACTCTTGCCGCACTGTGCAATGACTCCGTTTTGCGTTTGAGGTTAACCCTAATTACATTTTAGCATGCAATAGGCCTTCCTATCATATTTTTTGGAATTCATGGGAATAAAAACAATCTGCCATTGCATCATTTACTCCAAGACTTGAGAAATTACACACAGATCGTCAGCAACGATTTTGGATCATCGATCGCAAGTCGGACCAAGCTTTTGACAGTGGGTGAAGATCGAGCTATTGTGGGAATCTTTTGCAACCATTCACGCAAAATTACCTAACATGGCTACCTCAGGCAATTCCGCTATAAGCATGACGATGATGTGCATGAGCATGGCTTACGAACTGGCTACCTCAGGCAATTCCGCTATAAGCATGACGATGATGTGCCCCCCCCCCCCCCCCCCCCCCCCCCCCCCCCCCACCCCCCCCCCCCCCACGTTAGGCTAGTAGTGAGTAGCGGATTAGGTCAGCTCTTCGTAGTTCTTGAAAAAGAAAATGAATGAAAACTCGTCGAGTATCAAACGTTCATTTCAAATGCTACTATGGTCAAGAAAGTGACCACTGTCTGTCGTCTTACTACAGCCGAATTCGCTTATAAGAAAACTCGCTTATAATCATGCAAAACGTTTTCCCCTGTCAAACTCCTTTCTTAAATGTAAACTCGGATATAAGAAAATCGCTTATAAGAAAACTCGGATATAAGAAAATCGCTTATAAGAAAACTCGTTTACAATCAAGCAAATTCCTTCTCCCATCCACAATGGAAAATTGGATATAAGAAAATGATGTCATACTAAGCGAGTTGGTTTGCAGTTCGTTTTCTTATAAGCCAGTTCTATTTTCTAATAAGCGAATTGCCATTGACTATATTTTCTTAAAAGTGAGTTGGACCTGAACTGAAAGGATGTTCCAAGAAAATTGAAGTCGTTCCAAAAAGGTAAAGTTTACGTCAGACCAGTGGCATCACAGCGGACAGTCTAACCAGTACAGGCACTTGATTGCAAGACTAATTGAGTTCTTTATTTCATACTTTCCTTCAGTATTCTGTGCAAAGTAAATGTTGAGTAGAAGAAAAAATATGAGTGCCTGTACTTTTGTGTTGGTGGTAGTCGGAGACTGTCCATCCTTTTATTTTCAGCAGCAATGGCAGAGAGGAAAAGGCAATCCATTTCTTTAAGAAGATAAATACAAATAATTGAATATGTGGACAAATATCCACATAAACACAAGCAAACGATTGATGAAGAGCTGCAGGTCCCCTTCTCTAAATGATATTTCAGTACAAGAAAGGTGAAGAGGTACACAGGGAGAAAGGTGGCAGAATGGTTAAGACGTTCGCCTGCCAAATGTAATGCGTGACTGCAACGTGAATGACCCGGGTTCGAATCCCGGCCTCGCCCTTTCTTTCTAGTTTGACAGGAAAATCGAACTGAACTTCGAGTCCTTCGGATGGGGACTTAAAGCTAGCCTGACCCGTGCGCTTACTAGTACGCACGTAAAAATCCCACAGCAGTTAAAAGTTGGTAAGAGCAGGGAGAAATCCTGCTGCCTGGTATGGCCAAATTGATAGCTAGGTTTCCCAAGTCTGCCCACACACCCTCCTCACCCTGCCCCCTCCCCCAAAAAAAAATTGGGAGGGCGCTGTGCTTGCGCCGACACTCTTTCCAAGGGAGAGCAGCCCGAATTTCTGTGACTTGAATATACGAAATACCAAATTTGATAACAGTAAAAGGAAAAAAAAATTCTTGTTAGTTGAGTGCTTGTCGGCACCTTTAAATCTTCTTAGTAGACTATTTTGATTTTATTATGTAAAACATGCACCAAGTTAGAAAAAAGGATTTTCTCTTCATTTTGTTTTTTTGGCTTTCTTTTCTTTTTTTCTCTTTTTCTTCATATTGAACTTGTTTTTTTATATCCGAATTTTGGATATAAGAAAGCAAAAGAATCATCTCCCTTCGATTTTGTTATAACTGAGTTTTGAATTTACGATGTAAAACATGAGTCATAAGTCCCAAGTTTCTTTATTGTCCATTGGCATTGTACAAACGCAAATGGAAAATTGTCTTCCATCGTGTAAAATAAGATAAAATACATCAAAATCAAAATATTTGTTAAAACATAGAACAGAAATTTATATTTAAACAAATATGTAACTCTCACACCACACCCAATCATTCATCTGCTCTCCACTATCTTGCTCACTAATCATGCAACTTACCCTTACCACGGATCCTATATTTACCCGACAGTGTCCATGCCCTTACTAAACTAACTGCTATATCTTTGTGGTGGTACCATAGCCGATGAGGTTTAACCGAGGCGTGGTTACTGCTACACATATCTGTATTAATAAGAAATCGGGACTTTACTGGATTAGCACTGCCTCCGGGCATTGCCTCCAGTATTGTTCCCACCATATCTTTGTATTTACAAATGCCCCACATGGCCGAAAGGCCGAAGAGGGCGTAAAACCCTATTTTCACACAACTTACCCTTATTCTAAGTTATCCTACATACATCTGTATCGTTAAAAATTCGGGACTTTCCTGGAGTTGCACTGCCTCCGGGCACTGCCTCCAAGGATTGTTCCCATCTTTATATCTACTAATGTCTTACATGTGTCCGTTTCAGACCGGAGGACGTTAAAACGGATTTTCATCGCAACTTACCACCATTTCCGCCTTCATTTTTGTTTTTCATTTTCTGTTCTTTTCTTTCTCCTTTTTGTGTGTGCCTTTTTTTCCTTTTTTTTTCTTCATGCACCAAATTAGGTAAAAGGATTTTCTCTTCGTTTTTTCTCTTGTTTCTCTTTATTTAATTTTTTTCTATGGTTATTTTTTCCATTTTTACCCCCATTCAACTTGGTAAATAAGAAAAAAACTTCAAAATGTTTACTGTAATCTGAGTTTCGAATAATATAAGAAAACTCGGATATAAGAAAATAAAACATTATCTCCCTTCGATTTTCTTATAACCGAGTTTTGCTGTAGCTACAGAGACATATTTTTAGTAATTGTAATTTGTAGACGCATGTTTCAAGATTTCTCAAAGTTGTGTCATCGTTCACTAATATTACTAATAACAAAGAAACTCCCGGGGCGTAGATTTACAAAGTTGCTACACACTACGTCGGTGATTGCAACACGTTCTAAAAATAGCTCTGCACGTGTCATGAAGACAAAAGGCCAGTGCTGATGATGGAAACGGGGAACAATAGCATTACGAAGAGGGGCTACGATCAGATGAAGAGGTAGGTCTATACAGAACGTGGCCAGAATAAAGTAGAGGGTGAGAACGCAGAGTCCAGCATTTTGTAGACTAATCATTTTGTGCGATTTCATCCCACATTTCTCTTCAGTGACAAAGCACATTGTGACAAAACGCCGTGATTGGGGCCAACAAGAGGATTTTAGACTTAAAATTAAATCATGTGCACCATCATGAAACTTATAAGGTACGCGGCCTGTATGTGACTCGTAATTCAAACTTGTATTTGAGACACTTGTTAAGATGCTCCAAGCCTACATACTTCTATTTTGGTCGTGTGCTTCAGGCCTACAAGTTCGTCTGCTACTTCGTGTGTCGTACACCAACCAAAACGTACAGAAGTTTCTGGCGGAAAGACGATGAGGACGCATGCGTGGTTTACAAAACCCGACTGAACGGGGAATTCCCTTCTCAGTTTTTCCCCCTAGAAGTAGAACTGTCGTAAAATAGAAACTGTTGTCAGATTATTATCAGATCCACTGTAAATTTGTTAGATCCATCCGATTTTTTGTGACAACAAAGTACAGATTAGCCTTTTCATGATGGTTTTGCGAGCAGAAGAGTTTGAAATGTGATGAAGAGATCCTTGTTTATGGAACCAAGTTTTGAAGTCAACTGTGTAACTGTAACTGTAAGTCGAAAACTTGTGTGATTGATTTTGACTTGAGTCCGTGATAATTATTTCCTGTATTTCTAACCTTTGAATGCCTGTTCATGACAAAATGATGACTTCATCATGACGTTTCCTAGTCTGCTGAAAATACGGGGTTGATAAAAGTTTACACAAATTGGTAGATGCCTAGATCAGTAGATGGACCAAAACGCGACAAAAGCAAATCACACCATTTCAACATTTCCGTCATTTGGCTTTCAAAAAGTTTCAGTTCATGATGTTGTGTTTCAAGTTTTGTAATGAAGAATTTCCTTGAAAATAATGTCTTCCTCGAGTCAAACCCAGTTTTTCGTCTTCCATCCACATTTCTTAGGATTTAATTGGGTGAACATAGATTCATATCATATCAGTTTATGCCCTGGACAAAGACCCTAAATTGACAGAATTGAGATACCAACATGACTGATTGTGTCATCAAAAACCGTCACAGCTGTGCTCAATACTAAAAAAAAACTATATTGAAAGGGCACTTCAGAGGCCGCGAGGCCTAGTTGCCCTCATTACCTGACCTGACCTGAGTTTAGGCTCTGTAGGCCTTTGAAGCCTTTTGGCGTTTTTGCCCTCCAGATATTTTTCAAATTTATATTTTCTTTTTTCTTTTTTTTTGCCCGTGAATTACTACGGCTATTGTGCATTTGTTTTGTGTTTTTTTGTTTGTTTTTATTTCTCCAAATTTGTGGAGTACATAATAGTATTAAATTTTTTGTCAATAAGATTTTTGAACATATTTAGTGATGATGCATTTACAGTTTCATTAGAAAGATTGTTCCATGCAGTTATTACTCTGTTAGTAAAAAAGTTTTGAGCTGAACGACTGTTATTTAGTTTTTTTGTTAGTTTGAAATCATGCCCTCGTGTTCTCTCCTCGTCAGTTAAAGTTAGTAAAGTTGTGTTAGGATCATAAAACTTATTAAGAATTTTATTATTATACACCTCAATCAAATCACCTCTTAGACGTCTGTATTCCAAACTAGGTATTCCCAAATACTTTAGTCTGTCATAGTCCATATCTCTGGTTCCAATAATTGTTTTCGTAAATCTCCTTTGGACACCTTCTAAATGATCAATATGTTTTCTCAAAAAGGGACACCAGACTGGATTTCCATACTCTAATAAGGGGCGTACTAATGTTTTATAAAGAGGTAGCATAATTTCCTTTGATTTATTAGTTATTGTTCTGATTAGTAGACCAGCAGTACGGTTTGCCTTTTTAACAGTATCGTTGATGTGTGGTTCTAAAGATAGTAATGGATCAACTATAACACCAAGATCTTTCTCCGCATTTGTGCTCTCAAGAACCCTTCTGACACCACCATCATTCATAAAATACTCATGCATTGGGTTCTTTTTTCCAATGGAAACATTCCGTTTTCATTGTACTTGTAGTTTGAAACTAGTGTTTTACGTCCTCTCGACCCCTAAGGGCACATATGAGACATGTACTTGTAGTTGTAGCTAGTTCTACTTGTTCATATAATTTCTAACTGTTCTGCTCAATCCCCTTTACTTTAGCTACCCATAATACTTTTCTTTTTTTTTTTTTTAATTTTTTTTTTTTTAATAGTGATATATATTTTGGTGATTGTCTTCCAAGTTCTTCATTTTCTTTTTGCTTGCCCTCTTTCATCAAGTTCGATATAACAAAATTATAAGATAAACATGATAAAACAAAGATGCAATGATCTAAACCCCAGCTATAAAAAAAAGTATACTACAGTATAAGAAAATAAATTAACGGAGAAACAGGAAGGAGGGGGGCAGAAGCATACAGTATCCCAAGACTGGATTGCCCAGCAATAGTGGGACTATTTGCGGATGACACCAGAATTCTTAATACTTCTTGTAATTGTCAGATATTACAAAAGGATTTAAATGAACTAGAAGTAGTAGAACTAGAAGGCTGGACTACAAAATGGAATCTATTTTAACGGCGACAAATGTAAGGTTATGCACGTCGGTAGAAATAATCCTAATAAAGAATACACTATGATTAAGAACAATGATTTGTGCACAGTAACTGCATACATGTGAAAGTGAAAAAGACCTAGGGGTGATATTTGATAAGGATTTGTGACTATTTTTGTCCTTTGATAGTCATATCCAAACTTACGTAAACTTGTAAGGCTAACAAAATGATAGGTCTAATTAAAAGAACATTTATTAATATTGGCTACAACAGTTTTTTGAAACTGTATTTAAAGCTTTAGTGAGACCGCATGTAGAGTATGGCAATACAATATGGTACCCTAACTTGCCTAAGTATAAATTAAAAGCAATTGAGAAGGTTCAACGCAGGGCAACAAAATTGGTTAAGGGATGTAAAAGCATGACCTATGAAAATAGACTTGTATAATCTAAATTTATATTCACTTAAACTAAAGGAAGAAGGGTAAGGGGAGACCTTATTGAAGCACATAGGAATAAAGATATTCAAATTGAATTTCAATGGCCTTGTTGATATGTCTTGGAACAACCTATTTAAATCGCCTCAATGCAGTACAATAAGAAATTTGTACGGAAAAGTTTTTATTAAGCAATGTAAAACTAACACTAGAAAAAATTGTTTTACTAACAGAGTTGCAAATTTTGGGAATGATTTAACCTTTGATTTAAAATGTGCACCTAATATTAATATATTTGAAAATCGTCTTGATAATTCTCCAAAATTGATAAATTTATGTCTAATGTCTAATTTAGAAGCATTGATTATTAATTTTTGTATTATGGGAAAATTCAACCGTAAAACCTTGACCGCTAAAAATATTAAATATCAAATTGGAAATCGATGGGACTGCTAAAAAGCTTGATGGCTTGATTAGTCCCTATTCTTCTACTACTACTTTTACTACTACTGAACAAATTATCAGTTTTTACCCGTTGGCATATATATATATATAAATCCAATTAGACCAGGGCATTAAACAGTCGTGTATGACTTTTAACTCATCTTTCCCTCTCATCGGAAAAAGACATCGGAAAAAAACCCATCCAAAATAAGGTATTTTAAAGTGGGAGCTGTGTCAGTCGGGGTTCACCCCCAGGGACCGCTATGGTAGCCGGATTGGTCTTGCCCAGATACTACGAAATAAAGGCTATGGTCCCCTTTTTTTCTTTAAAAAAAAATAAAATAAAAATAATAGACAGATCAACACTAGGTTTTATTCTATGTTTACTTCTTTCCATTAGGCTACTTCTATCTCCTCAGCTTTCTAATTTCTTGTCTTCTTTCTACCCCCCAAAGTGCAGCAGAATCTTCAGCCTGATGAAGTTGGCTACCTGAGGCGAAGAAGAAGAAGGAGTTGTATTACTTTATAAGGGAGGTAATTTTAATACTTACAAAGAAGGGCAATGTCTCAGGGGAGTAGGTCTTAAGTGGGAGGGAGTTTTATAAGGGGGGGGGGGGGGGGGGTCTTATAAGGGAGGTTCCACTGTATTTTCTGACTCTCATGGAAGAAAGATATCTGATGATGAAGCACATAGTCATAGACACGTAGTTGTACCCTTTCAATTTCATGGTGTTTTTTTCCATTGCCTGTTGGAATGGACAGATAGGCTAAGTTGATTTTTAAAAGGCCTTGAATTTGAGTAATTTGGAAGAACATCTCCAGCCTTAGTTGCTTAAAAAAAAATGTCTTTAAAGGTTGGCCAGTTCAGCGATCAGCTAGGATGTCATAGAATCTAGATGCTGGAAGTTTGGTGGTATCTGTTGAGTTCTCATTATCTGGATCTTAAATTAGAGGTATATAATCACACAAACATCATTTTTTAGTTAAAGTGAAAATGTTGATTACTGCTGCTAAATTCTAGCAAGAAAAAGGAAAGAAGACACAAACAAACCAACACACAAACCCTCCCACTGACCAAGATTTATAATTACATGTGTGTAATTTTTATAACCTACTAATTTGGGATTGCATGGAAAATAATTGGACAACATACCAATATAATGGCTTCACCCTTTTTCAAATGACTTGTAGATGAATACTATAAATTTATATTTCAGATGAAAGCTGTTTCAGTGTTTGTAAGCCTTGGCTGTGTTGTCATTACAAAAAGATGTGCTTATGCAGTTATAGAGCCTTAACACTAACGCTAGTAACATTGAAATCAGATCTTATTTTTCATATAAATTTTTTAAAAATGAAAAAATTCTGACATATTTTCCAATCATCTCACTGAATAAAAAAAAAAGGCAGTGAATTAAAGTGATTTGATTACAGAATGGTGAGAACCATCTGACATTTTTGTTTTTGTTTTTCAACCAGTTGATACAGATGCATACTCTGTTTTTATATTTGTTACATGGCTGAGCTCTGCAAAAAGCATTTCCAGACACTTGAATTTAAAAAAAAAAAGGCAAAGTTGATTAAAAAAATATCTTGCCAAGTTTGTTAGTGTTTTCGGAACATAAAAATTAAAAGGAGTGCATTCAAAAACTGTTGACTGCAATTGTTGTAACAGATTAGTCACATGTGACTAACCTTTGTTCTACTTTGCAATGTACTCTGTGTAAACTAGCTGATCAAGTGCTCAGCTTGTGATGTCATTTTGGGGCTTGCATGATTACCCTATTTTCCGGACTATGACTAGTACAGCAACCAGTAACTTCAGTCTGTAACTCTTAACACTCATACCCTGTAATCCGACCATGGACATCACAAATCTTTAGATGTGAGGTTTTCACTGAAGCATGACATAGCTCTGGACAATGTCGAAGAAAAGGTGGCAAAGGTAAAGATGTGCCACCCCCCCCCCCCCCCTGCATTTCTCGGTTAATTGTATTTTCCCCTTTTTGCCTTTCTTACCATACATAAAGCTGTATTTTAGGAACATTTTTAGCTAATAACCTTTTTGGAATACTAACCCTAACCCTAGCCCTAAACCTAACCCTACCCCCCACTATGTACTGCAGTACACCGTGATTTGTCACAGTTGTGGTTCGTTGCGTGTTTCCGTCTTATAGGATGGGGGTTAGGGCTAGGGTTAGGGATAGGGTTAGTATTCCAAAAAGGTTATTAGCTAAAAATGTTCCTAAAATACAGCTTTATGTATGGTAAGAAAGGCAAAAACGGAAAAATACAATTAACCGAGAAATGTAGGGGGGGTGGCACATCTTGACCTTTACCGAAAAGGTTAATGACTTAAGCTCATACCGAGACCCTGCGCCTTATATAGTTATAATATGACTACCATATTTTTCAGACTAGTATAGTATAAGGCACACCTTTTTGTAAGGTGCACCCCCCAAATTTGACATAAAATTCAGATTTTGTTATATTAGTAGTCACATTATGATTATAAGGCACAGGGGTCCTGCTCTAAGAAAAATGTATTGCCCTGGCTATAGTCCAACAAATATGGTAATAAGTAAGATACTATAACAACAAAAATTAGAATTTTGTGTAAAATTTTGGGGGTTGTCTTATAATAAGGTGCACCTTATAGTCCGTAAAATACAGTACTTAAATATATCGATTCAGTTAAATGTTATTATACACTTAGTATATTTATAAACACACTTCTTTTTTGTCTCCAACAATCCAACAATCCAACAAAATCTTTACATTGTAAGTGAATGGGGGCTTGTTTTATGCTTTCATTTGCACTTAGATGACTTGTAAAGTTTATGAATAATGTTGCGCTGATATTTCATGCCTCTTTAACCTGCACAATTGTGTAAAAAAAAATCTGTTTCAGGAGATGCCGTAGCCTAGGCCTGGAGGCACCCTATCTCAAACATTCCCGGATGTGAAACTATCAAAGAACAAGCGTCGTACGGATCAGAAGCCATTTCATCTCTAGATTATAGATTTAGTCTACAACTTGAAAGGCCTCTGGTGATACGCAGCTCTTTGTTCGGATTCACAGTCTGCAATGTTTGAGGTAACTAACTCTGGGAGTGGCAGCAGTACGAGCAGCGATAGCATCGTCAACATCAGCCATTCGGGTGCCTCCAGTATTTCCGCATCACAGTCCCCCACCACCACTCATAACAACAACAACGACTTGACCATTTCCATCTCCACCACCACCACCACCACCACCACCACCAGCGAAGACCAACTAAAACAGGAAGTCAGCAAACTGCTCGAAGAGAAGAAAATCTTGGAAGGCCGGATCAGAGGCTACTTAACTTTGAGTGAGAATTCTTCTTCTTCTTCTTCTTCTTCTTCTTCTTCTTCTTCTTCTTCTTTAGTTTTTTTTTGAAAAATCAAAATAAGATCATTTTGAATGTTTGCACTTGTTGCTTTAACTACTTAGGCCCATTGATTCATGTTTCTTCATCCCCCCCCCCCCCCCTCTCTCTCTCTCTTGTATATGTACCAAGGTGCTACCTTTATGTTCAAATCTGTATGTGTAATATTATGCTTTGCCATGTTATTATGCCTTGCCATGTTTGTATCCTGTGTTCATATACATGTACCAAGGACAGATTGGAAGACTAGGCGTTGCCTAAAATCTTTATCCTTGAAAAATAAAGTTAAAGCTTTCAAGTTCTCTCTCTCTCTCTCTCTCTCTCTCTCTCTCTCTCTCTCTCTCTCTCTCTCTCTCTCTCTCTCTCTCTCTCTCTCTCTCTCTCTCTCTCTCTCTCTGTCTCCTCCCTCCCTCTCCCACTCCCTCTCCTTTGCACACAGGTGTGCTTAAGCATACACAAATCTGCACACACACTCGTTCATTCATTGGCTTATTTTCAATTGACTTTCAAGCAGATTTTTTGGGTTTTCTTTTCAACTGCAAAATGTTATCCATTTATACTCTTCTAGCGCCATGTATTTTACTACGTTCTTGGTTGTCCGTTGCATCTCAACTGACAAGAGAGGGGTAACTTTTTTTTCAAGTGCGCATGCGTTGGTGAACACAAAAAAAATCACTGACATAATCTCTAAAAATAGACATTGCAGGGTACTTGGCAATGAATGTCTTTCAGGCATCAGAATTGTCAGAGGATCAGAGGATTAAGAATTTCTGACAGAGGATTGGCTTCTCTTGTCAGAGGTTTTGCCTTTTTATTCAATGTTATCCTTTGTGTTAAATAGCATTTTGAAGTGATTTCTCACTACATTAAGCCTTTTTGGTGGTGTTCGGAACTCATTTCAGTGTTGTCCTTCTTTAGTGTGGGGCCTTGATGGCCCTTTTACTGCGGTTTTCTGAGGATTGGACTTCAGACCATTCTGATGCCTGGTCTTTGCATTTTGTGGGAGTGTAGAGATGTATTCGCCGCATGGTGCTAGAAGAGTTAATGTGTGGTAAATGTGCTTCAAGTACAAGTGGGCATGCCTTTCAGGCGCTAGGCCTTCACTCTTTTGCATTTATTCCAGCCAGTTCTGGCTGGCTGGAAGTCGTCTCCGTTGTCTTCACTCCGTCTAAAAACCCGCTGTAGTTTGCCCCCGCTCTGGAGTCCCCTTTGATGCCATTTCCATCGTACACAAAGTTCTGGCTTGGCATAGTAAGCTTGCACACATACTATGAAGAAGCTTCTCACTTAGTGTAGAGTGGCACAGTGGTAACGTGTTCGCTTTGTGTCAAGTAAACCTGAGTTCGAACCTGGGTACAGGGGATTTTTTCTCTCACTTTGCACTAGGCCTTGCGGTCTGAATGTGGAGTCTTTCGGATGAGACGATGAACCGAGGTCCCGTGTGCCCATGCACTTAGGCGCACGTTAAACCCAGTGGCAACGAAAAAGTTGTCATTTGGTCAAAATTTACTCCCCCCCCCCCCCCCTTTCCTTCCTCATCAATCACACAAAAAAATCGCATGCAATTTTTTAATGGGTGCTGCGCCTCTGGCTGTGACGCACTCTCCAGGTGGGAGCAACCCGAATTTGACAGAGATGCCCCTGTGACTATAAAGTACCTAATACCTAATAATACTTGCAATGATTTGATGGCTCATGTATGGTGCTACGTGTGCTTTAAAAGACAGATTTTCCCGAAAATGTGTGAAAGTACCTAAACGCTAGAACACATATGCCAATGCAAGAGGGTTTAAAATACACAGTGGCAATTTGGTTCCACTCTCTTGGTGCAGGTGACCTGCTTGTGGACTGTCGCAAGGAGAACGAGCAGCTTAAAGGCCAGTTGCGTGCGCTGACCATGGCCCTGCAGAACTCTTCCTCTGCCGCTGACCGCCTGATGACCAACAGCTGTCCCTTTTCCCTAGTGTCCAGCCAGGCTGCACAGGCAAGTGATAAAAAGGGAAGCATGTATGTTTTGTCCTCTCGCGGATACCATGACCTACAATAAGCCTAGGGTCTCCCATAGCCATATCTATTCTTGATCAGCATGTCACAACCTATTCAGATCCTGAATTTTGAACTGCCAGTGCAAACCTCCGCCAAGGAAGACTCACAGAACCGAAATTTCCCTCCTTCATGTATCTCATGAAGAAGTGGGTAGAATGGCTTTAAATTTTGTGTGGTAATGTAACATGGCAAATAATGAAATAAATATTTGCAATAAATACAAAAAAGCTGAAACAGGGTCATTTTAGACTAATGTGCACATAAGGACAAAAAGAGTGCGAGAGGACTTAACACATGTACCGGGTACTTGTCAATTAAACTGAACTAACACAACTTACACCAAAATAATGATGTGGCAACGTGTGTTCTTTAGAACTCTGGCCTACTACTCTATTGTGTGTGGGTTTTCTTTTCAATTATTGAACTTTTAAAAAGGAATGTTTACATTCATTAGTCCAAACAACTGAAAGAAAAAAATCAATACATTTTTCTAAGCAAGTTATTTAGGATTTTTTTTTTTTTTAGTTTATAAAGCGGATTGGTGTGAATTTCAGCTCTGAACTATGATCGTGTAATATATATAGGGCTATTTATAGGCCTCGCGTCTCAGTGAATTTGACTTTTGACTTTTTTTCTTCTTCACATTAAATATATATAAAATAAGACTAAAGAAATGTAATGCATTTCAGTTGTATTCTGTCAATCCTTTATTTTATTAAAGAGGCTTTATGGAAGTTGATGTCCATTGTGTTTACACAGCAAAGACAGGGCGGCAGCATTACGCCTCAGTCTGACGCCAGCCTGCTGGCCCTACAGCAGGACCAGAAAGACCCACCCTTCGTTCCATTGCCCAGACACATGCTGGCCTTAGAACCTACAGGCCCCCCTGTGGCCCACCCCCCGGTTATCGGACCCTCCTCCCTGCAAGAAACTGTGGGACCTCCAGGAGACTCCAAAGAAACCACGCTCGCTCTGGACCCCAAACCTGCTTCTTCAGAGCCAGCGAAAGAAAGCACGCCGAAGCAGGAATCTCTGGAACCGGGCTCCGAACAGCAGCATCTTGGTGCGAGCGGATCTCCATCGCTGGACAAGGTTCAGCACAATGAGTTGTCAGCGAGTGTGAGCAGCTCGCCCGAGCTTTTGCAGCTGGACTCGGACAAGTACGACGAGGCGACTTACGAGAAGGTTGGCTTGCAGCTGGCTATGGGTCATGCGGGGGGGATGACTGGTTCCATGTACGCCACTGCTGGGAGTGGGAGCGGGCAGAGAGAGTCCCGGGCCACGGACTTTCCCAGCCTGTCGTCGGAGTTGAGCAACAGCGGCATGGCCCAGCCACCCAGTCGGGGTAGCGCTGCCTCCAACCCGCCCTTCATGGTGAGACCTGCATATAATAATAATAATCACAACAAATTAAAACAGTCGAAATTAAAACCCCAAATAAAAGGTTTAATAACAAAAGACAGAGCAAAACAAATCACGACGTTTCGGGTTCAACCCGTTGTCCAGTGCTAAAAATAGATGTGACAAGTGACATACATGACGTAAAGACGTAATCAACTTGTGATGCAATGATGAAATTGACGATGGACAGTGACATCACTTAAGTAAAAATGATGACAAATAAACTTACTATGATTAATATGAAATAAAGATCTACCAGATTGGATTGTCCAAAACAAAAAAATAGTGTAGATGACAAAAGGTATCCTTGCAGAAAAGTTCATTATCTCTCATTATTCCCAGCAGTCATCTTCATTTCTTCAAATAATAATAATAATGCATTTATATAGCGCTTTACCTCAAATGAGCCCTGTGCAGGTCAGTAATGTTTTTATGCTGTTAAAAGTGTTTTTTATGAATATTTAAAAAAAAATATTTATGTAAATGGGACATTTAAAAAAATAAGTATTAAATAAGTATTTAAAAAACAAAAAAAGCAAGTAATAGGAGTAAATTGTTAATATTCATGGTTCTCTTCTGACACAAAGACGCATCTAGGTTATGAGTAATATGGATTGTTATAAATAAATCATCCAGTTTCTTTCACAGTATCAGGTCGTTGACATGCAGTTTACCTTTCTCGGGTAACATTGATTTTGTTCTATTTTCTTTTGACATAAATGTGTGTTTAGGTAGGGTTACAATTCCCTTTGCTTTCGAGGTCACTTCCTCTGCTTCCAGGCCCCAGTCTTTTCCCTCTGTATATTGCCAGTGCGATCTACATGATTATTAAGGTTCACGCGCGCGCGCGCGTGTGTGTGTGCATGCGGATGTGCATGCTGGGAGATCTATGAAAAGTAGGTCAGCTAGAGGGAGATGGTGAATGCGGGGGCGAGCGGAGGGGGAAAGGGGGTAGTGTGAGAAAATGCCTTTTGCGTGGAAAACGCTATTTGTGATGGTTTGGATTCTAGTGGAGTGTGAAGGGGGGATGTGACGTAAATGTAGTTATCGTGATTTCATTTCGGGTTTTCCTTGTGATAAGTGTGTTGTGTGTGTTTTGTTGTTGTTTTTTTATGAGATTTTTGCTCAGATTTTTAACTTTGTGAAGCGCTTAGAGCCCCGTAAGGAGAATACGCGCTATATAAATTGTGATTATTAATATTATTATTATGTGCACTCCCTCTTTCAGGCCATGATGCACCAGAGCCTGACGGGCCTGACGCTGAACAAACCCGGCTCGGACCTGGCGACGGAGGTGGAGCACATCACGGAGCGGCTCCACAGCGAGCCAGGGGACAGCATGCCCGCCATCGCCCTCCAGATGCACCAGATTGCCGAGCGCATCACCCAGGTGGAGCAGAACAAACGCGACCAGAGGGTAAGGGATAAGCCGAAGGGTTCGCACGGTCTTTGAGAAATGGAGTGCCATTTTCAAGTCTTTGAAAATTGGCTTTGGTCTGTGAAAATTGTGAAAAAGTCATTGATGCCATGCATTTTTTTGGTTTGCTTCCAGAATTGATAAAGAAGCAATTTAATTTACTAATTTTCTATTCAGACGTGTTCGGTTTGTCGAGTTACTTCCCTTCACTATGTCCAGGTCTTTTGGCTACACCGGTGCAACTTGGATGATCATGATTGAAGCAATCGTCATCATTGAGAGGTCTTTGAAAATAGGATAAAGGGTCTTTGAAAAGGTCTTTAAAAGTTTGTGAATTTTTATATGAAAAATGTGTATGAACCCTGCGGTATATGCCAGAAAGGTAATATCACACAATAAAGAAGAGTGATAGTGCCTACCTTCTGGCAAATGCCCTTGAGCTGTGAGAGCATTGGTGATGGTTGTGTAGATAGACGATTTTTGGAGAGAAAAAAAACAACTAGGGTAGAGAACATTGTGAAAATTAGAGTTGCTTACCTCGACCAGAGAGGGACAAAACCATGGCAACCATGGCATCGAAGAGATAAACCAGGATGCGAGTGAGTGACGTGAGCAAACATTTATTATTTAGAGAAATGAGGGGTGGCTGGAAGTGGTCATAAACTGATCGAACTTTGCAAAATGTGACGTAAATATAAATGACAGCAATTAAGAATGACGCACTGTGTTCTTTGTCATGTCCGTCTAATCAAACACACGAGGCGACGGCTCCTATCAAACCGATGTAGCTTCCTTTTGTCCTCACTCGGTTAGGCGGGATCATTCTCACACACCTTGAAATTACTCCCCTTTATTATTTCAGAACAATTGTGGGTGGGTGGGTGGGAGGATGTTGCAGGTTGTATGTGGGGTAGTCTGTATATGTGTGTGTGCGCATGATGTTATGTGTGGGTATGTTGGAAACACCTGGTGTTGATTTGTAAGAAAATACAGGGGCACGCACTTGTGTGCCCGCCTTGGCATAAGGCTGTGTCAGACCATTTGACATAAGCTAGTAACACCAAGGCTACATCAAAATGTTGTTATTTTCTGCACAGTTATGCGGGGATTGTCTTTAGCCATGGTAAGCTCCTAGCATAACATCATCAGTCCTCCGAAGTCGGAGTGTGGCTGCCCATGTGGCAGGGTAATCAAAAATGATCAGACACGTAATGCTCTCATCCCTAGTTGGTGCATTTGTACCATAGTCTTCAATTGGTTCGGCTGTTGGGATGATCTCTGCAGTTTTTAAGCCAAGGAACGACAACAACAACACTTGTGTGCAAACACTAACGAGACATTAACCTATTCAATGCCTATGACATATATATAATACATCCTATGTAATGCTTCAGTACTTGCCATCGACATCGAATAATAGTAATATAGATATATATGTCGGTGCTCATTTACAATTTTGCTGTTACATAGGCTAGTAACACCAAGGCTACATCAAAATGTTGTAGAGTAAGGGCATCTCTGTCTCTGGTTCATTTACAATTTTGCTGCTGACAAACAGGCAACGGAGAGATAGATGATAGATGGCAGTGAAGAAGTTGCCAAAGGATAGGTATCATAATGTGTATTAATCTTGTGCCAGTTCGACTTATTCTGTTACATTTACACAATAACCACTGTTGCTTTTTTTTTTACTTTAACCCTTTTGGCGCCAACCATTTTTCAGTCCAAAATTTATGTCAAACTTAGCTGGGTATAGAAAAGTTGGTGTCTGCAATACTGTGAATTGCCCTATGGCATGCATCAAATGAGGCCTTGTCTTATCTCCCAACATTAACAACATAAGGTCATTGAATAATAGATACTAAGTATAATAAGTATTTTTGTGTTGTGTGTGAGCATGCATGTGTGCATACATGTGTGCTTGTGTGTGTTTTGGTTTTGTGGGTTGTGTGTGCACGCATGTGTGTGTGTTTGTCTGTCTGCGTGCGTACGTTGTGTGTGAGGGTGTTTCTGTATGTGTTGGTGTATGTGGTCAGTCCGTGCGACTCAGTTGATGTGTGCTTACTGAATGGGGGATGAACAAGTCGGTGTTGTTAAATGTGTGTGTGTGTGTATGTGTGTTAGAGAGAGAGAGAGAGAGAGTTGCTTTGTATGTATGCGTTGTTGCTGGTTGGTGTCATTCTTGAATGCTGTTTTTGTTGTCTGTTTGTTGATGACATATTGATTGTAAAGCACTTTGGGCTCATCTGAGGTAAAGCGCTATATAAATGTACAATTATTATTATGATTATTATTATGTTAATTTCATGCCTTTCAGGAACATGGGTGTCAAGTCAGTGTGGTGCAAAAATGCAACATCGGCGGCGGAAGGGTTAATTGTTACTTTTGTGCTTTCAGTTTTCCTTCTTCATTGTACAGTGGAGTCCAACTATAACGAACTCGCTTTTAACGAAATTTCGCGATTAACGAACTGATTTCAATTTCCCGGCAAATGCCCTTCTATTTGTCACTTGCAAAGCCATGGGTATAACGAACAAAAAATCCTTTTGAAATAACGAACATCCGCTTTTTACGAACACATGTTCTACGCCCCAGGATAATTTTATTTACTTGGAAAAATAGCCTATAACGAACTCAGCCTGTGCGATGCGCTGCAAAAACCTAGGCCTTCAAACTCCAAGCTAGAACGTGTTGTCAAGAGGAAGGAAGTTGGAAAATATGAACTGCGCATGCGTGAACTCATTTAGATTCACACTGGGTCGTCTGCTAGGCCTAGGCTTCCTACAGATCATTCGGTTTCTCAAGGTCGCTTTACAATTCGCGCTCAAAATAAAGATCGAAAAGTTCGTGAAAGCCTATAACAAACTAAATTTGTGTGATGTGTTGTCACTTAATGGACAAACTTGTTGAAAAGTGTGCCAAAACAGATCAGCGTCAGACAACACTGCTGAACTTCTTCAAGCCTTGTACATCCCGTGATTAAGACAGACGATCCAAACTGGTCAAGTTTATGTTTTCGGTTATCATTGGCGAGTGTTTGAACTGTTTTTGTTTTCAACATACATTGTACATGTACATGTATAACGAAATCCTGATACAACGAACTGAGTCTGTGTTCCGTTAAAATTCGTTTTACCCGGACTCCACTGTATTTTCTTAATTTGGGATTATTTGTGTCATGAATGTATTTTTTGTGTCTTTTTGTCAACTGCATGTATTGCACATTAACAGACAGACTAAATAATTTGAGGGGTGTCTGCCAGAACGGTCTATCTCAAAAGGAATAAAGAACACAGATAGTCAGTTCTGGCATTCACCCCTCTATTATTATTTAATTTTGATGTCTTCTTTTTTTCAGAAGTTGATTGATGCTCTGATGGGTGAAAACCAGGAGTTGAAAAGACAAATGAAAGACAATGACAACACTCTGAAAGCCCAAATTATTGCTCTGAGGTATGTATGTAATCAATAATGAGTTTTTAAACAGTATCTGATTGCAAGAATAAAAGCAAAATTAATGCTATCTTTCCCCAAACAGACATAAGTCTACTGCCGGTACTTTGTAAAGCTTTGTAACATGGTTATTACTGAAAACTGTCTTGGCATGCGAGTGCTGCTTGAGTCAAATCGTCATGGCTACTGAGTGTTTTTTGCACTGCTTAAACATATCTTACAAACACACACATACATTCACACGCACACTATCTCTCTCTCTCTCTCTCTCTCTCTCTCTCTCTCTCTCTCTCTCTCTCTCTCTCTCTCTCTCTCTCTCTCTCTCTCTCTCTCTCTCTCTCTCTCACTCTCTCTCTCTCTCTCTCTCTCTCTCTCTCTCTCTCTCTCTCTCTCTCTCTCTCTCTCTCTCTCTCTCTTTCATGCACACGCACATAGACAGTAACGCACACTAACGCTAACACACACACACACACACACACCACATGTACATGCAGGCACGCACACACACTCACATACTGTATTTTGCGCACTACAAGGCGCACCTGACTATGGCTCCCGCCCACCTGCGTGCGCATCTCGACCCTTCCAACGAAAGTGTCGCCATCTTAGTCAGATTTGTGTGTAAACAGGATGGAAGTTCAGTTTAACGTCGCGTATCGGCTTTTGCCATATACGACGGGCTGAACAAACCAACCAGGGTATAAACAACAATTTATGTTCCTGAATCACTGTCTTAGCCAAAAGGCTGAGAAGCAATCAGAATTTAAACGTGTAAACAGCATCTGGCATTTTTCAAACAAAGTTACTGACTAAGATGGCGGTCTCCCATACTATGGAACGCTCCTTGTGGCCGGATATGATGACACGTGGGTATAAGGCGCACCCCCAAATTTTGCACTAAATTCAGATTTTGTTATTATATTTTCTTACTATATTATTATTATATTATTAGCCACATTATAAGGCGCAGGGGTCTCAGTTTAGGGAAAAAGTGTTGCCTTATTGTCCGTAAAATACGGTACATACAAACATGTACATGCGCTCACTCTCACATACCCTTACAAAATGTACAGTGCATAGAATCTTGGTGTGCATCAGTTATCTCTTGAGGCCCAGGTCGACATTTGGACACAGTCCTACTAAGACTGAAAACACCCTGTTGTATTCCTCCTGACAGGACAAATGTCCTATCAAAATTGAACACTTGAAGACTTTGTCCAGTCGATTTCTGCAAGATAAGGACATTTTGACAATTAATTTGTTTCAGAGGACAGTTTGTCCTGTCACTTTTCCATCTTTTGTGCATCTCTGAGTGCATTTTCATTGCCCAAATTTCACTTACCGTAATTTGTGGACTATAAGCCATAACTTTTTGGGGGCCCCCTCCCCCCTTGCGGCTAGTACTGTGCCACGGTCTATGCGTTGCCGAAAATGAAAGTAAACTCAACTCGGTGGCATCCTTGATTCAGACCTTTGATCTGTGGCCTTGTTCATGGTTGATGACAAAAAATCACCTTGATTTCTGTATATTTTTTCACAAAATGACGATCTGTTTCGCGGTTCCGACACCTTCGTTTTGGCAGTCAACACACCCGCGATCAACTCTAGCCTCAAACGGAAGCTGAGATCATGCATCGCCATTTTTCCGCGGCTTATGCTTCGACACGGTTTGTGCGTTACTTTTTTCAAAAAGTAAGGGGTGCGGCTTATATTATGAAGCGGCTTGTCCGTGAATTATGGTAGTTTCTGACAGTATGCAGACCTGCCTACTGCTATGATTTGGCCGTAGCAGCTACGAAAAATAAAGCTTTGCTACGGAGCTACGGCAACCTTAACGTTGCTACGGAAAAAACAAATTGCCGCCGCATTTTATTTTTGCTTATGCCGTTCCCGGTTTTGTCGGTTTCTAAGAGCAGACGCTGTGTCACGCGCGATAACCTAGTCACTTCCGTTTTTATCAAAGTGACTGCGCATGCGTTCTTATTACTTTCTCTGAAAAAAATGGCGGACTCCAGCAGCAGTAGCGATTCGGGAGATGTTTCAAACGAAAAAAAACGAACCCAAACCAGAAAACGAAAATCATCTGGCACACCATCTTGTTCTAAGAAAAAACATCGGCCTGCCGCACAAGTTTTCAAAATAGCTTACACGGAGGAGTGGCCTTGCATCGTCGGAAGTTGACTCGGTGCAAACCATGCTCGCTGCAGTGCAACCTCTGCCATGCGGACTTCTCTGTGAATCATGGCGGTAGAGACGATTGCCGTCAACACGTTCAATCGGCGAAACATAAGCAGTGCGTTTCGGCTCAGAAAAAGAACAAATCGATTGCCGTTGTTTGTGGATGCTACGGAAAAATTTGCCATGCTACTGAAAATTGATGGCTGGGCTACTGATTGGGAAAATTCCAAGTAGGCAGGTCTGAGTATGGTTTCCATGAATGAAGCTGATTATAAGACGACTCGAATGAAGACGAAGTAAAAGCCTGGTAAAAAATTGTTTGTCAAATTATCTTTTTTTCTATGAAAGCTAAAGTAAAATGTTTACATTGCTGTTTCTTTTCTCAGGGAAAAAAACATGCGGCTGATGCAGCAAATGAAAAGCTCCGGCCGCGAGGAGCAGAGCATGACTGTCAAATCCTCTGGGGCCCATGGCGACTGGGTCCATGTGGAGAAACCCCCTCACATGGTATGTTGATTGGGGTTGAGTGAGAACGGCTTATGCGGAAGGGGTGGGTGGTTGTGTATGTGGGGGGGGGAGGGGGTGGGGGCAAGGAGAGAAAGGATGACTTTGAAGTTACTGCTATTTGAATATCAATTAGTGATGAACCAAAGCCCCCTGTGGGGATACCGGGGGTCTTTTGTATAAATAGTTCCCCCACCTTCTGGAAGTTCTGTGCTTGTAACTTCCTCTAATCTGTCACTCTCTTTGACTCTTCCTTTTCCCTTTGCTTACTGTCATCTACTATCTTTCTGCCTTGCCGGTCCATTCTCCTGCCTTTTTTCACGAAGCACTTTCAGAAAGATTTCCTCCAGCCGAAGTCGGACTTGCTGCATAACGGCAGCATGACGCATCTGCGCTCATAATTGACAGGAAACTGTCTGAGCGATCGAAGAAGAAGAAAGAAGAAGAAGATGGACCAAAGATAAGTAAGAAATATTAAAATGTTGAAAGTTATCCATTTGCAATGTGCCGTTTTGTTAACAGGGAGAGACTCCGACAGAATCTGACCGATCCTTTGTCGGCCGTATTCGCATGCTGGAACACGACAAAGCAGAGGTATGTCTGCATTGTTCACAATGTCTGTGCTTCATACTAATATTAAGTATTAGGTACTTTATAGTCACAGAGGCGTCTCTGTGAAATTCGGGTTGCTCCCACCTGGAGAGCGCATCGCAGCCAGAGGCGCGCCACCCAGTTTTTTGTGTTTTTTTGCATGCGATTTTTGTCACTGATGGGGGGGGGGGGGGGGGGGGGGTGTTAAATTTTGACCAAATGACAACTTTTTCGTTGCCACTGGGTTTAACGTATGCTAAGTGCATGGGCACACGGGACCTCGGTTTATCGTCTCATCCGAAAGACTCCACGTTCAGACCGTTAAGGCCTAGTGCAGAACTCGGGTTTACTTGACACGAAGCGAACGCGATACCACTGTGCCACTCTACACCCCTCTACTCTCCTTATTATGCATGAAGGAATACTACCCTTGTATTTTAAGGCACATTTCTTGCCTTCATGTGTTCATTTCAAGTGTTAATGCATTGTTTAGCATGCCTTTCAAGTATTTTGTTTTCAAGGAGCAGCATGCATTAGAAGCGAATCGACATTCTATGAAATTCGAAGGAAAGCCCCTCTCTCGGCTGACCATTGATTGAATTAATCATTGGCATGATACAAGAATGACATGTTACCTAATAGGCTGCAGGTATTTCACATTTCAACTCCATTCCAGGTCAGGCAGCCCATTGTTGGAGTGTTTTTTATTTGGAAAGCGCTGAGAGTTAAAATGTGACCTAGCACCACGAAAGGGACATTAAGTGTCCAAATGACCATTCTGAGATAATGGTACAGCTAGAAACTTCAGACAATTCTCTTTCAAATGATATAAGAACCATTCTTGTAATGTTTTCCGTTTTAAAGTTATAAGCATTTAAAGATGGTAGGGTGACTCGGCCATTTTGATAAATGACAGTCTAAAGTTTAGCCTAGCTGAAGAAAATGCATCAACCTACTCATTTAAAAGCACTTTTTTGAAGTATTTAGAGACCATAACAAGGATTGTCCTTTATAAATATGAAAGATGAGATGTTAGAGAGCATGACAATACCCATAACACAAAATTGATTTTAAAATATCAGATTTTTTACTTTGCAAGCCTGTTGTGATAAACTAGCCCAGCGACTTAATGTCCTTTTCGTGGTGCTGGGTCACAACTGTGATGGAACTTAAGAATTGTTTACTATTTGTGCCTAAATAGGAGGGCTTGTGGCTGTAGGTTCTCATCCCAATTCATGCACACTTTTCTCTCGTGTGCCACATGCAACCCATATATAATTACGACATGTGAAAAGGGTACGATTCTTTTGTTGTCTGTGATTTGCATTGTTTTATAATTATTTATCGAAAATTCACATGCACGTGTATTGTCAAAATTTGCTACGCATTCTCCTTTTTAATAATAATAATAATGAGCATTTATATGCGCTTAATCTTAAACAAGCCCTAAGCGCTTACAATAATAAACAAATAAATTAATAACCCCCCCACAAAACAAAGACAAACAACAACAACAAGCAGTAGAAAATATGAGAATGTCAAACATTTCCTCGCATACACACACACATGCGCGCGCACACACACACACAAACACACACACACACACACACCACACACACAACACACAACACACGCCCGCACAAAACACACTGGCGCAGAGAAGGGACAAAAATTACTTTCCAAAAGAACAGAGCAGGCTACGATTTGAAGAGAGTGGTTTTGAGGGAAGACTTAAATGAAGAAAGGGAGTTGGCAGAACGGAGAGGAAGAGGGAGTTTGTTCCAAGTAGAGGAGGCCTGAAAAGAGAAGGAACGTTCACCGAGAGTCCTGGTGCGGTAACAAGGGATCTGGAGGAGAGAAGTGTCAGAAGAGGAGCGTTTGTGTGATTGGCATGTGTATTGGCATTTAATAAATGTTGCTGTAGACTTTCGATTTTATGTGGTAGTTTATCCTTGCTTGGCAAATGTTAAGATCAGCTCCCTCCGCTGTTCCAGGGTGAAGTTGGCCAATCAGCTTAACGGAAAAGGTAAATCGGAGGGAGCTGATTGGCCAACTTCACCCTGGAACAGCGGAGGGAGCTGATCTTAACATTAGCCCCTTGCTTTGTTCACGCTTGCTTTGTATCGTGTTTGCATCATTGCATCATATTGTGTTGTATAATCTTTCTTGTCACAGAGACTCATCTCTGTGAAATTAGAGCTGAGTCTATATGGCGAGCGCGTTGCGGCTAGCGTTGTGCCAATATATATATAAAAAAAATTCTGCATGCTGTTTTGGGTTTTTTTGCGGGACTGGACAGGAGGAGGGTACATTTTGACCGATTGACAACTACTTTTTTTCCACTTGGTTCTTTAATGTGCGCAAAATGCATGACCTCAGTTTTTGCTGTCTCATCAAAAAGACTTGGTCTTCAGACAATAAAGTCCAGTGAAGAGTGAGCAGAAAAAAGTTTCTGCTGCCACCGGGAAATGAAGAAGAAAAATCTGTTTAACGTCCTCCGGTCTGAAGCAGACACATCCGGGACATCTGGTGGGAACGATCCTGGAGGCAGTGCAACACCAGGAAGGTCCAGAATTTTTAACAACACAGATATTATTTGAATCACGGGGAAATGAACCCGGTGTGGCGGTGTATATTTACCTCTATGAGATTTTTACCTCTAGCCGCGTAGCCAATCAGAATCGTTTGTTTGTCCGCCATTGTGAATCATTACGAAACTAAGTGCATGGCTTTGTACATCGATTTCTCTGCAAATATGTAGATTTACACCCTCCTGCTCTATTTCTTGGTTCTTTCCGTTGTTTCAACTTCGTTAGGGATATGGTTAGGGTTAGTAGTAATCACGTGAGATAGTAACTGTTCTAATGCGCATGCGCAGAGGTAAATATTTCATACAACTACTTATTTATCGTGACACCGGGTTTGTTGCTTATGAGGCGAGCGCTTTACCTCAGAGCCACACTCTACCACTTTTGCTAGCTTTTAATACAACTACGCATGGTTTCCTTTTTCTTTCTTTTTTTTGTGGCTCGTCTCAGCTGATGCGGGCCAACAGCAACTGGAAGAACCAGTGGGACCAGCTGGAGCGCAGCCACCAGGCCAAGGTCAATGACATGCACACCAAGATCATGCTGTTGGAGCAGGAGCTGGCCGTCTTCAAGTCGCGCCTGGCCGAGCAGATGTCGGAGTTCGAGGGTCGCATGCTGGAGATGAAGAGACGCATCGGAGAAGAGGAGGTGAGATGGGTAGCAGTTACATGGATGCTCCTTCTTTCAGGATGTCCTGAATTGCAGGATTTTTGAATTGCAGAGAGGTGGCGTCGCCGGATTATGAGAATTTGAGAAACAACGATTTTCTTACACACACACACACACACACACTTAGGGCCTATATAAGCATTTGCTATATTCAAAGGAATGTAGCACTTGTACTAGTCTAGAGGGGTATAAAAAAAAAGTGCGGTAAATGTGTGTGTGTGTGTGCGCTGCCCCTGCACTCCGCTGGGGCCGCCCCCTTGCAGGATTTTTGACATTTCCCAGGAGCACCCATGAAGTCACGCTGGAATGTTTTGTAATGTGGTGATGTACATTGGGCTAGGCATCTCCGCTGTAAACACAATTTCAGCCCAGCCCTCCGGAGTAGCAGAGCTGCCTTCTGTGCTACCTTAAATTTACAGTCGGAGACAACAGATCGACATGCATACACAGTTATATGTGTATTGTTACTCCATGGAGGAAGGCTAATGTGTCTGCTTAGTTTTCTTTCCTTTTTGTTTGTGGCTCAAGCCACAAACCTATATCTCACTTTGTCGGTCGGTCGGTCTGTCTGTCTGTCGGTCGGTCCAAAATTGTCGCACATATTGATAAAATTGTCGCACTTAAATCGAGGCTGCACTTCAAATTGAGGCCGCTCTTTAAAATGATGTATTTTAAAGCGTACAAAATAATAAACATACGTAATACAGACACTGCAACAGACACGAGGAGTATGCGGTGCTTCTTTTGATGAGTATAAGTAGGATACATAGTTTTAAATGTTTTCCAAAAGATATAAAAAGTTACGAAATGGTGCAGAGATAACATTCTGGTTTACAGATTAAAATTATTGAAAAGCCAGGGGAGGTGACTCATGATTGGAGTGGTAAAAATAGACCGCGTGCCACAAACTATTGCGATTTCGCGCTTGTTTTTTGTCTGGGCGTTGCCTTGTGAACTACTGCACAGAATCACTTCAAGTATTGCAGAGTGGTATTTTACTTGAAGCTGGTGTGTCCTATCATGTAACTATGGTGGAATTGAACTTGGCAACATCTTTCTTGTGCTTTTGTTTTTGCATATGGGCTTTCTTCTCATGAAGGATTGCTCCCTCTGAAGTTTTACGCTGCTGCATGTGTGGAAAGTGTGTTGGCGCCAGTGTTGTGCTTCACTTTGTTTTTGAATTCAATCGGTATGCCTAAATGTTATGGTAGGTCTTTGAGAGCGTGTTTGTATGTCCCTGAAACTTTTCAAACCTCTTTCCTATACTACGTTACCCAAGAAACCCAGAATCTAAAAAAATAGTGTTGCGTCACCCTTTTTTTCTGAAGAAGTTATGCCTCAGTATATATTGTCGTTAATGTCCTGAAATGGTCTTCTGCCAGTGGCACCGATCAAAATCAACATCAATTATATGTATAACTGTTACCAGAAGTCTGAGTGGGGTTTGTATGTCCATTCAAAAATTAAATCCACTTTCTTTTCTTTTTATCCAATCCACATTCCTGTTGCTATTTTAACCCAGAACATTTAAATAGTGTGCCAACCTTTTTTTCTGAAAAAGTTATTCCTTTATAACTGAGTATGTTATGGTTAGTGTTTAACTCTTCTATCGCCATGTATTCTTTTACGCTCTTGGTTGTCCGTTGCATCTCAATCAACAAGAGAGAAGGTACTATTTTTTCAAGAGCAAATGCGTTGCTTTAACGGAAATGTAACTGGCATAAGCTCTAAAAATAGACAAGCACATGGCATGGTACTTGGCTGTGAATGTCTTTGCATTTGGTGGGAGTGTAAAGTGATGTACTGGGCGAATGTATTCGCCCATGGTGCTAAAAGAGTTAATTACGTGCTTGTAGTTGTATGTCCATAAAATATTTCAATCCAAATTAATTTTATTTTTTATGCTATTCACATCTCTGTTGCTGTGTTAACTCAGAACATCTAAATAGTGTTGTGCCACCCTTTTTCTCTGAAGAAGCTATGCCTTTACACTTGAGTGTGTTATGGTTAGTCTTTGAGAGAGTCTTTGTACGTCCCTGAAGCTGAAACATTTCAAATCCTCACCCCTTTTTTTTCCAATCCACATTCCTACCCCAGAACATCAAGATACTAGATAGTGTTGTGCCACCCTTTTCTCTGAAGAAGCTATGCCTTTATACTTGAATATGTTATGGTTAGTCTTTAAGAGCATGTTTGTACGTCCTTTGAAACTTTTCAATCCACTTTCCTATTGCCATGTTGCCAAGAACCTCAAAGAGAAGGTGCAGCACATTTCAAATCCACACTCCTTTTTTTACAATCCACATTCCTACTCCAGAACATCAAGATACTAGATAGCATTGTGCCACCCTTTTCTCTGAAGAAGTTAGGCCTTTAATCTTTATACCTGATCATGTTATGGTTGGTCTTTAAGAGCGTGTTTGTACGTCCCCTGAAACATTTCAATCCACTTTCCTATGGCCATGTTGCCCAGAACCTCAAAGAGGAGGCGCAGCACCAGCAGCGGCTGGCGGAGCGGAGATGCTCGGAGCTGCAGGACCAGCTGACTGAACTGAGGACACAGCTGTCAGACACCGCTCGCGAGAAACAAGCCTTGTCCACAGAACTTAACATCTTGAAGGTGAGTTTTCTAGACACACTAGAAGTCTTGCTTGTTTGACCAAGGAAAGCATTACTTGATTACTATATTTTCTGGACTATAAGGCGCACATCCCTCCCCCACTTAATTTGACTGAAAACAGATTTTGTTATTGTATTTTCTTACTTTATCGTCAATCATATTATAACAGACCTGTTTACTCTACTCTTTTCGAGTAGTATTCTACTCAATTTGGACCTCTACTACTCTTCAAAATTGAAAATAATGCTCTGAATATTTCATTTTCAGTGAACATTGTTTGATGGTTTAATGAATAGGACTACTCATTTCACACCAAAACTACTCATTTCAGCTATCCAGACTACTCAAGACTTGTGTAGGGGGTAAACAGGTCTGTTATAAGGCGCAATCTGGGGGAAAAGTGTCGCCTTATAGTCCGAAAAATATGGTATTTTTCCGTTTTTGCCTTTCTTACCATACATAAAGCTGTATTTTAGGAACCTTTTTAGCTAATAACCTTTTTGGAATACTAACCCTAGCCCTAACCCTAACCCTACCCCCCACCCTATAAGAGGGGAAAACGCAACGAACCACAACTGTGACAAATCGCGGTGTACTGCAGTACATAGTGGGGGGGTAGGGTTAGGTTTAGGGCTAGGGTTAGGGTTAGGGTTAGTATTCCAAAAAGAGAATTAGCTGAAAATGTTCCTAAAATACAGCTTTATGTATGGTAAGAAAGGCAAAAACGGAAAAATACAATTAACCGAGAAATGCAGGGGGGGGGGTGGCACCTTTACCAAACTTTAAATGCATGAACAGCTTTGAGCCATTTTACGGATGGATTATAGTTTGATTGTTATGGTTTGAGTTAGTATTTCATCATTGAATGTTTTTTCAAGTCGGATTTTTTTCCTGTCACTTTCCTTGCAGTTAGCTGAATAAGAGTTCTGAAGTGTAGGAAGCTGTTTCTCTCTGTTGTTGAGCTCGTTTCTCATGATTGCTGGGTGCAAGCACTAAGTTAACCATCGTTCTATCTGATTGATGTTAAAGCATAGAAGATAACCTTTGTCTTTCTGCCACTTTCAGCATATCAGAATAATATTTTAAAAGACATAAGAAGCTGATAATGTTCAGAAAGTTTCGGTTTTATGTTTAATTTAGTGAAGGAGAACAAAGAAATATGAGTAAAGAGGGATGGATTAATTTTCAGTTGCAGGTTGTTGCAGCAGTTAGCTGATGTATTCACATGATCATATTCAACCTCTCTCTTCCAGGCTCGTACAACTGGTCAGGAAATGCAGACTAGCGGTACAGCTGATGCCTCGAACGTTGCCTCCCGCTCTGCTCTGGAGGCTGAAATTGCCATGCTGAAGGAACAGGTACAGAGAATTTTCTTTTGACATTTCCAACCAAATTACCCGGTACTCTCTCTTTCTGTCTTGTACACACATGCTTGTGTTCATGCGTATGCCCACACACATATATACACATACACCTACACACGTGCGCACACACACACACACACGCACACACACACTCACACACACATTTTCAAACACATACACACTCTTCTCTTTGCACAAACTCGATCTGTCATAATTTGGTTCAACCTTCCAGCATTACTGATACACAAACATTCATTGCACAATCCTTGGTTAAAGCAACAACACCCGATATTCTGATGTACCATGCATGTATCTTGGCTTAAAGAAGCGCTGTTTCTCATACCAAAGAATAGGAAGAGCTTGTTCACCATGTTGGGATAAATCCGCATGTGTACTTGCCGCCTCAGTTGTTTAGTTCATGTATGTCTTTAACTCATTCGCATCGCAATGATTTTGAATTATTAAAAAAATTCACAAATCACTCCAGCCATACACACAAACAAAACAGACATAAATAAAAGGAGAAATGAAAGAAGAGTACATGTTTTTACTTCAGGTTTAGACATAGGGAAGTGGTAGATCAGACTTTTTTACATATAGACTTTATATAGAAAAACTCTCTACTTCAATTAGTTACCCCCACTTCAAACCACTCCAAATACATAGTAAGAGGCAAATGTGTGATCTAAGGGGGCGAGGCGAGTTTTTAGAAGTGACCAAAGTGTGGTGTGCACACATATTTACTTCCCTTGAAACAAATTCATCAAATTGACAGCTTTATATTAATTCCGGTCATATATGGGTGGAACAACTTGAATGAGTTAAAACTGTTTTTCCTTTTATCCTCCTTAAAGCTAAAGGTGTTCGCCGAAGACTTTGAGCAGGAGCGTATGGACCGCACCACAGCACAGTCAGCGCGCGACACGGCCAAGAAAAACACGGAGGCCATAGCACGCCAGACCCAGTCTCTCAGCTCTCAAGTCCGGCACCTCCAGAAACAGGTGAGCAAGCAAGTAGAAAGTCAATGCCACATGGGTGTTTCTTATCAGGCTGTGGGCCTGAATTCAGGTTTTTGAAGTGGTTTGTGTCTGAATTTCAGTACTATTTTTGTTTGTTAACTCTTTCAATTCTGGAGCCTGGTTTTCTGTTCTACATGCGTTATTCCCTTCAATCCTGGAGAGAGGAAAACTGTTCTCCGGGAAAAACTCCTTTCAATCCTAGAGCCCGGTAAATTGGGCTTGGCAGCGCGCTCTTTGAACTTCCCACGAATCGCGTCATCAATGTACGTCGTCTATCCTTGACCTCGCCACTAACGGGTCTGTTTATGAAATGGAATCCGATGCCAGATTCCCCGACCTTTTGCCCTGCCGTTTTTCTCTCTCCATCCCTGTGGGAAAGTGGTCGCTTTTGGAATGAGTTTGTCAGTGTGTGAGTGTAAATGTGGCATGTTTCTTAGCTGTGAAAATGGAAAGTGAGAATAATTCCGACTTTGATCAGTTTTCCTATGATGAGTGTTACGATAATTTGCCCAATAATGAATTTAATCTGCTACAATTAGCTCAGTTAGCGGCAGCTGTTGAAGCGCACATAGGTGGTGATGATGATAGTGGTGAGGAATTAGATTATCAAAACTTACGTTTGTTCTACACTCGACCTAGTTTTGAGTGGATTAGGGGGAACTATGTCAAACCCAAACCCAAAACTAGGACGGAATTCAAACGTCGATCAGGGCCTGTGTGTCTGTTAGACACATCAATGAAAGCGCTAGATTATTTTCAGTTTATGTTACTGTGATGAAGTGCTCAGTTCTCTTGTAGAATATACCAACAATAACACCTAAAAAACGCACTGAGGAGCCAGAGAAAAACAAAGGTGTAGGTGGCAAGCACACCTGTGTGGTGTGCACGGCACGACACCCCAAGTACAAACATGCACACCCTGGTGTCAGCTATGCCGACACCCCGTCAAACTACAATGATGTGTGGTATATGTGCTGCAAACAACGTCACACTGTGACATGTGATGTGATGACTGTGACAGGGGTACATACATGTGTAGATAGGGAAGGTGTAAATATTATATATATAAAAAGTGTACAAAATAGTGTGGTGCTTGTTCTCTATGTTTGTGTTGTATCCATACATAATCATCAAAACAGACAATAAACTGTTGATGTGTTGGGGACAATTATGATGACAATGGTGACACTTATCCATAGAGTAATGACAAGCACAATGCATGGGGATGTACAGGAGGCATCGCTTGGTGAGTGTGTGCATGAAATATACAATTTGCTTGAAAAACACTGACCTGCATGTATGGCATGATGGTATGTCTTGTGTTAAATTGTAAACTTACCTGTTTTACACCTGTGTGTCATCTGTCATGTCACCATAATGTGTCAACATGGTCACAAACAGCTTCTCACATCAATTCCCTACACAACGGTATATGACATTCTTAGGTTCATGTAATGTGGGTTACTGCTGTAAGTCTCTAAAATAAGTACCCCATTATCACATTTTAACCCTCTATAAATCCAGGAATGAAGGGAATAGACAGATAATAGAAACATAGGAATAAGGGGAAGTAACAGTTAGTGTAAAACAAGGAATGAAAGAGTTAATTGAGCAGCCTCACATTGTCACCTTTCCATGTTTTGCCCCAACCACCGCTTCTCACTGCACATGTCCCTTAGTTTTGAACTTTGCTTCAAGGAGAATATGTCAAATCACTTTCCTGTTGACACACGCATAATACACACACACACACAGCTCTCAACTAGAATTCTGTAACCCGCCGAGGATATGCAATTAGTTTTCCATGATATTGTAGAAGAATCCAAGAATTGTCAGGATTTTGTGATGACCTTATTCTTTGGAAATTAAAGATTGTGTTTGTGGGGGGGGGAGAGAGAATGATAAAGAGAGAGAGAGTGTGTAGGTGTCTTTGTAGTTTTTCTTTTTTCCCCTTTTTTATAGCAATTGTTTTTTCAAAGACCTTGATGATGACTGATTTGCTGTTCTAATATGGCCCTTTGTTCTGGTCAATCCAAAGGAGATATAATAAGTGACATCTCTGTTCATTCATTTTGTCCACAATTTTTTTCTTTTCCAGATCAAAGATCGAGATGACACTATCTCGTGGACTCTTCGTCAGAATGAAACACTGCAGCGTCAAGCAGCTGACTACAAGAAGAAAGTGAGTACCGTGGTATGATGATGTTGGGTTATTGGGAGGAGAGGATTGGGGAGCGTGTTGTTGTTCTTCAGTTTAGCGTCCTTCCACTAAAAGTGATTCAGAGAAATGTGAGTGAGTGTGTGTAGGCCTGTGTGTGTGTGTGTGTGTGGGGGGGGGGGGGCTATGTGTATGTAGGCCTGTTTGTGTGTGTGTGTGATTGAGTGAGTGTGTGTGAGTGTATGTGTGTGTGTCTTGTAGACCTTTGTGTTTTTGAAGGCGTTTGTGTAGGCCTATGTGGGGAGCGTGTCACTGTGTGTACGTGCGCGTGCATGCGCACACACGCGTGCATGTGTGTGGATGTGTTTGTGTGTTATGCGTAGTTGCATGTTTTTATGTCTATGAATGCGTAGGTACATGATTTTATGTCTATGACTATGTTTTAGCGTGAGGGTGGGTATGCGAGCGCAAGTGCGTCCGAGTATGTTTGATAGGACTAATTTTGTATGTGGAGCGATTCTTAGTTTTTGTAAAGCGCCATGAGTAGTACACATAGAACGTGCGCTATATAAATATTCTTTATTATTATTATTATTATTATTGCTTCAAATGTAAAATTATTTACAAGCATTTAGTATTTTGAAGATGCTTGTATAGGCTGGAAGGTTAAAAAGAATACCTTGAGCAAAGATCAGTGTCTGTTGAGAGGTTGATCCAGGGTTTTTTAAATCTCTATTAGTAAATTTTATTTTGTATTATAACTTCATAGCTTTAAAACATGCACAATTTTAAATGCAAACCTTCAGTCATGAAAGACATAGCATTGACTGATCTTTTTACAGACATCATGCACCCTTGCAGTTTTGAACCATAAGCCTATTAGGTGTAATACTAATACAGTAATAGGTAATTTCTTTCAGACAGATAGGCCTTGATCTTACAAAAAAAACCATGATTAGACTTGCTGCAGCATGCATATTTTTCTTTGGGTTGATTTAGCAACATGTACAGTTCAATATCATTAAGTGACAAATTCATGCTTAGAAGAATGTTGTTATTAATATTATTTACATTTCGATCACTCAGACAGTTTCCTGTCAATTATGAGTGCAGATGCGTCATGCTGCCATTATGCACCTAACTAAGAAATAGGCCCAGCAAGTCCCACTTCGGCTGGAGGAAATGTTTTTGAAAGTGTTTTTCGTGAAAAAAGGCAGGAGAATGGACCGGTAAGGCAGAAAGATAGTAGATGACAGTAAGCAAAGGGAAAATGCAGAGTCAAAGAGCGTGACAAATTAGAGGAAGTTACAAGCACAGAACTTCCAGAAGGTGGGGGAACTATTTACACAAAAGAACTCCCCGGTATCCCCACGGGAGGGATGGGGGGGTAATTCATTTCAGTTTCAGTAAGTTTTGATGGGAGAGTTACGGCAAGATGACTCGGCGTTGAAGCTTGTCGCTCAGGTTACACCTAACAAAAACGTGACATTTAGTCTTTTTCTGCACCACTGGGTAATATTTCAGCAATGAAAAAAACGATTCTCTCCTACTTCCAGCTGGCGGGTGAGTGGGAGGAGAAGCAGAGCCTGCACCGGCGAGCGCTGCTGCTCGAGCAGCGACTGCAGCAACAGCAGCCGCCGACACGCAACCCTTACCTGTCGGCAGAACCCACAACCTCGACGACGTTCGCCCAGATTCCCGTGCACCAGCCCCCTCCTCCTCCGCCGCCGCGGCCGACGGTGACCAATTTCGGAGCCCTTGCTGGGGGGTCGGGCTCTTCGAGGGGCCGCCCTGCCCCTGCCGCTGGGGGTGTTCTGTCCCCTGAGCATCTGCCCGGGGCGTGGACGTGCACGGCTTGCACCTACATCAACTACCCCGGCCGCACGGTGTGCGAGAGCTGCGGCCTGGTCAACACCCCGAGTATGAGGGCCTACGGTGATTGCTTTTTTCATTTTTTGCGTTGTCATTTTTATGTCGATGCGGTGATTGCTTTTTCTTCTGCATTTAATTTTTTTATGTCAATATTCGCTTCTTTTTAAAAAAAAAAATTTATGTGGTCATTGCTCCATAACATTTAAGCATAAAACTGGTGCTGAACTGAAGCAGGCAAACCCTGAGTTATAGTGGCTAACATTTTGGAGTTAGGATGGTGTACAGGGTTGCTTAAAGACCCCCCCACGTCATGTATCACATTCCCTCTTATGCTAGGAAGATTTCTTAAGATTTCTTATAAGAGGGAAAACACATGAAAACCATAATTTTCACACATGACATAGTGGGTCTTTAAAAAGCAAAAAAACAAACAATACTTTTCTAGTTGCCATTTTTGTGAATGAATAAGATCAAAGCTCCCAAACTGGAATGTTTTTGCGCAGGCTGTTTCCTGCACCATTGAGAACCGGTTGGTTGTTAAGGACTGCTAGTAGCATTATCTGTCCTGAAGCCTCTCTGCTGGAGATGGTGTTGATATATATCTTGGTGAAGTTGTTTTTTTATGTAAATGTATAGATTGGAAGAAAACCTACCTGTGATTGGGTTTAGTAGGTTTAAAAAGAGCAACAAGGGAATGGGGTGTATTGTATACTGTTAGCAAAGGAGAGGGTGCTATATAGAAAAAGGAAGGATGGGAGTTTTAAAAAAAACCAAGAGTGTATATGGACACATTGCAATTCGTCTGACAAGTGTTTATTGTAAACATAGAAATTTTAACGATTTTACCTAAATGCTTTCATGGTTTCGAAATTGCACGAAATAAATGTTTTTTTGTTGATGCTATGTTTGAGAATCAGAAGCCTGTTACACATACTGCTATAAGTTGAGCGTTTAGAATTGCTATAGCATTGTAATGCAGTATTTAATGTTTACCTATGCATGCTTTCACTACAGGGAACCCCCAAGACCAGTTTGGTTATGCCTCCCATGATATGTATGGCTCAGATCATCATGCGGTAAGTGAGAGGCTTCTTTCTCTCTCTTTGTTTCGCTCTCCCTCTTTCTCTGTCTGTCTGTCTGTCTCTCTCCCTCTCTTTCTCCCTTTAAGAGAAATTAAGAATTTCAGGGAAATTTTGGATAGACTTTTGCTCAGATACAAACAGTTTTCTGTTGTGTGTGTTTTTTTGTAGCCCAGCTCCTTTAGAAGTGCATTATAACTCTTTAAGGGCTTTGCACACTAGCATCAGGCGTCAATTGTTTCTCAGAGCAACGCCTTGACGCGTTGACGTCTGCATCACAGCACACATTGTAGCGAGGCAGTGGTGTTCTCACACACGACTCTTGTCGCTTCGCCTCTTGTCGCTCGAACTTCCTTATTTGGAAAGCAAGGAAAGATTACTCTAGCGTCAAACCTCCTCTTAGAAACAACAGTATTTTTTTTCTTCAATCTGAGTTATGGTCCTTCCGTCCGTTGTGATTGGCTAGTTTCACGATCTCTGCGATCTTGAGCATCAAAATTAGAGCCGCATCTATTCTCGAGCAACACAAAATCGCGCAGCTACGCATCAAAAATCCTGCTGCGCCGCGAATCTCTCACACGCAAGCGGCGCATCAAACTGCGCCTTGCAGCAAAAAATCGCCGCGATCTCGAGATCTTGACGCTAGTGTGCGAAGCCCTTTAACAACCATTTAAGAAAAAGAACCTTGCCTGCTTTTACAGCTAGCCTCTTAACTCATTCGCAACGCAACGAGTTTGAATTATTCAGAAAACTCACAAATCATTCCAGTCATAGGCCTACACACAAACAAAACATACATAAGCAAATGGTGAAATGAAGGAATTTTACAGTTTTTTTAATTTGTTTCAGGTTTAGACATAGGGAAGTGGTAGATCAGATTGTTTTTTTATATCTAGACTTTACATAGAAAAACTCTACACCGATTGGTTACCCCACAACAAAAGCAAAGGCAGAGGCAAAATTGTGGTCTAAGGGAGCGAAGCAAGTTTAGAAGTGACCAAGGTATGGTGTAGACACATATTTACTTCCCTTGAAGCAAATACATCAAATTGACAGATGCCTATTCTGGATATATATGGCTGGAACAACTTGAATGAGTTAACTCAATCAAATTCTTCCGCTTAAATAAATGTGATATGCGAAGTCATTGTTGAGGACAAATGGCCTTATTGTAGCTGGAAGAATTATGAAGCCGTTTTGCTTGATGATCTCACTTTAAGGGAAGGAAATCTATGTGCACACCATAATTTGTTTGGTCATTTCTAAACACACTTCCCTCCCCTGGACCATGTTTTCGCATCTTTCTTTGCATTTGTAGTGGTTTGATTTGAGAAACCGATTTCTATAAATAACCTTTTCGAACGATCAGGATAACTGTGGAATCAAATGCACTTGCTTTTCTCAGAACCACTGAATTAGCCTTATAAAAAGGTTGCAAAGAAAAAGGTGAAGCTTTTAGAGTGTTCTTAACTCATTCAAGTGGTTCCGGCCACATATGTCCGGAATTAATAGATAGCTGTCAATATGATGCATTTGCTTCAAGGGAAGTAAAGCTGTATGCACACCATACCTTGGTCACTTCTGAACTCGCTTCGCTCCCATAGACCACAATTTTACCTCTGATTTTGCTTTTGTAATGGTTTGTTGTGGGGAAGCCAATCGGTGTAGAGTTTTTCTATATAAAGTCTATATATATAAAAAAAAGTCTGATCTACCACTTCCCTATGTCTAACCCTGAAGTAAAAACCCAGTAATCTTCTTTCATTTCTCCTTTTGTTTATGTCTGTTTTGTTTGTGTGTATGGCTGGAGTGATTTCTGAGGTTTTTTTTAATTTCAAAATCGTTGCGATGCGAATGAGTTAAATGAATAAGCAATGTTTGGTTATTAGATGAAGTCTGTGTTTCTCCTAATAATGCCATGTTTCTTCAAAGTTAGAGTGAAAGTGAGAGGGAGAAATTTACCGATTCTTGTAGTAATGGCAGACTGAAACTTTTTTTTACCTGACCCGGTTTGCATACAGTGTTATGTAAACTGTCGCTTCCTTATTTCTAGACCTGAAGTAAAACAAAGATGAGAATGCTTGTAATCCTCTTTCATTTCCCTTTTTGTTTATGCCTATTTTGTTCGTATGTATGGCTGCAGTGATTTGTAGAGATTTTTAAAAAAGATATGTGATTTCTAGGTTCACAGCTTAGTGTAATGGCTGCAATGCGATTGATTTTTTTCTTCTTCTTCTGCGTTCCCTGGCCATATGGCCATAATGGATAAGGTGCATATGTGTCTGGTTTTCATTTATCACTGGTCTCCCCGCTGCGTACAGCCGACACATTCCGATTTCGGAGGAGCTTAAAGGAGAAAAAATATTTGGATGATTTATTTTTTTTAAAGGCAGGAGAATGGGCCAATAAGTCAGAAAGATAGTAGATGATAGAAAGCAAGGGAGAAAGGCAGAGTCAAAGAGAGTGGCAGATTAGAGGAAGTTACAAGCACAGAACTTCCAGAAGGTGGGGGAACTATTTTTGCAAAAGACCTTCCCCCCCCCCACACCGGTATCCCCACTGGGAGTGTGATTGAGTTAGTAGCCTTCTTTCTTGGAACAACCGCCATCATCTTGTTGATGGTTCTGTTATTGTAGAAACTTGGGGATTCCAATATAGCAGCTGACATACAGCTGGGGTTGTGGGAGTTGGAGAAAAGGGAGGGAGTGGGTGGGTGGCGGTTTATCATTCTCCTTGGTGGAGACTTGGATTTAGTGTTTTCTTGTCTAAAGAATGAAAATCCCTGCATAAAGCTTTGTATAAACAGCACATCCATCAAATAACCACATCCATCAAATAACCACTACAAGTATAGTCTACTAAATTTCTGAGGTACTGTCCTGTGAAAAGATGGCAAATTTGCAGAAACACAAGAATTATTTAAAAAAATGCAATTTTGAGGGAAAGAAAGAAACGTATATTCCCGATATGATTTATAAGGCTTGTGACTTCTCTTTTCTTTTCTTTTTTCAGATGCTGATGTCGCGAGGGGCAGACCAGAACCAAAGAGGTATGATGTCAACCAGCAACAGTGGAGACCTGGTTGTTGACACTGGACCAGTCTAACTTGGGTCAGTGCTGTTGCAAGTGAAGTTTGTTCTTAGGAAAAAAGTTTTTTTTTGTTTTTGGTACAGACAAACCCCTATTTTATGACCCTCTGTTAAGCGACCACCTCTCATTTGAGACTGGATTTGTTGGCACGGATGCATTTTACTATGTAAACGACCTCTCTTAAACGACTTCCTCTAAAACGCGACTTACGACCGCCATTTTGTTGGTTTTTACGACCGTTGTTGTCGTCTGCATAGACTTCGAGCAAAGGGAAACAACCACGGTCAAGGGCCTGAAAGAGGAGTCGCTTCCCTTGTTGTAGAAAAGATGGCGGAAAGCGTAGGAAAAGCACGAAAACCACTGACTTTGAAAAAGAAAACCACTGACTTTGGACGAGAGTGGAGGTGATTAACAGAAGTCGGCGAAGTGAAACTGTAATACATCGATTGCACAATCCTATGGAGTTGGAAAGACCCAAATCCAGTTTTAATATGTCATTGTATGTGTGCATGAAGAAGAGAGTATGAACTGTGCTGAACTTTTTCTTTCTACGGCTGCCAGTGAAAACCTCCATCATACGACCCCTCCAATTTACGACCGAATTTTCCGGACATTTTGGAAGTCTTAAAATAGAGGTTTGTCTGTATTTGGTATATTCTAGTCACAGAGACTTGTCTGTGAAATGGCTGCTTCCACATGGAGAGCACATCGCCGCAAGGGCAGCGCCACCTTTTTTTTTAGAGGGGGAGGGGGCGATGCGGTGAAGAGAGGGGGTGAGGGACAGGTGGAGGGGGAGGGGCAGACTTGGGAAACCTAGTGATCAATTTGATCATACCAGGCATCAGGATTTCTTCCTGCTCTTGCCGACTTTTGACTGCCGTGGGATTTTTACGTGTATAAAGCGCACAGCTCAGACTAGCTTTAAGTCCCCATCCGAAGGACTCGACGTTCATTTGGATTTTCCCGTTGAACTAGAAAGAAAGGGCGAGGCCGAGATTCGAATCTGGTCACTCAAGCATTGAAATTGGCAGGAGAACATCTTAAACCCCTTCTGCCACCTTCCTTACTAACACATGGAGAATGTAGAAGCAGACAATAAGTTAACCCTTTCACCGCCAGCCATATTTCAGCCAAAAATTGCTATTAAATTTACCTGGGTATAGAACAAAATCTGTCTGCAGTATTGGGGATTCTTCTGTGCCATATATAAAATAAGGTCTATCCTTACTTCCCAAAACTAAGACAATATGGTCTTTGGATAATAGACCCCAATTTGATGCCTTTTAGTGACATATGTGTTAAATCACTGTGGTGCTTAAATGCGACGTTGGAGGTGAAAGGGTTAAATGGTCTACAGGGTACATTGACATGAAGGCAAATGGGGCAAGAGAGGGGCCAACAGATTGACACGCAAAAAGCATGTAATAGTAGGCCCAAAGGCAACCAGATTGATGATCAAACTTGCTGACCTAGATGCTGCCTGTCATCAGAGATAGTTTAGGGGAGATAGCCAACTTGAAGGTAGGGTGATGACGACCCTAAAGAGTTATCTTTCCGTACAGGTAGGAACAATGGTGGCCCCCATCGAAATTTGATTCTGAATCGAAGCGACTGTTCCAACCACATGTTGGAATGCAAGGTTCAAACTATTTAAGCAAGATATAAAAAAAAAGGTAAAGAAGCTGGAAATCGAGCATAGAAGCCTATAAAACATTGACGAACAGTCTTAGATCAACTGCTTAGGCTACATCTGACATACGATATCATGTTGAAACTCAAACGAGGAATCTTCTTCTCTTCAGGGCGAATCCTTGTTCTTCAGTTTGGTAATATTCACATTTCCCCCGTCAAGAACAATGATATGATGACTAAAAAAACAATGGGCTATGTTCTTTTCTGCTACAAATTATCGTTCTTGGCGGGAAGAAATGTGATTATTACCCACTTGATCAAGTTGATGTAGATCTAATTACAGATCTGTAATGACTCGTGAAAAGACAACTCTTTGAGGCTGTTTCACATTGAAATTTGAACACTTGAGTTGCCCTCCTTACTTACAGGTTCATACCTGCAGGGAAAGATAACCAGGGCGGTTGGCCTCACTTCTCTAATAGGGAAAAGAGTTAAGTTCCCCCTCTCTATATATAAGCTCTCTGCTGTCATGGACTCTGTTTTGGGTGAATTTGGTCCTGGACAACTGCACGAGATATTGAAGCGGTTTAGTTGTGTGTGAAGTTTATTATGATTAACCAGCCTAGTCTTAAGTTACTTCGGGATCGGTGTTGCTATGTAAGAAGTTGTATTCAGTAGCTTGGACAACTGCACCTGCATGGTCTCTGTGTGTCTCTCTCTGTCTTTGCCTGTCTGTCTGTCCGTTTCTCTCTCTCTCTCTCTCTCTCTCTCTCTCTCTCTCTCTCTCTCTCTCTCTCTCTCTCTCTCTCTCTCTCTCTCTCTCTCTCTCTATGTGTTTGTGTTAAAACTTAGTCGAACATAGATTGATAATATTTTATTTTGTTTTCCATTGTTTTGTGTGTGTTTGTTTAGGCAGAGTACCAGGTAACCTACATCATATCCTGGCATGCGTGTACAGGGAGAATGCACTGTGCACTGCATCACTAAATAGCAGTGAACATCAGGGAGGAACTCCATGGACCCCTGCGTAGGTTTAGCAACATGGACTGGCACTTTGGAATGACGGCATCTGCGTAATAACATGTGTCAGGTTACTGAAGAACGTTCCTTTCTCATGTTCACTGGCTAGTGCTTGGGCTGGCCACGTTGGGTGCTCCCAGTGTGTGAACAGAAGGAGGAGGGACTATGATGCCTGATGTCTCTTGCGTTCATCTGAACACCCCTTGAAGAATTTATTTTTTTAGTGCATTTTATTAATTATTGTTGTGATGATGGAAATATTTAGGTCCTTTTTCTTTAATCTACTGTTGATTTTTTTTTTCTATTTTGATGATTGTAATTGATTTTTGAAAGCTTTGGTAAGCAGATATTATTATAGGTTCTTCAGGGTGTGTTCAGATTGAATTGAGCGACTATAAAAACAGGCTGATAATTGTGTACTTGTTTGAAGTGTTAATTCCAAAAGTAGTATTTTCCCTCCTTTTGTTCAGATCAGATTTATTTTCTCTTCAGTTGGTTAATATTGTGCATGCACTGTCAAAAACTTAAAATCTGAAAATCAACAAACAAAAAACACAAAAAGTTCAAGTCAGTAATGCAACATGACACTTGCTTCTTAGCGTTGCACATTCCAAGACAGCAAAAGATTTCACTCACTTCTTTTATTTTCCTCGTTACCCAAAACATATGACACAGTTTTTTGTTCCCCTTTAAAATAAAAAAAATACAGACACAACACTTACATACATGTTTATGACAGTGATTATAGCAAATAATGACCTAAGAAACAACAATATCCTAAACTATTTTTAAGAACACAACAGTTAATAAAATTGATGATTTATATTTCATACATTGTTTTACTTCACTTCTCTTTTTCTTCATAGTAGAAAAGAACATAGGTTTCTTTGAGCTGTGAAATCGAAGTCCAAAATATTGATTATGCTTTTGGGTATTTCAATTTCCCTGGTGAACTGTTAATGAGTTTTATGTGCATTACATAGACTTTTCTCAGAGACTGGGTACTAATTAAAGAGAATGTTGTTGTTTTCTTATTGATAATAGTAGTTTTTTTCCTAACACTTTGGGAAAATGATATTTCTTATAGCAAAACTGTATTTTGTGTTGTGTTTCATGGTTGAAAAGAAAGAGCATCAACTCTAATCAGCAGAATTAGAGTGCTGCCTTTTCTTGGAGCTGATACAAGTAATAACTGACCGACTCTGTCACTCAGCAAACAAGAAGATATTAATTAGTATGGTGCGGTTTTTGTCATGTTTGTTAAGAAGCTTGCATTTCGATAATTTCGTGAGTGCAGTACACGTGGCAGTCGGCACTAGAGCTCGGTGTGGGTGGGGTTAAGGTAGTTTGTTATGCCTTTTGAGACATGAAGACTTCTTGTTTGATAAGAGTTGACATTGTTTTGTGTTTGAGAATTACTTAAAACAAAACACAAAAGGAGAAGAAAGAATGAGGAAGACTTTCCTGCATGTTTGAAAAGTGCACAGATCTGTTAATAAATACATGACCATGTTATCTTTCGACAACCAATTTAGAACATTTTTATATTGTGTCATGGATGATGGGCAACATTTTTGATGTCCCATTGACAATTTCAAAGGTCCATTATTATTCAATGAGCTGTCTTGCTCTTAGTCTATCTGCAATGTTGGCAAGTGTTTAGATTTACGAAGAGACTAGGTCCAGTGACTGATATGCTGTGTTACCGTAACAGTTTCGTGCAAGAAGGGAAAACCGGCTCATGTTCTGTAACCAATACTATGGAAGTGGAAATTCTAGCCTACAAGTTTTTCATTTCTTGAGGAGACGTTTTGAAGTTCCGAACTACTTTTCGAGCTGTCTTAGAGATGTTATATTGTACTTTGTCTTATGTTTGTTATAAAGCTATGTATTGTGAAATGCCAACCCGCAATGTAAGCAGCATAAAAGTGTTCGCCCTTTTATTACTGTTAACTGGAACCAGCAAGTCTGCAGTTTCATGCATGGGTGTTTTTGGGGTTGTTTTCAGTTTTTGAAGGAGTCGTATCAGGCATCAGAATTGTCAAAGGATTTGCAAGTTTCAGGGGATTGAAATTTGCTGGCAGAGGATTTGATTGTGGTGGTATAGGTTTTACCATTGCTTCTTAAGGTAGTCTTCACTGTAAGACAAGTTTTATAAAGTAATTTTGTGATCAATAAGCTTTTTTGGTCTTGTTTAGAGCTGATTATAATGTTGTCCCTCTACTCTGGATCGAGGCCCTTGATGGTCCTTTTACCGCGCTTTTCAGAGGATCGGCTCTCAGACAATTCTGGTGCCTGCATAATGCGTGATGGATTGAAATATTTTCACCAGAAAACGGTGGTCAGAAATGAAAGGAGACTATTTTCGGTATGGCCTTTGTAGTTCCTTTTTGTTTTGTTTGTTTGTTTTTTCCCCTTCTTCTGTACTGTTTATGCCAACAGCAATGGAAAGAATAGGTCATGGTTTATTAGGAAGTTGAACATGATATACAGCAAAACTTGATACATTTTATACCCCATTGTGAACAGTATGCTGGAAAAAAACAACCCACTGATAATAAGCTCATGACTTTTACATTATTTTGAAGAGTTACTTCTTCTTGCCGTATGCCTGGTTTTGAAGAGTTACAGGAACTGTAATAAAGATTTAACTCTTTGGCATTGAGATGTTTTGAGCCTTACCTTGTTGTCCACAATGGTCTGTATGTAATGTGTCTTGATTTGGGATTCGTAAACATGCCACTGGAGCATCTGACGAAGATTGGTTGTGAAAATTATTTGAATTGGCAATGAGAAACAAAACAAAGTTGTTGGTTTGGAATAGTTTCTCTTGGGAAAACTACATGAATTTGTCATTTTGTGGTGGAAACTAATGGTGTGATAATACTGGACTTCAAAAAGAGTGGAAACGAAATGGTACAATATGTTTAAAAAAGCAGTAATTTTTCCTGATACTGTTAATCACACGAATACGTCATATGTGGTGGGATTGGACTGAGAAATACTGGAGTAAAGAATATATTCTGGAGAAATGTTTTCTTTTTCACCCTAAGGGCTTGATGTAAATAATCTTTCAAAACTTTATGCGTTTCTTAATGGTGGCCGGAAATGAATAAATAAAAGACTTGAGTTAAGAATATACACATTTGTATTTCTGTGTAAAATGTTTGTAGATATATTGCCTTATAATTTTATATTTAGGACTTTTTTCTGAGTTTTGGCTTTATGGAAATCACAAAGCTGCTTGATTCAATTGACTTCCTGTTTCTTTCCTGAGCTTTCAGAATTACTCGATATGTAATTTATACAGGAATTAAAAGCTTTTTAGTTTCTACAAATGTAGCTATAAAATCTGATTCAATGTAACAGATATGATACGCTACAGTATAAGTAATAAATGATAATGTATATTTGCGTGTAAAGTTTCTTAGGTAATAAAGCATGCAAAGAAATAATTTCTGTGTACGCAAATCTTTGGAAACACACACACACACACACACACACACACACACACACACAGAGAGACAAACAGGCTCATTCATAATTTATTTTTACATCGACTGGATGTACTTTTAGGCATCGCTTTCACTTTAGCATTACAAAAAGCAAATCTGCACATAGGCATTCCAACAGTGTCAGCTCAACTCAACTTTCCTTTAAGTACAATTTATTGTTTTACCAAAGCAACTTTTGTTGCAAATGTTTCGTTCAGACATTTCAATTGTTGGATCACAAGGCAAAGCATTTGATAGGCTTTTGTCAGATGTATAGTTTATTTGGTCACCAGACAAAAGCTTTTGTTCTGACAATATACAAATTTTGGTTGACCATGTGAACTTTACCTTTATATGGAAAAGTTTTCCATGAATAATTTATTTGGTCACTAGACAAAGCTTTATTTGGAAAGCTTTTGTTTGTTATGACTTATAAATCTGTTGAGTGACCAGTCAAATCTGAACTTTACATGAAAAGTTTATATTAGATGTATATTATTTATTATTGGGTCATCAGTCAAAGATGAATTAGGCAAGCTTTTTGAAGTTTTGTCAAACATACTTTGTTGGAAAACCAGGAAAACCAAGCCTTCAATTGAAATGCTTCATTTCTATGGTATCTGATTTATTTGGCCAATCAATGAATGAGAAATGGTCATTTTTAAAAAATATCTACATGTATTATGACAAACTGAAGGATATTCTTCCTGTTTTATGTTGGGATAGTCTACCTTGCTTAAACCGTTGGGATGTCGCTTTTGTCTTGCCTAGCAGTAAGTCTACAAGTCTATTGTAATCTGCATTCTGTTCCATGATGATTTTATAAAAAAAAGTTTTGAACCTGTTTTTGTTGTTGATATTTTGCAGAAACCAGATGCCCTGTATACTGTGTCTACTTATCTAGTTTAATTCAGAGTAATGCTTTACATTTGTTGTGCATAGTGTGCTTTTTTTGTGCGAATATTTAATGGTGCCTGTTATAAATTCAAGCTGAAATTTAAAACTTATTAGGAAAATAGTGTTTTTTGTAACATTTCTTTCTCTGTCTTTTTCCCGTTTCTATCTGTGTCTCTGCCTTTTCTCTTGTTCTTTTTGTCTGCCCCCCACCCCCGTCTCTCTCTCTCTCTCTCTCTCTCTCTCTCTCTCTCTCTCTCTCTCTCTCTCTCTCATCCTCTCCATTTCTCTCATATTGTTTTTCATTTTAATCTTTTCATGTACAATGATCCTAGTGTTTAATCTTGTGGGTATAGTTACAATTATGCAGGTTTCAGTTTCTCTTTTCAACTACATTGTTTATGCTTGTGAAGTAAATAAGGATATCCTTCCATGCAGGGATATTCTATGTGAGTTTGTTGTTATATTTTGTAGTTTGTTTCCTTGATTTATGTAATAATGTTGTAGTGCAATTTTGAAAAAATAAACATTTCCCTGTAATCCTGTCATATTGTAAATTTGGCAACATGATAGTGTTAGTTTGCCTTTCAATTTATAAATTTGTGTCCACACTGAATTTTAAAAAAAAATGACTTCCTACTTTGCATGTTTTATACTTTTTCCCCCACATTGTCATAATTATGTTATTGTTTTATCAAAACAGGCTTCATTGTTTAATAAACAGTTTCTTCTTCATTGATCATTATCAAAACATTTTCACTTTATAAGATGACTTCAATGATAGAACTCAAGTTAACACTTGTGAACACAAATGCATCAATGCACGTATGCTTACACATAATGATAATGATCATAATTATCATAATAATAACAAACTATTTATGTAGCGCCCTTCTAGGTAAATCCTACCCACAGCGCTTTACAAGGATAATTAGACCATCCACGCACAACACACACACTAACGATTGCTCTCTCTAAATGGAACATTAATTGTGCATAAAATGTTTTAATTGTCTATCTAGCTTTATTTGTGTATAATTTTATGTACTTCATCAACCCGCTCCCATCCTCCCTACCTTATTTGCTTACACATTTCCTTTTCATACTTTATAAATCACAATTAATCAGAAAGAAAAAAAATAATTTAAAAGCAGGAAATTGTTTATGTTATTATTTCAGTCTATGGTTTATTCATCCCTTAAAAATCACAATTAATCAGAAGAGAGAGAAAATGGGGTAAAAATAGGAAAATGTTTCATCTATGGTTTATGAACAGTGCTGTGGTAATATTAGATGTATTAATTTGTGGTCACTTGGTTTGGTGTTTAGCTGTTAAATTGTACTTTGAAAATTTCACCTTCAATAAAACTAGTAAACGTTCAATTGTTGTTAAGAGTGTTATTGTGTGGATGTTAGCGTAAGCAGAGATTCGTGTTTATCTGCAAATGTGTCATTGTGCTCGCGTGTTTGGAAAATCGTGTGTGAACATACACTGATTCTCCTCCCTGTCTTTCTGTTTCTCTCTGTCTCATTGTTTCCTGTCTCTGTGTCTGTCTGTCTCTCGCTCTTTTTCTTGCAGTCTGGTGAGTGTGTGTACATACAGTGGAACCTCCCTATCAAGCCTTGAAAAGTCAGCCAAAAAAAGTCTTCATAGGGAGGGAGGTTTGACAGTCAGTAGGAATCATTAGTGATTTTTTGGGGGTCACATCTTTGAGGGAATCTTGATTGGGAAGGTGTTAATAATAATAATAATTCTTATATAGCGCCGTTCTCCTGGCGCAGCAGGACTCACAGCGCTTTACAAAAAACATACATACAATAATCATGGTGTTAATAGGATGTCCCACTATTAGTGATTGATCCTGTCTCCTCACAAGAACAATTAAGACCATATCAAGCAGACCATATCACTCTGCAAGACGACCTCAATAAGCTTGAAGTGTGTGCCGAAGAATGGGGCATAACATTCAATGCCAAGAAATGCTTCATCCTGAGTGCAACGACAGAGATCGTCTTTCTATTACCAGCTGAACAATCACATCCTACGGCAAGTAGACTCACCCATACTTTGGCATGGAACTGAGCTTTAACTTGTTATGGTCTGCCCACATCAGAATGACCACCAAGAGAGTGAACGCCAGCCTGGACATGCTCCGCAGTAACCTCCGCTTCTGCCCTGAAATCTGCCGGAAAACAGTGCACATTTCGCTTTGTACATGTACAGTTCCCACCTTGACTACAGCTCCATAGTGTGGGATCCATACACCCAAAGTGAGATAGACAAGTTGGAAGGCGTCCAGGCGTCCAGCGAAGGGCAGCAAGATCTAGGGGTGTTAGTTGACCCTGGTTTAACGTTTGAGCTCCACATAAATAATGCTGTATTAAAGGCCAACCGTATTTCTGGACTTTTAGTCAGAACAATTACAAATAAATCAAAGGAGATTATGATTCCCTTGTTTAAATCACTGGTACGGCCGATTCTTGAGTATGGAAACCCAGTGTGGTGTCCACACCTACGGAAACATATAGATCTCATAGAAGGGGTACAGAGAAGATTTACTAAGAAAATCCAGGGGACAAACAACATGAGTTATGAGGAAAGACTACAGTACTTAAAATTACCAAGTTTGGAGTATAGAAGATTAAGAGGTGATATTATTGAAGTGTATAAAATTGTACATGGCCTTTATGATCATACTACCACAACAAATTTATTAACTCTGTGTGAGGAGGATAGAACACGTGGACATAATTATAAACTTTTAAAAAAAACCTACTAACACTAAATTGGCACAAACTTTCTTTGCTAACAGGATTGTTAATGCATGGAATGATCTAACCAATGAGGCAGTAAATGCAAAATCATTAAATGCTTTTAAAAATTCAATAGATAAGCACTTTCAAAATATTATGTATGCAATGAATTTTACAAAAATAGATCAGTAGTATAACACAACTGCTAAGTAGCCATCGGTTTTTACGCCGATTATCAAAAACGAATGAGGTCAATATGTAGAGGGCAAAAGGCTATAAAAAGCCTACAGAGCCTTATTTCATATATCAAGATTAATAGCTTCTCGCAACCCAGGCTGTATGTCGGCCATGCTGAGCGACCTTGGTCTTCCAACTCGGCAGGAAAGAAGAAAACAACAAAGACCCACTTTCCTGTACAAGGTCGTTGAAGGTAACTTCCCCGGCTTTGAGGCAGACAAATATCTGACACCAGTGAAAAACAAGCGCCTCATCAAACCAACAAGGCATGAAGACCAGGAGAGCAAGAACACCTGGCTAGAAGTAGAAAGAATGGCCGATGCTTCCCTGGTCATCCAACCGGCAAAAACAGCAGCTATAATTTAAACAAAAAAACAAACAGCTTCTTTCCCACACTGTCTATAAGGGGTTACGTCTGATTAGACGTTAAACCAACCACAGAGAGAGAGTCGTTCCCAGAACCATCCGGGATTAGAACAACTTAAACACCAAAGTTGTTTCCGCTGGGTCAGTGGAGGGATTTAAGACCCTCCTCCAACAGACCTCAGATCTGAAATAAACCAACCTCCAGCCCCCCTCCCCCCTCCCCCAGCCCCATTCCTTCTGCCCTGCTAACCTCCCCCCCCCCCCCCCCCCCCCCCACACACAAATTATGTTAGGGTTATATGTCACGTTGCTGCTGAACGTAGCATCATGTCGGTGTCCCCGCTGAACAGGCACTGGCTGGCCAGGTCACTCAAGTTAAAAAAAAGGGTGGGTTTTTTCGTTTTAATTTAGTAAGTGATGCTCTCCCCCAAGCATTCCGGCATCGTTCTGATGCTGGCTTCATGTCGTTTTTGCCATCATGCCATCATTTGAGACGATGCTGGCATGTAATCGTACCTGCTTTGCCACGATTTCCTATGCACACCCCTTTTCGTGTCGGGCCAGCATTGGCAAATGATGGCTCATGATGGGGAGCCAGTTATGGGACGATGCTGGCATCTTACCTTTTGGGCCAGCGTCGTAGTGGTCACATCGTTGCTATGCTGGCAGTGTATTGGCACGATACTGGGCAGTACATCGTTTTGATTCTTGTTCCATTCTGGATGAATGATGGCAGACGTGTCGTTTTGATTGTGGCAGTTGTGCGTGTTGATGTGGTAGTGATGGCATGATTCTGGCCCAGATCTGGCAATGCCATAACGGCAAATCTGCTTGTTGCCAGATTTGTGCCAGAATCAGTTTGGTTCTGGGTACGTTATGGGTAATATCAAGGAGCTTAGGAAGGGGGAGGGGGTCTGGGCATGGGTATTACTGGGTTAGAGGGGTCTGGGTACCGTGGAGACATACAGGGTTCTGGGTACGGGTATCACTGGGGCAGACAGTTCTGGGTACCGGTATTATTGTGAGATGGATGATTCTGAAAACAGTATTATTGGAACATAGAGAATTCTGAATATGGGTATTCAATGGGAATAGAGGATTCTGAAAACGGGTATTATTGGAACATAGAGGATTCTGAATACAGGTGTTACCCTGTGTCAAAGAGGGTTCTGAATACGGGTATTTATAGGGCATAGAGGGTTCTGAATGGGTATTTATGGGGGTGGGGGTGGATACAGGTAGTCAGGGATTATGAGAGTTCCGAATATGGGTATACCTGGGACACAGATCTGGATACAGGGGCATGGAGGGTTCTGAATACGGGTATTACTGGAGCACAGATGGTTTGGATACAGGTATTACTGGAGCATATAGGGTTTTGAGTACGGCTATATAGCTAGAATTTAACATGAAGGGTCTGGAACATAGGGTTTGGGGCACGGGTATTACTGGAGCATGGAAAGTACAGGCTTTACGGGAGCATAGACTATAGCACTGTTGCGAAATGAAAACGGAAGTAACAGACGAGTTCTGTGCCAGTTAGGACACTTAGTTCCGGTTAGAAAATGCTGTAAACACGACATGGCTGCTCCGTAATCATAATGGAGGGGTGTTTAATGGCTCAGTTATCATTTTGGAGATGTAATAATATTAAGTCCTGGTTCATGTTTTTTTCTTAATGTGTTTACATTCGTTGACTATAAACAGTTATGTTCTTATTTGTTTACTTGATACGACCACATTAATACCCTAAGACTTGAAGACAAGAACAAAATATAGTTGTTTAAGGTAGGTAACTTCCGTTTTTTTAAATTCTATTTTGGAACCTGAACTACCCCAAACCGACTTCAAAACGAGACAGTAGAGAAAGATAACCCCAAAAGACCGAATTATGAGACAGTGCTATAGAGGGTGTTTTGTATAAATGTTAGCATAGAGCATAGAGTACGGTCAGATGACAACACAAAGAATAAGACCAAGATACATAGAGAGAGGGGAAAGAAGAAAGACTATCGAAAGAGTATAGAAAGAGGCAGAGAAAGAGAGAGGGAAAGAGATAAGAGGAAAAGAGAAAAGAAAGACATTGATATACATACACACATCGACAGATGGGGAGAGAGAGAGAGAGAGAGAGAGAGAGGAGAGAGAGGGGTGGGGTGGGGGTGGAACCATGAGTACCAATACATTTGATGCTTCCAAATTTATATTTTTAAAACAGCAGCATTTTAAAATGAAATCAAGATCATACACAAAACATCTGAAGTTAGTGAACAAAAGCAAATTAACATCAGCAACAACAACAAAATGTTACATGATCAGTCTTAGCATCTTCGCATGGGGACCGTAAATGTTACCACATAATTCAAAATAGGCCTACACACGGTTATGCTAGACTTTTCTGTTTATATTAAACTACACACACAGACGACTGCTGGGTTATAAGTATTCATAAAATAAAAACAAAGTCGAATTTGAACCCCCATTGATGTGTGCACGGCTGGGTCTCAGTTCTCCGTATAGCTAGTGGTGCTCAGCCGTGGCACGCCCTAGGAGGCCCTTATTTATCTAGTTTTGTTTTTGTTTTGGGCAGAGGCTCAGGGTACGGGCCCGTATCTCACATTCTCTAGACTGCGGGGTACGGCGCTCGATCATAGGATGCATAAATTTATTTGTGCGCAAATGTCTTAAAAACTACTGACATTAACTCTGACGTATTCTAACCCTATCCTATACCTTACCAAGATGCGTTAAACCAGCGTACAAAATAAGAAAACTTTACGAAACTTTTGACTAGGAAGAAGTGTTGCAACAACGCCGTACCCGTGGCCACTGTGGGTTTTTTCTTTCCGCGCGCTGCAGAATTCTTTTAACCCCAGTACATGTATTATGCCAGTAATTGCCGGTGACGGCAGGTGGGCATGACTGGTAGAAGGAGAAGAAAATTTTAAAAACAAAACAAACAAAAAACGTTTCAAATTCGACTTTGTTTTTATATTTTTTTAGATAACGGTTTCATCTCAAATTTCATTCAAAACAATACTTTAAATTAAAAGAAAAATGGGCCATTTTGCCGTTGTGCGAAAACTAAAACAACGAAAAAGAGACTGAGTTTCACAAGGGAGAGAGAACGTGTGCTTGTATTTCGTGCAGGAAATGGTGCTGATGATGACAATAATGAATGAAAGGAGTCCCGGTGTCATGAGAAATAAGTAGCTCCCATGAAATATCTACCCTTCGCATGCGAACTATAACCATCCTAACCCTATCCCTAACCACGGAAAGAACCAAGACATAGAGCAGGAGGGTGTAAATCCACATATTTGCTGAGAAATCGATGTACAAAGCCATGCCACTTAGTTTTGTAAAAATCACAATGGCGGACAAGCAAACACTTCGAATGAGGAATGCCTACTTATTTCATGAGGTAGAATATTCTCTTCACACCGGTGTGAAGACATGGCTTTGTACATCGATTTCTCGGCAAATATGTAGATTTACACCCTCCTGCTCTATTTCTTGGTACTTTCCGTGGTTAGGGATAGGGTTAAGGTAAGGATGGTTATAGTTCGCACGCGAAAGGTAGATATTTTATGGGAGCCACTTATTTCTCATGACACCGGCCTGAAAAGCCTAGGCCTAGTTACTCAAATCACGTGTTTTTTTCGTTTGTGACCAGTCGACCACGCATGGAAACAAGAAACTCGAAAATGATTGACATTGTTGTACTGTGGGAGCGTGAACATCATAACTTGCATTAAACTCTGGGACAAGTTCAATGATAATAAAAACAAAAATAATAATGGGAATTTATAAAGCGCTCTTTCTCAGATTAGTTAGTTAGTTAGTCTCTTATAGTCCCGTCAACAGCTATGGTTATCTCAGGACTGTCACCGCATAAAAATCCACCATGTATAGCAAAACACAAATCCATGAATCTTAACGTACAAAAACTGAAAACAAAAAAATGTAGTACAATTCATAACATGACACTTCCATCATTATACCCTATAGCTCATAAGTCCACACAGTGCTGGAAACGTGGAGCTACCATACTCTCATTTATCGGATCCAGGTTAAAAAAAACAGTAAAAAAGGATAACAAACACATACTAGAAAGCTAAAATACATAAAAAATGCTATATAAGCTAATATGCACTGCAGAATGGACAACAGGTGCCCACTCAAGTGTGTAATTATCACGTATGGATGCCAGACAGTGTACAATAAAAAAAAAACTGGCATGTCATAAATTGTAAAAAGGAAAAACGTGGAAGGGTTTCATAGAAAAAATGCAGGTGAATGGACCAACAAGGCAGAAAAAAGTAGACGCCAGAAAGCAAAAAGAAGAGAAAAGGCAGAGTCAAAGAGAGTGACAGAGTAGGGGAAGTTACTAGCATAGAACTTCCAGAAGAAGGGGGAACTATTTCTGCTGAAAGACCCCCCGGTATCCCCACGGGAGGGCCATGACCACATAAGCCAGCCTAAGCCGTTGCCCGCCTCCTACGACGATGACGTGTGGTTGGACTTTAGGAGGCTGTTGGGCTACTCTCCGTAAGCCCCCCCCCCCCCCCATGAAAGGTGGAAGCCCGCCAGGGGGACTTTCTCAGATGAACTCAGTGCACTTTACATTGATAACAAGAACATTAAAGGCAAACAAATAATGAACTAGAGCGTTAAGACGCTAAATTACCAACCGCGCGGCAGTGTTATTCGGCTCCAGTGACCTTGACCCATAACCTTCATTATCGAACTTGGCCTAGATCTTCCTACTACCTACCCGCATGCAAAATTTGAGCATCCTAAGTCTATCCGTTCAAACGCTAGAGAGAATACATACAAACATACATACATACATAGTCCGCCTCAGACACGAGTGAAAACAATACCAATCTGCTCTCTACGATCGCGGTTGGCAATCATTAGAAAGTAAAATAAACACGATGATTGCACGCAACATTCTCTCTCTCTCTCTCTCTCACACACACACACACCTGCATGGACGCAGGCACACACACATATATACACAAACACACATGAACGCACGCACGCACACACACACACACATTATATATATGAGTAAAATAGTTACAATATAAACATTCTTAGAAACATAGACCACATTCACATTCTCAATCAAGAAGGAACATAGACCACATTCACAATCAACTTTGGATACAATACTACAACTTGAAATAAAATCATACTGTCATCGACATACCAGTTACATAACTAAGTATAATAGACAAATTTTGCAAGAACAAAAATACCATTCTACCTCATTTACAAGCATTTAAAGTTCAACATAACTTACGAATTATAAAATAATTGTAAATTTAAAAAATGTACAAGATTCCTGCAATGAAACGGACCCCCCACAAACATTAATCAAAATATGTCAGAAACAAGTGAGTTTTAAGGGCAGAGCGAAAGGCGGAGATAGTCAGATGAGCGGACATGTTGTGGGAGGGAATTCCATAAGTGAGGTGCTAAATAGTGGAAGGATCGTTCACAAAAAGATTTTGTGTGGACCCGAAGAACCTTGAGTGTGCAGCAGTCAGAGCTCGAGGAAGAACGTAGGGAGCAAGCAGGTGTGTAGACAGTCACTAGTCTGAAGCACTTCTGTTAAGTACAAATGTGGAAAATATGTCTTAAAACCCAATTTGTAGAGCCCTACAACTTTCAAGGCCTACCGATCTCCCGGACCGTGACCTTGACCGGTATGCCACCATCAGAACGGGCATAAGCCAAAGTACCTACATGCCAAATTTGAAGACTCTAACACCAACGGTGTGTGAGTTATGGCCCCTTAAAGATTTTCAGTTTTCAAGGTCAAACTTCAAGGTCAAGGTCAGCACGGTGTTGATTAATGAAAGGAAGCTTCCTTTTCAAGCTGTCTACCCCTCTGCCAATTTTAATCAAGATCTAAACAGTAGTTTTTAAGATAATCGATACACAGACAGACACACAGACCGATCGCAATACCTCGGCCTCTGGCCGGGTAACAACATGTGGCAAAAACAACTTTTTCACATGCCCAGGGTCAGAGATAAGATCAGTATGAACAGTACCCAGTAGTAGGCTTATGCCTGCATACTAAGGCATGGCTGGAGACTGCAGCTTCACTAACATAAAATATATATGTCTATAACAGGTATTTTAGGTCTTTGTACTTCAAGACCAAGCCCTTCATGTGGCGGTGGTGTTCTCGACCAAGTTGTGCCCACCCCTTTTTTTAATTTTATTACCTTTTCTATTTTTCTGCCTACCATGTCTTTTACTGTATCTTTTCCCCCCATAAAGTCTCCCAACAAAATCTGCAGTTTTCCAGTTCATCTGATTTTTGTCACCACGGATCTTTAATCTGTTCTTTTATCTTTCCTTACAAATCTATTTTTGAATGTTCCTTTTTCTCTCTGATCTATTTTGCTACGGCATTTTTTATGTCTTTTTTCTTACTAGTATGTGTTTAACGTTTGTTACCCTTTTTAGTTCCTGAAGCTTCCGGAAGAATTGTTTTTGTTTCATCTGTCCGTCCGTTCATGCGTGCGTCCGGACGAATTTTCTCCCAAACCGCTTGACAGAATCGCTTCAAATTTTGTGTGGTGGTGTGTCACTAAGAGAGGAAGACATCGGTCCATAAATAATTGCAATCTTCACATTGATGTATGACCTTGAAAACGTAAAATCTGTAAAAGGCCATAACTTCTACACCGTTGGACTTCAAATTTGGCATAATAAATGCATTGATGTATGGCAAATTTGATGATGGTAAAGCAATCAAGGTCAATGTCAATGAATTATTGCTTCAGATTGTGTGTCGTGGCGTATGACATAGATAATAAGACATTTTTTTCTCGTTCGCTCAGTTTTCTGTCATATGAGCGTAGATGCGTCATGCTGCCGTTATGCGCCTAAGAAATAGGCCCAGCATGTCTGACTTCGGCTGAAGAAATCTTTGTAAGAATTTATAGAAAAAGGCAGGAGAATGGACCAGTGAGATAGAAAGATAGCAGATAACAGTACGGTAACGTAAAGGGAAAAGGCAGAGTCAAAGAGAATGACAAATTAGAGGAAGTTACAAGCACAGAACTTCCAGAAGGTGGAGGAACTATTTGTATGAAAGATCTCCCGGCATCCCCATGGGCAAGTCAAAATATACATTGACAATAATTATATTTGAATCCATAATCAAAAATAATTAGAACACGAATACACAAGTGCGCCTTATGGTCAGAAAAATACAGTAGAACACAAATACACAGGTCTCAAATAAACAGAGACAGAGATAAATTCATAAAGAGTGTGTGTGTGGGGGGAAGGGATAGGATGACAGTGATTAGAATTGAAAAGTACCACTGCCTTTCACATTAGAATGTAAGGAAACGTTTTATTTTTACAGTGGAACCTCCTTTATAAGACCTCCCATTATATAGACTCCCTCCCACGTAAAACTTGTTCTCTCAGACATTGCCCTTCTGTGTAAGTATTAAAATTACCCCCCTTATAAGACAGCATTTTGGATGTTTTTTGAAAGCCTTATAAGGGAGGTTCCACTGTATTTCTGTTTCGTTTCAATTCAAATCAAGACAGATTTATATACAACGGAAATCGACCTAACTCACCATAACTTGATAAGTCACAACATTTAGAGTTCTTAGACTAGGGTTGAAAGGTGGACCCTGACGGATGAGTTTTTGCAAGAAAAACATAAAAATCATCAGAAACACAGCCTTTTCAAGAATCGGAACGCTCACTTTGCTCTGGTTTCCTATAAATCAAACCATTAAAACGTCGATTCCTCCTTGGCGGAGATAGAAGTCATTTTGGATGGGGTGGGTGGAGGCCACTCATTGTGGTTGAATCATTTTCTTTGTAATGCAGTAACAAAAAAAATGAAGCTATTTCCTTTGTTGTGAGCGAAACTCCTTTAGGTAAACTCCATAAAATTAAAAAAAAAGAAAGAAAAAAAGGCTTGTACTGCAAAAATTTTGTATAAACGATCCTGTCTAAACTAATGCAGCCATTAGAAAAGGGAAGGCACATGCCTTCTCTTTCACTGAAAGGATTTGACTTCAGCACCTCTGCCAAGAAGGAATCACCTATTTGACAATTTGATTGTTCTAGGAAACCAGAGCAAAGTGAGTGTTGCGATCTCTGCAAAACTAAAGGGTGTTTTCCTGGTGATCTCCAAGTGTTTCTAAGAATATTTTAAAGCAAATAAGTACTTTTTCAATAACGTTTAGAGAGAGAGAGAGAGAGAGAGAGAGAGAGAGAGAGAGAGAGAGAGAGAGTCTCTGTGTAAAACTTTTTAGTGTTTTGAAAGGCAAACCCCCGTGGGGATACCGGGGGGGGGGTCTTCCATACAAATAGTTCCCCCACCTTCTGGAAGTTCTGTGCTTGAAACGTCCTCTAATCTGCCACTCTCTTAGACTGCCTTTTCCCTTTGCTTTCTGTCATCTGCTATCTTTTTGGCTTATTGGCCCATTCTCCTGCCTTTAAAAAAAAAAGTCTTCCAAATACTTTTTCTCCTTTGAGCTCCTCCAAAATCAGAATGTGTCGGCTGTGCGCAGCAGGGAGACCAGTGAAAACCGGACATATACGTACCTTACGCATTATGGCCATATGGCCTGGGAACGCAGAAGAAGAAGAAGAAAGGCAATAAACATTTCACTCAAATCAAACAATATACAACATTAAAAATTGTTTTTTATTAAAGTAGGCCTAACATGTTGGCCAGGGAGCAAACGATGGATGGAGAGGATGGAGGACAGGAGGCAAGTCATGGGCTGTCTGTGCTGCTGTGGAGTCTTCTCTTCCCAGTCTTCGTATCAGATCTCCTTTTCTGCATAAACACAAAAAAAGTTGATCTACTGAATTCAAAGATACAATTGATCAACATAATGTTGGCCAATATATCCAAGGAATGGACACAAAAAAATGTACTCCTCTGCATGGGTGCTTCTAGAAAACCCTGCTATAACCTGAAAACCTGGGATACAGGAATAGCCTAATTCCTGGTACAGTGCAGGAACAGCATCCCTTTGGGGATATAAGGGGGCAATGTAACATTACACAAGTTAAGCCACTACCTGGGCTGTGATAAGTGGTGGTAAGAACAAAATACAGGGAAGACATAAAACGGAGGTTGCTCCTTAAATTTAAAAAAAAAGCATGCAGGCAGAGGTCTTGTAAAAAAGCAGAATCCAGGCACATAAACCAAAGAGAAGCATCAATGTATCTGAAAACATAATATTACTGTACGAAGTTGGTATATTGTAATGACAATCTAAATACAGTTCACATCCTTACATCGACAGTAGTAATGCTTGTCGCAGTCAAAAAAGTCACTCAGTCAAATAAATCGCCCGCTACTATGAGAGTGTGTATTTGCGACAACCAGAAATTTCACTTTTTCTGTACTTGAACCATTTACCTAACCCTAACCCTAGAAAAAAGTGAAATTTGTGGTTCATGCTCAATGTCGCAAATACATACTCTCATAGTAGCCGGGCGATTTATTTGACTGAGTGACTTTTTTGGCTGCGACAATGCTTCTATAACAACAAAGAGCACATAAACGTGTAACTTTTGTAATGCTTTTTAATAAGCTACATTTAAAAAAACAAGCGCGGATTCGCAATCGTTTGTGGCACGCGACTATTTGAACTACAAACAAGGCCATCGCCGAGCGCATTTACATTATGCTCTTCACACACACAATTTTTGATCAAACACTTTCACTCAACAAGCGGTCTATTTTTACCACTCCAATCGTTACATACACTGAGTCACCTCCCCTGGCTTTTCAATAATTTTAATCTGTAAACCAGAATGTTATCTCTGACCATTTCGGGGGGGGGGGGGGCAGCAAAAAAAAAAGTACAATAAAAATGAAAAACTTAGCTACCGGTATGTGTACACACACACACACACACACACACCATGTTCAACAATTTCACATTTCTGCACAGCTTTCTTCTTCTTCTTCTTCAGGTCAATCAGCCAACTCCACTCCGTGAATGCATTGTTCTTTTAGTGTTTCAAACACAATTGACAGCGCAAGCCATCTTCTGCATTTTGCCCCCAAGGCCATTTTTTGACCCATTCTTATCTACTCGGTTTCCCACTTTTGGCAGTAGGCCTAACGGCCTCACCTTCTGTGTCCAGTAAAATTTCTTTGTCACTGTCAGTATCAACACCACTTGCACCATCGGCGCCAGTTTCGGCAGCAATCACATTCACTGCTTCACTAGTTTTTGCTGAACACAAAGCTGCTAGTGCTGGACTTTCTTCTTCTGTAGCACAGGTTTTGGCTGTCGAAGTGGGAGTGGAAGTACGTGTTTTTTTAAAAGAAAAATAGAACAGCGTCGCACTCTTCCGTTTGGTCGCCATTTTACTTGGAAGCCCACAAAGTTAAACGCGCATTCATTGGCCGATCACGTTTACAATTGACAGTACTGACCAATGAAATTGCTTTTTATTTGCTGTTTGGAGAAGTTGAAGCCCTGCTCGGAATGACTTTCTTCGCGGAAAAAACAATCGCGCATATCGCATGTTTGAAAGGCGGGCATGGACTCTTTTTTGCGCGCGCGGTCCCGCATGGCTTTTTCACATTTGCGGGATTTTCCAAAAAATTGCGTGAATCGTGCAATCACGCGCCCTAGATGCAACTCTGTTACTTTATGCCCAAGTATTTTTTTGTGTCTGTACTTTTCTTTCTCTTTTACAATATGTGCGACAATTTTGGACAGACCGACAGACAGACAAAGTGAGTTATAGGTTTGTGGCTTGTGCCACAAACAAAAACCAGAATGCACTTTCAATATCACCTAGCACATTTTTAAGGTTTGAAAAAAAGTATTGAACAGCGATAACTTCTGATTCACACACACGCATTTTGAATTTCTCTCTCCGAGTGTCCCTTACCATGTCAAGCTCACCAATGAGACACACCCCTTTGTCAGCCAGCTGCAGAGCACCTGCCATCCATCATCCACACACGAGGTTCCTCTTGATGTCGCCTGGCCCATGGGGAACACCACCCGGGGCACCATCTTCTCCAGGTACTTCAGGAAATGGACTTGTTCATGTAGGGGTTTCCACACACCAGGATGTTCACACCTTTTATACCACACACAAAAACCAACCCGTTACTGAACAAAAACACTACAGAGAAGAGAAAAGAGATGGTGGTGGTAGGTTAAATTGAAAAAGACGTGGGGCTGGTAATAAATTGGAAATAATGAGAAATTCATATTGAGAATCAATTTAAAATTATGAGTAACTGTATATTCTACTTTGGGCAGTATAGCTTCACAGCTGTACAAATTTGTAATGTGTTTTTTTTTTTATTAAAGAAAAGGTATATATATCTTCAGTAGATCTGGCTTACCAGAAATTGCCTCAGGAAGGGATGATTCAGCAAGTAGTCTTGGATTCTGGGGCCTACTGCATTTGCGTACTCCAACTCCAAAGAGAAAACTAGAAAAAAAAGAACATTTTCATAATGTGAGAGGAATTAAATATTAAAGGAACTAAGAAAAACACACATGCCTTCAAGAAACTTAATATTTACAGGGAACAACTAGGGATAGCCGGGAGGAGGGCTTTTGCACAAATAGTCCCCCCACCTTCTGGAAGTTATGTGCTTGGAACTTCTCTAATGTGCCACTCTCTTTGACTCTGCCTTTTCCCTTTGCTTTCTATCATCAACTATCTTTCTGACATATTGGCCCATTCTCCTGACTTTTTAAAAAAACAAAATCTTCCAAATATGTTTTTTCTTTTCAGCTCGTCTGAAATCATAACGTGTTAGCTGTATGCAGCGAGGAGACCAGTGAAAACTGAAAACCGGATATATACGTACATCACCTATTATGGCCATATGGCCTGGGAACGCAGAAGAAGAACATGGAACAAAAAGTATCAATATGGGGAAAGTATAAAACATTAGGCACTGAAACATGACAAAGGCCTTATAAGCGGGTTTTCTTATAAGCGGGTTCGACTGTATGAGTAACTGTATATTCTACTTTGGGCAGTATAGCTTCACAGCTGTACACATTTGTAATGGGTTTTATTAAAGAAAAGGTATATATATCTTCAGTAGATCTGGCTTACCAGAAACGACAGAAGTCAGTCATATACTTTATGCCGCAGGAAGAGATGATTCAGCAAGTAGTCTTGGATTCTGGGGCCTACTGCACTTGCGTACTCCAACTCCAAAGGGAAAACTAGAAAAGAAAAACAAATACATGTAACAAAACATTTTCATAATGTGAAAGGAATTAAATAGTAAAGGAACTAAGAAAAACACACATGCCTTCAAGAAACTTAATATTTATATGGAACAACCCCCCGTGGGAATACCGGGGAGGGGGGGGGGGGGGCCTTTTCTACAAATAGTTCCCCTACCTTCTGGAAGTTCTGTGCTTGTAACTTCCTCTAATCTACCACTCTCTTTGACTCTGCCTTTTGACTCCCTTTGCTTTCTATCATCACTATATTTTTCTGACATATTGGCCCATTCTCCTGACTTGTTTTAACAAAATCCTCCCCCCAGTTTTTTTTTGGGGAGCTCGTCTGAAATCATAACATGTTGGCTGTATACACATAATACAGCGAGGAGACCACTGAAAACTGAAAACCGGACATATATACGTATACATCACCCATTACGGCCATATGGCCTGGGAACGCAGAAGAAGAACATGGAACAAAGAGTATCAATATGGGGAAAGTATGAAACATTAGGCACTGAAACATGACAAAGGCCTTAGATTTGATACAATTGGAGTTGTTAATGGGTTACTGAATCCGAATGCATCAATATCATAATAAAAACAACAACAGGGTGCTAATGCTTAGTTAATCTAATCTGAAAACATCCACAGAGCTTCACATTGTTTTCAGACTTCATGGGTCATATGACCCATGGCTGCACAAATTGAGGGGTCATTTTTTCAAATGATGGGCCACTTATGTGGCACAATTATTTTTGTGGGTGCACACGTGTGTCTGTATAGAAAATAAAAACACTTACCGGTAGTTTATTTAGCAAAACTACTAGTGGCTATAAAGATATACTTGGAAAAAAAAGGCAGAACAGACAGCTTTTGAAGTTTAAAACTTTTCTTTCATTGTGTCATGAATTATCAATCATGGAAATGTGATTACATGCGTCATTATTAAAAAGAATGAGTCAATGACGTGGGCGCACTGACAATCTGAAGCTCTGCAACAATATTAATTCAAATAGAAATACAAAGCAAAAATGTATGTGTGTGTATGTGTAGAGAGTGAGGGAGAGAGGGTGCGGTGGGTTCGAACCCGGCTGGTGACGGTGTTGTATCCTTGGGAAAGATACTTTACTCCTATTTCCTGGACCTTCAGATGAGACCTAAAACCGAGGTCCCGTGTGCGAACGCACGCACAAGATCTTGCGCGCACGAGCCCATTCCACTATTCGGTACGAGTAGGCCGTGTGTGCCGGTGGGATGGATGACACGAATTCACATAGCACGCATCCTGTGCGTGTCTGAATGAAGACCGGTGAGCGCAGGACAGGATAAACATCCCCAACTGGCAACTGGAAGAAGAAGAACCATCAACTTGATGATGGTGGTTGGGAAAAGAAAGAAGATATAACACGAACACTGAACAGGGCTCCCAATCGTCCCGCAAAACAAGGGGTCCCAAGGGACTCCTTCACTTACGGCGGGATAGATCATAGAGGGTCCCACTCCCAGTGGCAGTGGAATAGAGGGATCTGGGTCATGTATGCAAATGAGAATGCCACCTCTGTCGGCCATGATGGCTGGATTATTCGGGTTGCTAAGATACTTGGCGGTGGAACGCATTGAATTCTGATGTTTGCTTTTAGTCCTGAACATTTAACTACTGCACAGTTTATTACCATTGTGACGATTTGTCGAAACTCACTGACGCTTGTAGCGTGCACGCGACAACGCTCACCTCTGTAATCTGAACCAAAACGGCGCTCCAGCCAAAATGGCGTCCGACTTTCGTTACCAACAAAATCACGTGACATATTATGACGCTATCCCGGATCCCTCTAATGGGACCCCCTGAACATTCTTTTAGAGGGTCCTGTAGAATTGGAGCCCTGACAAAAAATATATCATATCACGCTCACTTAGCTACTTAGTACTCTACCACCTTGACCGGTTACTAAACTTACAGTTCACACGCCGGCAACGGCCCAAGCTTAGAAAACCAAGTGAAGTCTAGATCTATTCTATTCTAACACATCAAATCAACATTTTTTTTTCCAGATAAAGGTTAAAAACTGGTACTGACTAACTTCAAACCACTACTAAAGTAGGCCTAAGTAAGAGAATAGTTAAGTTTGACTGGTCACTTACAGGAAGGAAGAGACAAAAATAAACCTCTTTCACCTCCTTCAACGTCTGCTGTTTACAAATGGCTGGCTAAAATGTCTAGGTGGATCGATTTGATTGGATGGAAGTAAGTTATGTGCTTACGTCATTTCTTAGCTACCAAAAAAAAAAATGTATGTTCTTATTATATTTAAATTATTGTGTCTTTGCTTCCGCTAGTTGAGCGCCGAGCTAGCTAAACTTTGGGTTTTTTCATCAACATTGTCAAATTATGCCGATCGTTATTTGATCTGTAATTAAGGTTCTCACTTTCCTAAAACAGAGATACAGAGATTAACCCCCTCCCTTCACCCGCTCCCCCCTCCCCCTCCCCCCCCCCCCCCCCCACACCCCCCACACCCCCCCCCTCCCCCCCCCCCCCCCCCCCCCCCCCCCACACATAGAGATGGTGACATTTGCAATGTGTGTGACACATAGAGACGGGGATGCGTAGTCGAAATTGGGGACGCATACTGATCGAGAAGGGACAAAATAGTGAAGAGGCCGCGAGGCCTAATGTCCTAACTAACTACCTGGCCTGACCTGACCTGACCTGACCTTATTAATTATGTAGACAGGGACACACATAGTCCTCCTCTCGGCCTACATCGTATCAGAGGACAATGAGTTTTGCCAGCATATCCCCAGAATCGACCCAATGCTGGCAAATCCAACACTGGCACACACTGCATTTGCCAGCGTTCAGGCCAGCAATCGGCAAAGTACATATAGGATCGATGCCGGCATGCCAGAATAGGACCGATTGAAGGACTGATGCTGGCCAGCACTTGCCATCATTTGCCATCACGTTGCCAATTTTACACACATTCATCAAATCTCCACTTAATCTTCTTTATTGTAAGGATGGTAAGTTCAACTTACGAAGTCTTTCCCCATATTCTATATTTTTTTATATTTTTAAATTGATTTCAATGAGTTTAGTTGCTTGTGGATTGTCTTTTCAGGAAAGGGTTCCCTCTTTTCTCTCTTTGCAAAAAAGTTTCTCTCTTTACGAAATTGCAAAAATAGTTTAAAAGAATAAGAAGACAACACAAACAAACAAACAAAAACTTTGCAGTTTAACAAATAATTGGTCAGATTGTGCTTATTTGGGCAAAGTTATGTCTTCTAAACGGAAGGAGAAAAGGCACGGAAATGCCTGTTATATCAACTTCCGGTCTCTCCATTCACGATCCACATGTAAGCCTACTGCGGATTCATTTCGGAGCCCAGCCTGCCACGCCATTCTTTGATCTCGCACAAAGACTTTGCGTTAAATACTTAAAGGTAAGAAGAGAAGATCAATATGAAGTTTAGGGATTTTGATTTGCTGCATGGCAAAAATAATGTAAGAGTTGATTGTGGCCATGCACAGCGAAGAAGAAGAAGAAGTTGAGTTCAAATCTCAATGATTATTGAATGAATGAGAAAAATCGACTAGGCGTTCACCACATGTGCAGTCTGACTCTTGACCGTGAACCGTCTGACTCTTGACCGTGAACGGTTCACGGTCAAGAGTCAGACTGCACATATCGACACGTGGGACCAAACATGGGACCCTCAAATTTTAGTAATGTGGCAATATTCATAAATACTAATAGTAAAATAGACTGGTTTAGTGGTTAGAAAGGTGGAACCTTATATTTTAATGCAGGAAAGTGCAATTGCAAAGTAATGTCATGTGGGGCATAAAAATAAAAATAAAAATTATGAAATTGTTCATGGTTCAACTAAACATGTATTGGAAACCTGTTCAGATGAAAAGGACTTAGGAGGGGTCCTGCAGTTTACCGAATCTGACCGAATCTGACCGAATCTGACCAGATCTCTCATTGCAACTTGTGTGTGTGGTGTGTGGTTGTGTGTGTGTCTATGTGTGTGTGTGTGTATGTGTGTGTGTGTGTGTGTGTGTGTGTGTGTGTGTGTGTGTGCATGCGTGCGTGCGTGTGTGTGTGTGTGTGTGTACGTGTGTGTTTATGTGTGTGTGTGTGTGTGTGTGTGTGTGTGTGTGTGTGTGTGTGTACGTGAGTGCAGAAGGAGGGGGCAAGATGGAAGGGGGGGGGGGGGGGAGAGCATACATTTACAATTAAGAAAAATACAAAGACCGGATACGCAGACAGAGACAGAGAGAGAGAGAGAGACAGAGACAGAGAGACAGAGACAGACAGACAGACAGACCAGAGAGAGAGACAGACAGAGAAACAGACACAGAGAGACAGAGAGAGCAAATAAGATACAGACTCACAAACATACACACAGAGATCATAGACTCAGATGCCACAAGAGACAGACACAGACTAATACATAGAGACAGAGGAAAAAAGAGATATGGAGCACACACAAACAGACTGAAACATAGAGTCAGAGACAAAGTGAATTCACTCATTCAGGTCTTTATAACCACCCACTTTATTGTCACAGATATAATTAAAAAAACACGTCAATTTGTGAAAAAAGACATTAAAATATAATACACAGTGTACACAAGTAAATAAAAGGTAATCTAGTTAAAACACAAATAGTAACCCTGTATTCAGAACCCTTCTTGCCCCAGTAATACCCGGCTTCAGAACACCCATGCTCACACACACTGCTTCTTGATGGTCCTTGTTTTACTTTTAGCAGTCCTTTTCCGTTTGGTCTGTCCCAGCTTCTTCCCGCCATTGCTTGCCCTGAGTACAGTTAGTCGGCCGTCCTCAGATACCACATCCCTTGGGTGGAGTGGCTTGACCTCCCGAAGAAACTTGGCCATACGGTTCTTCTTCTGCTGACTGGTCTTGCCCTCCCAGATGTGGGCGCTGACTCGGTATGGGTCAAACTCTGGGACCAGGCAGAACTCTCCACGGTCAATGAAGGCACGCTCCACACTGATATATTGTGACTGGACTTCCTTGTACAGTGAGTCAATCAGCTGTGTGAGTGACTGGGACTTCCAATCAACGATCATCTTGAGAATGTGATTGGCAGATTCACACTCATTGTTCATCCAGTGTCTCAGTTCCATACCAAATGTCCTCTGGTTGATGGACACTTCCAGGTTCTCTTTGATAAGCCGCTCAATTCTGGAAGTGTAGTACTTCATAAACACAGGTGCGATTTCCTGGATGGTCTTCCTGGCCTTCTGAGTCCTCAACTCAAAAGTCACCATGTCCAATGCTTCACAGAGGCCTTCCTTTCCAAACAGAGCATGCAGTATCTGCTGTCTGGCAGTACTGCCGACTCCTACTTTGTTGGCCAGGTAGTCAATGGTGTTCTGTTTCAAGTGACGTTCACAGACAAGTGTCCCTGACTGTGGAAAGGCATGCTTCATTGCTTTCCTCATGGCAGCCTCATCGTCTGATCCAAGAACTGGGTTGGAGATGCAGTCTTTGACTTTCCTCTTCAGATAATCCAAAAAAACTCCGTAAGTCTCAAAGTCGGACGTGCCGTGAATAAAGATGGGACCCATCATGACAGGGTGGTCCTGAGTGCCGTTTCTGTATAAACCCAGGTTCTTGAACACACCTATGGTGATGTGGACTTCCGTCAAGTTAAAAGTCTTGTCAAATCCAAGTACTGTGGTCTGTCCTGCCGGAGCACTACAGCAGAAGCGCTTTCTTCTTGGTAGGTGTTGAGAAGTCACCAGAGTTGGCTGCTCCAGTTGTCACTCCTGATCCCTGAAAAGAAATTAAGCATGCATTTAAATGCTTATGAGACCATTACATGAAATGTAGATCATTGAATTTTGTAAAACATTCTCTCTTGAAAACTTAAAGATTAAATCTTTTCATAAAAATGCGGTTACTACTATTACTAATAATCATAAGATATATTTCAGATTGTTTCATACCATAGTCGGCCCATCAGCAAGATCCTCCGTCCAGCAGTTCTTGGCCTGGGGTTTTGTGCGTCTTGGGGGATGAGGGGCTGGTTTCACCGGGTAAAGCACAACGAAGTGGTTGGCGCTGAATGCAGCTGCAGTCTTGGGCATGACCATAGACGACCAGAGTATCTTTACATCGGTGGCTTGGTCTCTGACGCCTCGACCTGTGATGCGTCGCGTCCAGGCTGCAAGGTGCTCGTTGGATGATGGGTGCTGGCTGGATATGGGGCTGTTGATAACAGCGCTGGCAGCATACATATGCGTAATGTCCTGGTAGGCTCCTGGCAGCAACACAGCCTTCAGAGTATCGTTGTAAGTTGACAATGGAATCCGTTTATCGCCAATCATCTGTGCCAGTCTGGGGTGGTCAGGGTTGTACTGTTTTTCTTGGCAGGCTATCTCCAGAGCAGTAAACAGTCTAATCAGCATGTGGTAGCTTTCAGTCCCATATAAAACGCGGCTCAAGGCTCGGTAGAGGCAGTTACCGTCGCCGACCACCTGTAGAGGTACATGGTTCTCCAAAAGACCTGGTCTATGTTGTTGAAGTATGGATGTTGCAGTCATGTCCCTTTGTCCTGGAACCAGGCCAGGATCCCTCTTGTTGGCAGCAGGAAGAGTGACGTGGTGGGTGTCCAGCAGCAACTTCTCCTAGGCAATGATCTTGCAGGCAGCATTGTCATCACAGCTTAGGAGTGAAGTCAGCCTGAAAAAAAAGTGACCTCAGTTATGGAAATTGTCCATCACGATTTCCTTCCCTTGGACTGCTGGGTTCAGATTCTGCGACCAGAACAAGCTAGAGTGTGACTGTGAGTGTGATTGTAAGGTCAGAATAAGCGGCGTGGGAGTAACGGCAATGTACGACACAGCAAATGGGAAGAAAAACCTAAATCTCATGCATATATTAATATGTATATACTAGCAGGTTGGTCCTCCTTGGCGGAGGTATGTCCTAGAGGTTCAATATTCAGGATCTGAATAGGTTGTACCATACCGATCAAGAAAATATATGATTATATGGGTCTATGGGCTACACACACACACACATACACACACACACACGCACGCACGCGCACGCACGCTGCGCGCGCGCACGCACGCACGCACGCACACGCACACGCACACGCACACACACACACACACACACATTTTCCTTGATTATAGGAGTAAAGGATATTATGTTCATTACAGAGTAGGCCAAACTGATAAAATATCACATTCTCATTACCTGGCCAAAGCCGCTTCAGCATCATAAGCACTGCCGACAAAAGCACAGGAGCGACACATGAAATCGTACACTGTTGCTCCCCATGCTTGCAGCAACGTTTCGGTCATACCCAAAACACAGCGTCTGGAAATAAAACAAAGTAACTGTAACAATAGAGCTGGGTACCGGTACGGATTTTGATACCGGTATTTTTTCGACGTACCGGTATTTTACACAGGTATACAGGCCTACTGACTTAAGGTTCTTGGTGATACATTAACATTCTGATGACACATAAAAGAACTGTAGGATTTCATCAAATTCATGTACACAGTAAAAAAAAGTCACAATTATCATGCCTCACAAATATCACAATCAGATCATATTGGGATCGAATTGCATGCAGTGTAGCAACCCCTTTAGTACTGCAAAGTATGACAGCATGGTTAGGCATGTATTGAAAGCATTCCATCACTTTCTATTATGATGTTGACAACGTTTATCTCCCTTATCTACTTCGGCAAGTACCAGTACATTACAACCGTACCGGTATACCGTGCCGTTTTTAAAAAACAATTGGTCTGACACACAAATTTATACTGCAACATTTAATACTTCCAAAAAAGTCAAGCCTACCGATGAATCCAGAAGTTGCACTTGGAACACTGGATGCTGTTCGTGCCACAGTTGGAACCGCAGGACCCGCATGGAAACTGGATGTTCTTGGCTGGCTTGGGAGTCTTTCGCCTACGACGGGTAAATTCCATCGCCCACCGCTTATTTCCAATCCAGATGTTCCAGCAATCGTGTTCGTTCACACACACACAGTCCGCAAATTCAGAGCTCGGAGATACATTTGTTTTCAACTTTTATTGTTCACATTGTCCCAGTTTTCAATGATTTTTTAACATGAATATTTACTCAACTATTTTTTAAATTCATTTTTCAGCTCACCCTGTTTTCTACTTTGTTTGCACGCATTAACACACAAAATGTGTGTGTACGTGTGTGTGTGTGTGTGTGTGTGTGTGTGTGTGTATGTATGTGTGTGTGTGTGTGTGTGTGTGTGTGGACAAAAAACTAAAGAAAAACAGAAGAGAGATCAAGAAGCGGAGGGGGAGGGAGAGGGCAGTGTGTGTTTAGGCTCATAGCATCAGCTCCTTCGAGATGAAGGAGTTTTGAAAGCTTGAACAAAAACAAAAATAAGGGTGAGTGTGTTGCTGGAGAAACATTCTGGTCTGTTGTTAGTAAACAAAACGGGAAATAACTCTAATCCACCAAGGAAAGATAAATCGTTTGCACGACTTCACTTGGTTGCTTTGTTGCCGGTGATTGTATTATAGTTTTTTTAATATACCCTATACGTGTTTTTTTTACAACTTTAATCATTAACAAGCGGTTACTTTTCTTTATTTGTGGTTTATAGTATGCCCCATACGGTCAGATTCGGTCAGATTCGGTAAATTGCAGGACCGCTTAGGAGTCATATTTGACTCAATCCTCAAATTCGATATGCACATTGCAACTGCAATAAACAAAGCCAATAGGATTTTGGGTTTAATTAGAAGATGTGTTTTATAGAATTAAATAGAGAAGTGTTCATAAATCTCTATTAAAGTTTAATAAGACCTCATCTTGAGTATGGAAATCTAATTTTGAACCCTTTTCTGAAAATACAATCCTCTGCAATTGAAAGGGTACACTGCTACAGAGGCGAGCAACTAAGCTCATAAAATCAATATTAAATTAAAAAGATTAGAATATCATATGGGGAAAGACTTCATTATTTCTTAAGTTGAACTTAATATCCTTAAAATACAGAATATTAAGGGGAGATTTGATTAATGTGCATAGCATTTTTCGGTAAAGGTCAAAATGTGCCACCCCCCCTACCTATCTCGGTGAATTCTATTTTTCCGTTATTGCCTTTCTTACCATACATAAAGCTGTATTTGAGGAACATTTTTAGCTAATAACCTTTTTGGAATACTAACCCTAACCCTAACCCTAACCCTAACCCTACCCTCCACTCTATAAGACGGAAAAACGCACCTAGCATTAACTCTTTCTATACTAACCTGCGCTCTCGTCGCAGGGCATGCGCACAACGCCTCGTTACTAAGGTAACGGGATATCGCATGTGAACTTTACAAATTCATAGTTCATAGGTTAACAGTCATGCGTGCTTCAAAGTGGCTCAGAGGGCTACTACTACGTTTCATTCATGCCTCTGACACTGATTGGCTGGCTGCCGGTTATTTTGGGACCTTAAAATTATATTTTCGCTATTATGAGTGTGCCTGGCTTGACAAAACATGCATTTATTTTAAAATATCACAAATCAAAACTAATCAAGTGGATGCTTTGAAACTGTTGCAGGTGTTAGTACTGTATATTGTGTACATATTGCCAAAATGTCACGTTTGTATCTGTTACCATTATTTAGAAAATAATTTTTTGGCAACCTATGCAAATCGGCCAGTACAGAACGCTTGCAAAGGGAAGCAACTGGCCAGCATGGAATGTGTTAATGAATTCAAAAATCTTTTGAACGAAAACCCAAATTTGACAGCAAAATTTAAATGTTTTGATGAATACAAATTTTTATATATTATATATATAATTTTTATAAAAAAGCCATTCTCTTAAAGATTTATCTTTTTATTAGTTTTTGATTTAAGAGACACAAACCATTAAATAAATTTTTGTGACGTCAAATTAATTGAGAAGGGGCGTAATAAGGGCCGAGAGGCCTATGCATAGCCCTACATCACCTACCTACCTACCTACCATAACCCTGACAAAACTAACAAATGTTTGTTTCAATTATCTAATGATTTGAGAACCCGTAACAGCGAACTAAAAATACTAACCCAATATAGTAGAACTAACATAAGGAAACACTTATTTTCTAACAGTCACTCAGTACTGGAACAATCTCCCTGCACAAACTAAACTTGCTTAGACTAACATTAACAATGTCTAAAACCTGGATAATGATCCCAAACTGCTGTACAGTGGAACCTTCCTTATAAGACTTCCCGTTATAAGAATCTCTCCCACATAAGACCTACTCTGAGACATTGCCCTTCTTTGTGAGTATTAAAATGACCTCCCTTATTAGACCCCTCCCTTTTAAAACCTGATTTTGGATGATTTTTGAAGGTCTTATAAGGGAGGTCCCACTGTATTGAAATTTAATTATGATTAATGTACCAATGATTGCCCTAAAAGCCTGACCTGACCTGGCCTGACCTGACTACTCACATTTTTTCCCGTCAAGAACAATAATCTGTTGACTGAAAAAGCAATGGGCTGTGTTCTTTTCTGTTACCAGTCGAGAACAGAAAGATCGAATCTGGACTAATGTTTTCAGGGTTAACACAAACGACAATATAAAAAAATGTTCCCAACTTTTGTACTTCATCACGCAAGGGATAAAGTTAGAACCAGTTTAGGGTTATTTTCATGCCACAGAAAGTTTGAAACAATAAAATGATCAGCAAGGAAAGACGAACACAGACTGACAGAGGTTCCGTTAACCGAATATTTTTGGTATTGACAGAAAAAGTCTGGCCTTGGCGGAAATAAAATGACGCTGTCCTTCATTGTGATGGACAAAATCAAGGAAGGAGGGAGAAGGCATTTCAGCCCAACCAGCTGTTTTCTGTTCAGCAAAGCAACAGTAGGCCTAGTCTACTAGTACTACTTGGGCCTTGTAAAAAGCATGAGTGGCAAATTGTATAATGTGCAGTTTGAACTAGTGGTGTGGGTCGACTAAGTAAGGTAAACATTTATATGTGTCTGTTCCAGACCAGAGGACGTTAAACAGATTTACTACTAGTTTGTATCAAAGTGGATTACTATCACCATACCATGTCAGACCTGGTGTTGCAATACCTGCAGCATCTGCTCAGACTCAGAGCTTTGAATGATGGTTCATCACATTTGTGCTGTTTGCATATTCAGAGCTTCAGATTGTCAGCGGGCCCGGGTCATTGACCCGCATTGACAGTCATTTGATCCCTCATTTTGTGCAGCCATGGTTCATGATACTTCATCTGACCCACGAAGTCTGGCCCAATAATATGGAAATTGGCCCAGGCAGCTGACTCATTGTCATGTGACTGTCAGACTGGCGATGTTGTCCTTTGATGTCTCTGTACACGTTGACATCATTCACAAAATATCGTTATTTCCCCATGGCAACACAGTGTTAGGCCTTTCATTAATATGACTTACAAATCATGTGTTGCCATGGGGAAATACTCAAATACAGTGGAGAACTGATAACTCAAAAACACTGGATAACTCACAATAAGTTTTTGGTCCCAGTATAATAATCTTTATTGAAAAGTCTTTTTAACTCAAAATATTCGCTATCTCAAAATAAAATTTCAGTCCCTTCAGTTTTGACTTAGGCGATTTTTAGTGTTGTGAATATTGTTAACATGTACAGAGACCTTTAGGAGACCAAGTATGTGATATAACGTCAGAGAACGTGGAGTGAAAAATTAAACCTATGGTTTTGAGGGAAGAGGGGAAGCTAACTGAAATTAGTGAAAAGGTGTGTGTGAAAGGGGAGCCTATTTTCTACTGGGAGTTCTAACATCTGTAATGAAAAAAATAAAATCTTGCTTTCTATAAGCAGCAATATTGCTATCTATCATTGATATTCTTTGATTGGTGTGTGTGTTTTTAGGACGCAAAACATGGGTAGAAAACGGAAGGGAGGAGATGCTGGTCCTGAAAAAGAAAGAAAAAAAGCAAAGAAGGATGCGCAGTCCAAGAAAACGGAAGAAGACAACCGGCTGGCTGTCCCAGACGGCTGGAAAGAGCCAGCTTTTAGAAAGGAGGACAACCCGCACGGGATGGTCACGGAGAGCTCCTTCCTCATCAAGTTCCCGACCTACAGGGAGAAGTACCTGAGGGAGCGGTGGCCCATCATCAAAAAGAAGCTGGGGGAGGTTGGCATCCGGGCGGAGCTGGACCTCGCCGACGGGACCATGATGGTGTTCACCACCCGCAGAACCTGGGACCCCATGGCCATCCTCAACGCGCGCGACGTCATCAAGCTGCTGTCGCGTAACGTGCCTCTGGAGCAGGCCTTCCGTCTGCTGGAGGATGGCGTGGCCTGCGATATCATCAAAATCCGCAGCATGGTGCGCAACGTCGTGCGCTTCATCCGGCGACGGCAGCGTCTCATCGGCCCTGAGGCCGGCACCCTCAAGTGCACGGAGATCCTCACGAAATGTTACGTGATGGTGCACGGGGGTACCGTGTCGGCGATCGGCAGCTACAAAGGGCTGAAGGAGGTGCGCAGGATCGTGGAGGACTGCATGAACAACATCCACCCGATCTACTCCTTGCGGAAGCTTATGATCTACCGGGAGCTGGAGAAGGACCCGATCCTGCGACACCAGAGCTGGGACCGGTTCATCCCCAAGCTGAAGAACAAGAACATGAAGTCGAAACGTAAAGCGAAGAAAGTGGTGGAGAAGAAGAAGCCTTACACCCCCTTCCCTCCCCCTCAGCTGGAGAGGAAGGAGGACAAGGAGATGGCAAGCGGGGAATATTTCCTGAAAAACAACGAGGGGGAGGAGAAGAAGGGGAAGAAAACGCCCAAGAAAGACAAGAAAGACAGGAAGGAAGAGAAGGAGAGACAGAAGAGACTCTCTTTCATTCCCCCCAAGGAAAAGTAGTGTGTCTCTTTCTGTGTGAGTGCAATGGCGTCTGTGAGCATCTTTTTTTATTTTTCAAAATCATGTTGTGAACAGATTTTGATGACATTTTGTGGAAGGTTAGGCCTGATATCATCCAATGAACATTCTTTCCATTGAATTTTGAAGTAAATCTGAATTTTCATTCAATTTAAGATCTTTCTTTTTTTTCTATACAGATGTTTGGGAGTTAATCTGAATTTTTCATTTGAATTTATAAAAAAAATTTCTTTACAGATTTGACTGGTACAGTACTACTACTAGTTATATTCATTTTGTTGTTGATAAAAGTTGGGTAAAACCATTTGACTTATGAGTAAACCAGACTTAAATCAGAGAGCTAGATTTTTTTTTAAATGTCAACCGCTCTCTCCCCACCCACCCCTTCCACCAATTCAAATTTCTCATTATGGTGTGTTCAGGATTTATTATGGATTGAACTACTAGAAGGACTAGTTTTTTCTCTGCGCACCAACAATTTGGAACAAATTACAACCTTTATTAGTCGTTTTTTTGCGTATGTTTTCTTATTACTTTTTTTTTGCTGCTGCTTCAAATGTTTATACTTGTCTTATGAAAAGGAAGAGTCAAAATTTGTTGTTATATTATTTTCCTGTATAATGTCATACATGGGATGTCAAAGTTCAAGTCCGAATTGTAAAATCAAACTTGCAAATATATTGAACATTCTGTTTTCTACATCTTCATTAGGCATTGCTCCCGGCTTAACCCTTTCACCGCCAGCCAAACATTCCCATTAAACTTACCTGGGTAGAGAACAAAATCCATCTGCAGTATTGGGGATTGTTCTGTGACATATATATAAAATAAGGTCTATCCTTACTTCCAGAACCAAAACTAAGACAATAGGGATAATAGACCCCAATTTGATGCCTTTTAGTGATATAGATGTTAAATCACTGTGGCAGAGTTGCATCTAGGACGCGTGATTGCGCGATTCACGCATTTTAAAAAAAAATCCCGCAAATTTGAAAAAGCCATGCGGAACCGCGCGCGCAAAAAACATTACATGCCCGCCTTCCAAACATGCGATATGCGCGATTGTTTTTTCCGCCAAGAAAGTCATCTCGAGCAGGGCCTCAACTTCTCCTAACAGCGCAAATAAAAAGCAATTTCATTGGTCAGTACTGTCAATTGTAAACGTGATCGGCCAATGAATGCGCGTTTAACTTTGTGGGCTTCCTGTCGCCAAGTAAAATGGCGACCAAACGCAAGCGTGTGACGCAGTTGGATTTTTCTTTTAAAAAAACACGTACTTCCACTCCCACTTCGACAGCCAAAACTTGTGCTACAGAAGAAGAAAGTCCAGCACTAGTAGCTTCGTGTCCAGCAAAGACTAGGCCTAGTGAAGCAGTGAATGTGATTGCTGCCGAAACTGGCGCCGATGGTGCAAGTGGAGGTGATACTGACAGTGACAAAGACATTTTACCGGACACAGAAGGTGAGGCCGCTAGGCCTACTGCCAAAAGTGGGAAACCGAGTAGATTTCAAGCAGAATGGGTCAAAAAATGGCCTGTTGGGGAAAGCTGTGCAGCAACGTGAAATTGTCTGTAAGACTACTTTTCATCCTGGTAAGTTCTGGTTCTGGTTCTGGTATCAATACGTCGAAGGAGCCTATGAAGGCTCGGCGGAACTGGGAGAGCGCACTGAGAATTGAATAGTATAGTATTACTATTAGTATAGTATAGTATAGTAAATAGAATAGAATTTTTTTTTTTAAATAAAGAAAGTTTAATATAAGTTAAATTTAATCTGTGTGTGTGTGTACACATAGCTAAGTTTGCATTTTATTGTACTTTTTTTTTTGCTGCCCCCCCCCCCTTTCTGTATCAGAATCCCCCCCTTTTTTCAAGGTGAGGGGGGGCTGCCCCCACTTATTTCAAATCCTAGATGCAACTCTGCTGTGGTTCTAAAATGCGACTTTGGCGGTGAAAGGGTTAATGAAGTAAAATGTCAGATTTGCTTATTATTAATCTTATGCTTGTTTCTTTTTCATGCACGGTAAGTCATATATTATTAGAAGACCAAAAAACCCATTTGGAATCAAACAGAATGATGGTTCAAATGTTGATTTTCCCCCATGTGTCCCCAGACTTTTGTTTTTCCTTTAAAATTTGAAACTATCTCCCTTGCTCTTTTTGACTGCACCAAGTAGTATCGGTACTCACCACTGTTTTCTTTTTGACTTTGGCTTAGAATGTTACGTGGGTTCGTTTTTATCCCCATATCTGATGAGTTTTCTTATGTCTTTTGCTGGCGATCTGACAGTATCTGTTTCTGTGTAAACAAAAAAGAAAAGAAAAATTACCGTAAAATGCGGACTCTAAGCCGCTACTTTTTTCCTCATCTTTGGCCCATGCGGCTTATAGACTGATGCGGCTTATCAGTGGATTTTTTTTTACCATTCTGCATTTATCAGTATGATTAAGTCTGTTTCTGGACACATTCTTTAGCCTATTTTGAGCTTCTTTAGACTCAAAACTGGTTTTGGTAGTCAATAGATTCAAATCTCATATAAAGTGTCCAAAGACTCATGTTCTGACAGGAGAATTTCTATATATATTTGTGTTGCTTTGTGAAAATGCAATTTTCTCTGCGGCTAAGTTATAAACTGGTGTGGCTTATATGTGAATAAATACTTAATATTTTGTCAATTTAAGGGATACAGCTTTTTTACAGGTGCGTCTTATGGTCCAGTTTTTACGGTAGTTGAGAATTAGGAGCATATCCCAAAGAACATTCCATTAGAGTTTGTGGTTGTTGTCATACACTGGCTAAAAGAGTCCAGGGATCATCCCGATAGCCGACGTACTTGAACACTATGGTACAAATGCACCAGCTAGGGATGAGAACATTACATGTTTGACCATTTTTGATCACCCCTCCATGTGGCCATATACACTCCAAAAACTTTGGATGGGGTTTTGTGGTAAATCTGGATTGTCAGTCTGGCATTACATTTATTTTTGTGGAATGTAAAACAAATGATTTGCTGTTATTAGTGTTAACTTAAAATAAATGACTTTTGATCAAATTTTGAAGGCAGTCAGGGACTGAGGGAGTTGTGCAGGAAGAAATGTTCAAAGTGAATATAAGTTTTTATTTAAGTCTAAATTACCATTTCAAATCCAGTGCAGGTATTTGTTCAGTATTTGTTTTTAACCTTCATGTTCAGGAATTAACCCGTTCGCCGCCAACCATTTTTTTTTCTCCACAATTGATGTCAAACTTACCTGGGTATAGAAAAGCTGGTGTCTGCAATACTGTGAATTGCCCTATGGCATGCATCAAATGAGGCCTTGTCTTATCTCCCAAAATTAACAACATAAGGTCATTGGATAACAGATACTAATTTCATGCCTTTCAGTTTCAGTAACATGGGTATTAAACCAGTGTGGTGCAAAAATGTGACATCGGCGGCGAAAGGGTTAATACTGTATAATAATAGTAATACAAAGATAACCTTATTTGTATGCAATGTGTTCAGTTTGATTTACATTTCTTCTGTGACTAAATTAGTAAATAACTGTTAAAACATCCTGATTTTTGTGTTTTCTATCTAAATTTTATTTTTCTTATTTATGGTAAATAAATGTCTCAGGTAGATCCCATACCTGAATGGCTGGACAATAACGGAAATTGAGTTATTCCTCTTGATAGAGGTTTGCGCTGTAGCAGTGTTTTCTGTTTGGGGGAAATGAGAGAGGGGGTTGTGGAAGGGGGGGGGGGGGGGGGGGGGTGATGGTGGCTTGTGTGTAAATCTTGCTGAGTTTTTGTGAATTTCAAAAGCAATTTGTCTTGATAGCTGTCTTCAAATCGGAACAAGGTCAGCGTACAAAATGAGAGGTGATGCTAAAAGAAATCAAATTGCAATTATGTCAAATGGTAAAGATGTGCTCATGGAATACCAGGTCTGAACTGTGTCAGAATGAATAAATGATAGTCATTGTTATTGGCATTGAAATGTGTTTATGATTCATCCGTTATGTTCAACTTTTCATTGTTTGAAGTCGCTTTTCTCTTTCTCTATTTCTGTCTAGAGTCTTCTCTCTGTCACTCTCTCTGTATGTGACTTGTGGGTATATTGTGTGTGTGTGTGTGTGTGTGTGTGCGTGTATGTGTTCAAAACATGTATGTCAAGGTTAAGTAAACAGCACTGCCTTTTAGTTTTATGCTTGTGATACCTATTTATTTTGTTTCATGAAACCTCTATTGAAAACCATTTCCAGTGTGAAACATTTTGCTGATTCAAAGCCATTAGAATGCAACTGTAGGGAAAGAGACCAAAATCAAAACGTGAAAGTTCTGAGTTATGATATCCTTTTTTTCTGTTTTAAGGTTGTAAACTCATATTATTTTGGGGGAAAATAAAGTTTTTAAACATCTCATTTGATTACTGCAAGCCCCCCCCCCCCCCCCCCCCCCCCCCCCCCCCCCCCCCCCCCCCCCTGGGGATACTGGGGGGTCTTTTGTTTAAATAGTTCCCCCACCTTCTGGAAGTTCTGTGCTTGTAACGTCCTCTCATCTGTCACTCTATGTGACTCTGCCTTATCCCTTCGCGCTTATTGTCATCTACTATCTGTCTTTTCGGTCCATGCTCCTGCCTTTTTCACGAAACACTTTCAAAAAGATTTCCTCCAGCCGCAGAAGTTGGACTTGCTGGGCCTAACCATTGCTTACTTAGGCGCATTACAGCGGCATGATGCATCTGACAGACAGACAAAGGGGGGGGGGGGGGGGGGGGGGGTAGAGTACGAATACGATTGTTGAGAGTTAACTGCATAGCTTAAAGACCCAGTGCGTCACGTGTCAAATTCACGGTTTTCACTCTTATAGCTGGAAATAAATCTTATTTTGACCAAGTGTTGCTCCCATACAAATTGCCTCTTGCACGAAAACGAGACATCACTTTGAAGAGCAGCCTCGATCGTATACGATTTCTGTATCTGTATCTGTATTTGATACGTTGAAGGAGCCTATGAAGGCTATTAACTCAACGGAAAGGGGAGAGCGCTTTGCGAACTTAATTACTTGTACTGTCCTGATGGTATGACAGATTTAAGCTCATCTATCTCAGGTTACATACATCTGTATTGTTAAAAACAATTCGGGACTTTCCTGGTGTTGCACTGCCTTCGCCTCCAGGATCGTTCCCACCATCTTTATCTCTATTAAATGAAAATTTCATTCATTCGTATCCGAGGAAAGTGAATGTGGGCCACACCGACCCAGAAAAAAACAAGGGACTTAATCCAGCCGGCTCTGTCGGTCTCTAAGCTTTTTACACAATGTCCTAACAAAATAACAAGGCATAAAAAGCCAAATAACAAGAGCATGAAAAGCAGAAAAAAGATGAAAACAGCAACTGGCACAACCAGTACAGATCGACTGACCCAGAGAGAGAGAGAGAGAGAGAGAGGGGGGGGGGGGGGGGGGGGGGGGGTTTGGGGGGGGGGGCGAAACCTGCAGCACGTGACAGAAGAGAAATCTGAAAAAAGCGTGTTTTCCTTGAAGCACCTGATTTTCTTTGCATTAACTGTGAACTTGACTCTTCTATCCTTTCGCCCGCTTTGACACAAGCAAACTGACATCCTGATAATGGACTTCGCAAAAGCCTTCGACAAGGTGAATCATAGCTTGCTTATACATAAGCTTCACCATTATGGCATCCAGGGGAAGCTCATTGACTGGATCAAAGACTTCCTCAGCAACAGAAGGCAGGCAGTTGTTGTCAATGGCGTCAGCTCCGCACAGATTGATGTATGCTCAGGAGTGCCTCAGGGATCCGTTCTTGGGCCTTGCCTTTTTCTAGCCTACATTAATGATTTGCCGGAAAGATTGACATCACCAGCCCGTCTCTTTGCGGATGACACAGCAGTGTACAGAGTGGTAGCGGCGCCCCAGGACTATGAACAGCTACAGCATGACCTCCATCAGCTTGCTGAGTGGGAGAAGAGCTGGGGCATGGTGTTCCATCCTGGCAAATGCACCACCTTACCTGTCACCAGAAAGAGGCAGATGCAAGAAAGCAGGTATGTGCTCCATGGCCACTTGCTTGAAACTATGGACTCTGCGAAATACCTGGGAGTCACCATCAGTAGAGACCTGAGCTGGAAAAAACATCCAAATCATAAAGGCCAATAGGACCCTAGTTTTTTTTAGAAGAAACCTGAAAATCAGTTCCCAGACCATCAGAGAAAGAGCATACAAAACATTTGTACGTCCCATATTGGAATATGCTTCCACAGTATGGGACCCTCACCAGCAACAGGACATCGACAGGCTCGAAGCAGTGCAACGGCGAGCAGCAAGATTCGTACTTCGCCGCTTCAGAAACACATCAAGCGTGTCATCTATGCTCGAGCAACTGAAGTGGCCCCTCACTGCAACAAAGAAGAGAAACAGCAAGAGTTGTCATGATGTATAAACTCCATCACGAACTCGTTTCCATGAAGGACAAACTGACCCCGGCACCACAACGCCAGCGTCGAGCCCACACCAAGCAGCTGGCCCAGATCTACTGCCGCACACAATACAGACAGGCCATTTTCCTGCCACGCACCATCAAGGCATGGAACAACCTCCCGGAGCAGGCTGTTGACCTTGGGCACCTTCGTGTCCTGGGTCTCCAAATCACAATAACTTTACTCCACCCTACCCCTCTCTTTTATTTTTCCCCCAGTGGCGCTGCATCACGTTGGGGCCCGATTAGCGGGACCTGGCTGGCTGGGTCATTCTCTCGCTTGGCGCGGTATCACGTTAGGGGCCGATTAGCGGAACCTGGCTGGCTGGGCCAGGTTTTCTGTCTTCTTTTACTGTCAAATTTTTGTTTCTTCTTCTCAGTAGTACCTCAGTGTGCATTTCCGCAGATTCCCCTAAAGTTACAGCAACAGAATAGTCAGAAGTGACCACAAGGTTGCTCTACAGGAAAGGAAAAGGACACCATCCAAGTTCGTTCTTTTTGCAAGAGGAGCGGACCAGAGCAGACTAGAGGGTGGAACTGCATTTTCAACTTCGCACTTGCAATTGGTTGTTTGCTGGTAAGGTTTGTTTTGATCAAATAAAGCACGAACACCACTAGGCCTAACTGTGTATACTTTTTGAAGGTAGCTCTGTGCTGTGAAAAGAATACATAGAGAGATCTCTTTCGAATTATGGAATTCTCGTCAGTATGTATATCTGCTAACAAACACTATCTTGTGGATCAACCCCAACAGGAAGACATTTCTAATAAAAGAATGGTGTCTTCTCTGCACTAGGCCGAAAAGTCCACAATTTAAGCAAACCAGCACAAGGTGAAGAGAAAAATGAAGAACATTTTGGGCAAAATAGATAAGTTATTAAAATGCGGAAATTGCGATTTGAAAAATGTAATACATGTGGGTACAAAGAGCCGACCACTGAGGTGATCCTCTAATTAAAGGGATGCAAGTAAACATTGTAGTGTAGCTACTCCCTGAACCCAACATGTAAAGAGCTGGAAAGTCAGTGCTGGTAAGTTTTATGTCAATGTGATTATGGAAAAAACCCACTTTTTAAGCATGCCTAATAGTATAGCAATTTCGGCGAGTTATTATATTTTATCTGGTACGTTTTACGTCGATGTAATTATTGGGGGGAAAAAATAAACAGACCAAATGGCAAATTCGACTTATGCTTATTTTATTTTTTTGTCATGTCAGGGTCCAGTTTCTCTACATAACGGTCGCCACGCGAATAACGCTTACGGCAAACGGGGAAAAACTTTAGAAAACGTTTGCGGAAGAATATTACAAGCTCTTGTCTGATTGGTCAATTTTTGTTATATTATTTTAACCAAACTTTGATGGACCAATCAACAAAAAGAAATGCATTCACCTCATGCTAGTCACGTGATAGTTTGTGGCTTGCTATCTCGATGACAGCCACAAAACGTTTTTTGGCGAGCGTCTGCGAAAGAGGTGTTTCTTAGTACCGTGTTTGCCAATTTGCGCCCACGCTACGTAACGTTAGCCCTTGTGAAACTAGATTCTGGGGGTCAGGGTCCGTTTCACACTGGCTAACGTATCTCACATTCTCCAGGCTACGGCGCTCAATCACGGGATGCATAAATTATGCGCAAATTTATTTAAAAAACCCTACTAACATTAACTCTGACATGTTCCTAGCCCTATCCCTAACCCTATTCCTTACCAAGCTGCGTTAAATATACGAAATAAGAAAATGCAAATTTTGTTGACAACAAATTCGACTAGGAAGAGTTACTATCCACTAGCGCAACGCCTAGTACTGGCAATGCACCGTACTGGTAACGCCTAGTAACGGTAACGCCAAGTACTGTTAACGCTGAGTACAGCAAATTTGAAGCGATTCGGTTAAGAAACGGCGGAGTTATAAGGCCCCGTTTCACGTTGGCGCTGCTCTGAGAGTGACGCGCTCTCCCGATTCTCTTCCAATTTGCTGCTAGGCTTTGCCCGGGCCATAGCAAGCGTGACAGCAAATTTGAGGCGATTCGGTTAAAAAACGGCTGAGTTATTCGTGAAAAGGTGAAGCGGCATGGCATATAGCGCGTGTGTTTCTTTTAGCTAATAACCTTTTTGGAATACTAACCCTAGCCCTAAGCCTAACCATACCCCCCTCCCTATAAGTGTAGACGGAAAAACGCAACGAACCACAACTGTGACAAATCGCGGTGTACTGCAGTACATAGTGGGGGGTAGGTTAGGTTTAGGGCTAGGGCTAGGGTTAGTATTCCAAAAAGGTTATTAGCTAAAAATGTTCATAAAATACAGCTTTACGTATGGTAAGAAAGGCAAAAACGGAAAAATACAATTAACCGAGAAATGCAGGGTGGGGGTGGTGGCACATCTTTACCTTTACCGGAGTTCAAATGAACAATTTTTTTATGTGGTTGACCAGTGGTCAGTGCCACTGACCAGTGGTCATTTTGGCCTATTTTCACTGTTTGACTGCAAATTAGTGTATTAGGAGTTCAAATGAACAAGGTTTGATGTGGTTGACCAGTGGTCAGTGTCACTGACCAGTGGTCACTTTGGCCTATTTTCACTGTTTGACTGCAAATTCGTGTATTAGGAGTTCAAATGAACATTTTTGTATGTGGTTGACCAGTGGTCAGTGTCACTGACCAGTTGTCACTTTGGCCTATTTTCACTGTTTGACTGCAAATTCGTGTATTAGGAGTTCAAATGAACGAGGTTTGATGTGGTTGACCAGTGGTCACTTTGGCCTATTTTTACTGTTTGACTGAGTTCAAATGAACAATTTTATTGTGGTTTACCAGTGGTCAGTACGTGTCACTGACCAATGCTGACTTTGACCTAGTGTTGCTGTTTCAATGTTCGTTAATGTATTAGGAGTTTATTTGAACTGTTTTTGTTGTGAATGACCAGTGCTCAGTGTCACTGTCCATTGGCCATTTTGATCTAATTGCATTGTTTACAATGTACAACAGCTTACTAGTGTATTTGCAAATCATTTAAACGCTTTACAACGTTTAAACGATTTTAACCCACAACAGGAGTATAAAAGGAAGAGGGCGTGTTTTGCGCCGCATTTGAAGTCAAACACTCAAAGGGAAAACATGTCTAACCACTCAGACCAATTTCTAAAAGATATCAAGCATAAGGCTAAAATAAGGTCCCATATATTTCTTAAAGAGATAAATAGGTATTATTGCTTTCAAATCCATTGAAATATTTTAAAGAAAAAAGTGTAAATGCTGGTAATTTAAATAATAAATTTTGAATCCAACAGACGGAGGCGGAGCAAAGCGGAATAACGTCATACGATTGACAGGCAGCTGATGCCACTGTCATGTGATTGACAGGCAACTAGGAAACGCAAATAGAGATCATACATTGCAGGGTTGGACTTTGCAATATTTGGATTAGCCACGCCTACTCTTCAGTGCGTAGGCGTCCCGATTTACTGAATTGGGAGTTTGGCATTTACATCCAATAGACCATTAGCACTAGCCACTGCTCATCTTCATTGCTAAATGGCTATCAAGTAATTCGCTTTCAAACGGTGAAAACGTTCTTGCCCAGGCCAATTCTTGTCCATTCATGCTCTCCTTCTTCTCTCTCCCTCCCTCACTGTTTCCCTCCCTCCCTCTTTCCCGCCTTCTCTGCCACCGGAAATGTAGATCTATGTGTGTCCTTCACAGTCCCTTTTAGTCTAGTTCTCTGGATCTAATCTTCAGATCTCTAAATTTCCATGTGTGCGTATATCTCTATAGTGTGTGTTTGTGCGTGTGTGTATGTGTGTGCTTTGAAGTATTTCAAAATGTTGATGACCATTGGTCAGTGACACTGACCACGCGTGACACTGACCACACAACACATAAACACATTTGAACTCCTAATACACACAAACAGAGAAAATAGGCATAAATGACCACTAGATTGACACTGAAAAAAACACATTTTTTTTTTGAAATCCTAATAAGGAAGCATTGCGCAACCTCAAAAACAGTCAAAAACGGTTATAGTCTTGGTCTTAGACTACTATAAGTTGAACTATTGAAGATAATAAATGCACACACAGTGTGTGTAATGGGTAAGAACTGAAGAAATGAACAGCCAGGAGTACACACTAAACTGCTGCTATCCACATTTTTCTATCCAATGTTTTCCCTTTTTTCACTAAGTCAGATGTTGCTACAGTGTCTGAAACTTCATAACTGGGAAACCCAAAAATAGAATTCTGGGATTTTTCACACAAAAACTTCACACATTTTAGTGCATCATATGCAACAAAAACTAGTTAGTGATGAAATGTTTGCCAGATTGGGTTTTTCCAAATATATATTTCACATAATGAGTTTGAATCTAAATATAGAATTAATTGTGTCATAACAGGAAAATTCAAGGGGACATTTTTGTAATTTTTACACAAAGATTCTACACATCCTTATGAATCACATGCGACATAAATTGGCTAGTAGTGATTGGGTAAAGGTCAAGATGTGCCACCCCCCTACCTACATTTCTCAGTTGTTTCCATTTTGTTTTTTTAACCTTTCTTACCAAACATAAAGCTGTATTTTATTAACCTTTTTCAGCTAATTATTTTTGTTGAATAATTAATCACAGTCATGATAAAGGCCATGATCTAATAAGACCCCCCCCCCCCCCCCCCCCCCCTATGTAGTGCAGTACACCATGGCATTTGTCACAGTCCTGGTTCATTTTGCGTTTTCTGTCTTGCCTTTATCTTCTACTATTATTGAATGCATGTGTTTACATTATGTAAATGGATGAAAATTAGTGTTAATAGAAACCATAGCAAAACGATAGAGGATGAAAGTACTCAATCTGCAGTAAGAAAGGCAAGAACAGGAAAATGGGGAAAATGGAAACAACCGAGAAATGGAGGAGGGGGGTGGGGGCATCTTTACCTTAAATAGTGATTGATTAAAAGAGATTTATTTCCAATGTTTTCCCCACACACAATACATGTATAGATTTTTCAGCCTTTAAACAGAAACAGGATGTTATAACTGGGAAGTTATGTCATAACGAGAAATAATGTGAATTTTCCCTGGTTGACATTAGCCTGTAGAAAGAGCCAGAGAGCTGAGATTTTTTACTGGATGCTGGATAATATGGTGCAGCTTAATCTTTCGTTGAAGACTATGACTCTCTATCTAGGGGCATGTGCACTGGCTCTAGTGCTGCTGCCAATGGGATTGGTTGGCTTTGGGGGACCTTCCCCAATGTCCTCAAATCCCTTAGGAGATGTACCCTGGGCAAGGCTTCTCCACTACAAAACAAGTTATAGCCCTGCTGGCCAAGTCCTGTACAAAAGCATGATTTGAGGCACAACCGGGAACCCTCACAGTTAGGGAAATTTGGCATGAAGAATTCTGTATCAGAGTATGTATTGCTCTATATAATAGCAGAGCAATGTGATAGAATGATGCTTGTTTCACATCTACGGAAAAGTGTGTGTGTGTATGTGATTGTTACTATGCTATATATATTTTTTTTATATAAAGCAAGAAACAGTCTTTTCTTAAATCTATTTATTGGTTAGAGCATCACCTGAAGAACTTTCCATTAACTTTTGGAGTTGGAATGTCATTCAAATATTTGAGTTGTGTAAGTGGTGTTTTTAAAAAGTGTTTACGCTGACAGAAAGATTTTAGCTGAGAATTTAACTGAAGATTTAAATTAAAAACAACTGAAATTCGGCAAGCTTGTAAATTGGATGTCAAGCTAGATCAAAATTATTAAAGTTCAATATGATTGAGGTTATCATTCATATATAGGTCTAGCGCCTATATTAAGGTTTACCCCCCTCCTCTCTCTCTCTCTCTCTCTCCCTCTCTCTCTCTCTCTCTCTCTCTCTCTCTCTCTCTCTCTCTCTTGATAAAGTCTCTCTATAGGTAGAAAAGTACTATCTCCCTTTTTACCTCGCAACTCTCCCTTCTCTCTCTCTCTCTCTCTCTCTCTCCCTCTTGATAAAGTTGACATTACACTATAGGTAGAAAAGTACTGCTCGAATTATCTCCCTTTTTACCTCGCATCTGGTCGTGACTAATCCAGGATTCTCTCTCTCTCTCTCTCTCTCTCTCTCTCTCTCTCTCTCTCTCTCTCTCTCTCTCTCTCTCTCTCTCTCTCTCTCTCTCTCACACACACACACACACACACACACACGTATAGAATATCTCGTTTTAGTTGATCAAAACGTAGTAAATACCGCATTCTGAGCATATTTCGTATGTATGCATTCTTTGTATTTATCATCCTTCCTTTACATATCTTTGAATGACAATTTGCTCAATGCTAACCCTCTATGATACAGTGCTGTGTATGTTGATTCAAGTTGAGTTACCGATATAGTTTGTGTTGAGTCATTAATGCTCTTTCACATTACCTACCTTTACAAAATTGAGTGTCTATGCATAGTATCACCTTGTATCTCTAATCAGATGCTTGCTTTTGACCGCTTGGTTGATAGAATTATTGACCACTCTGTTGATGGTTTATCTGGTAAATTTGTTGATTAATGGTGGTTTGTTGAATTAGTTTGGTGCATTTATTAATTATCGGTGGATGATTGATGTGGGACTGCTTACTTGATTATTTATTAATTAATAATGGATGATTGGTTGTTTGATAGTTTAATAGTTTGGTATATTTGTAATCGACTTGTTCTGGCTAATTGTTTAACCATCTGTTTCATCAACTCAATATCATATTGGATTATTTGTTGTTGTTTTTCTCTTTAATTTACCTATTTATTTATATCTGTTCATTTATTTACTTACTAATTTGTTTATTTTTGCTGAAATGTTTAAATCCACAAGAATTTGTGTTATTTTCTAGTTTTCGGTACAAATGTCATGTGTCTTTGTAACCCCCTCCCCCAGCCTCCCTATGATACGGGCAGAAGGCCTAGTCATTAAAATTGTTTGAATTGAATTGATAAAGTTGACATTACACTATAGGTAGAAAAGTACTGCTCGAATTATCTCCCTTTTTACCTCGCATCTGGTCGTGACTTATCCAGGATTATCTCTCTCTCTCTCACACACACACACACACACACACACACACACACACACACACACACACACACACATGTGTGAGCACACATGCGTGCACTCACACACATTCGTGTACACATTCATAAATACATGTTATTGTATTCTTAACTGAACCAGCAAACAATTACACAAAGACACGTGTGCTCAGGGTGCTAAAACACACCAACATTTAATTCATAACTAATAATAGTCTAATAATAATATGGCAACTTACACAACAATACAAACATGCACTTATCCTTCGCAAAACCCTATTGACTCATTTTAAATGCGTGCATTCGTAATGTGAGATTGTTTTCTCAAACCGATTCCCTATCTTCAAAACTTAGAAAAAAAAGACAATCATAAATGTACAGCAGCATTGGTGATTCAGATCAAAGGTAATTAGAGCCAGTTCTTATTACGTTATCATTCAGTAGGCCCTAGTCTTCCCAGGGAACTCATACAAGCTCTTAGTATTATATATCCTATAGTTGGTATGCAAGAATAATGTTTCTTGTTGATACTGAGTCTAGATGCATTTGTGTGGTTTTGTGAAATGCTAATGTATGTCTTCTGTCCCAAACTTCACTAGAGTAGGGATCTGTGCTGTGCAGGCCTGTCTACCATCGAAGTTTCCCGGGCACATACTTCTTCAGAAGTCCTTCGTAGTATTCGCGGAGGCTGTCGATGTCGGGCAGGTCTGGGGCCTTGGTGTACAGGTCGAACTGGTTGAACTCCCTGACCCATTTGAGCATCTCCAGGTCCTTGTTGTTGCAGAGGTAGTTGTAGGCGTTGGACGTGTGCCAGGGGTAGAAAGAGTGGAAGCGGATGATGTAGAGCGCTTCCTCGGGCAGACTGTGGGTGTTGGCCTTCAGGACCCGGTAGAGGTACTCGTCGTGGCCCCAGGACATGTACACGTTGTCCAGACCGCAGTTCTCGTTGTAGATGCCTAGGCGGGTGTTCAGCTTTGGGTCCTTCATGTCCGGGTTCTTGGAGAAGCTCTCCACGCCGAACACGATGCTGGGGTCCGGGCGGCAGCCCACGGGGAAGGTGTCTCCCACCACGCACCACTGGGGCTCTCCCCACAGCGCCATCAGCTTACCCACGTCGTGGATCAGGCCCGCCACCTGCAGCCACTCCTTGTCCGGGTGGTTCTTGCGGATGCCTTCAGCCGTTTGGTAGCCGTGGTAGGCGTTGGGCAGGTCGATGTCGGGGTCGCTCTCATCCACCAGGTCGTTCAGCTTCTCCAGGGCCTCCATGATGCTGAGCTGGCCGTGGTCCAGCCGGCCCCAGAACTCCATGCGGCCCTTGACGAAGTCCAGGGTCTGGTTGGTGTGCATCAGGTCGTAGGTGTGCACCACGTGCTCGGGAACGTTGTGGATGCGAAAGTCGCGGAATTTGCTGGCGTCCCTCACCTCGGGCCGGAACTCGGAAGGGTCGGTGAGGACGAGGGGCTGGGTCACTTCCGCTGCTGACATGGTGATGGGCCGGGGAGTTTTAAGGAGTCCTGAGGTCAAGTGACGAGTTTCTGAAGAGATGTTCCTTCTTTAGTTAGTGAAGGGGATTTCAACGATTTCTGCTGCACCTGTCAGACACGCAGAAAAGATTGTATAATCAAGTCATAGTTGTTCTGAACATTATTTGTCTTGGCAGAAGTATATAGTCTAAATTATAGAAGACAACAACTAATGAAGTTTTCGTTTTCCTTTTGGTGAGTTTAGTCGTTGTTCTAACGTTATAGGCCCAATCTCCAATAATGTTCAGTTTTCTACTCCCTTATTCAGTTATTGGCCAATGAATTCGAATTTGATGAAACGAAGCTATTTTCTTCATTGCAGAGTTCTGCTCAGAACAAAATGCATAGTGGTCTGGATGTTAGTACTTCAAGGGTGATCCTGAAATCAGGATTGAAAAAGCTGATAGAAAGTCTTCATGATTGGCCATCGTGTCATCTAGATCCACGATCTTATAAAACCAACCATTTCTGCCAACTTTGATGGCATATTAAAACAAGACCATAAGACAGGCAATTCTAACACACACACACACACACACACACACGCACACACGCACACACGCACGCACACATACGCACGCACACACACTCACTATCCAGCACACACACGCATTGGAAATTATTTTTCATGTGGTCACCACTTCAGGATTTGGAAGATTCAGAGAACATTGAAACGTGTCATTTCAGGATTGAGAGTGTTTTGCTTTCACCCATGCATGTTATAAATAATGACAGCTTTTAAAACTCTGAAAACAATCCTATATACACAAAAACGTATATAAAAAAAGTTAACCTACATCTATTTAGGAAAGCAACAGGGCCATGCAAACACCGATATAGATATGCTTCGGCAGAATACTTATTGGGTTAATTTCCAAGAGCCCGAGTAACATGTCATCCGGAGTTTCATAGTAATCACATAATAAGCATAACATCATTCATATTGTTTTAACTCAAACCATTTAAATGTTCACCATGAATGCAGAATCACGCATCACAATTTAGGGAACAAGAACTGTACCATGTACATGAACTGTACCATGTACATGAACTGTACCATGCACATGAACTGTACCATGCACATGAACTGTACCATGCACATGAACTGTACCATGCACATGAACTGTACCATGCACATGAACTGTACCATGCACATGAACTGTACCATGCACATGAACTGTACCATGCACATGCATTACTTCGTCATCTGTTCATCTTTGTAAAAACATTCTTTGACTTATATAAATTTGGGTCATTCGCTTCCAGTTTAATAATAATAATAATAATAATAATGGGAATTTATATAGCGCTCTTTCTCATATGAGCTCAGTGCGCTTTGCATTGATAACAAGAACATTAAAGGCAAACAAATAATTAATCATTAGAAAGTAAAATAAGCACGATGCTTACACACAACGTTCTCTTACTTCCTTACTCACACACACACACACACACACACACACACACACACACACACACACACACACACACACACACACACACACACACACACACACACACACATGCATGCGCACTCGCACACAATTAATTATACAAGAGTAAAATAGTTACAACATGAACATTCTAAGAAGAAACATAGAGACCACATCCACATTCCCAATCAAGTTTGAATACAATACTGCAACTTGAAATAAAATCATACTGCCATCGACATACCAATTACATGACTAATTATAATAGACAAATGTTGCAAAAACAAAAATACCCTTCTACCTCATTTACAAGCATTTAAAGTTTACAAGACGTAGACATTCTACATACAAAATACGAATAATAAAATAATTGTAAATACATTTTTTACAAGATTTCTGCAATAAAACGGACCCCCCCCCCCCCACACACACACACACACACCTCACACACAAACACTAATCAATCATAATATGTCCGAAACAAGTGAGTTTTAAGGGCAGAGCGAAAGGCGGAAATAGAGTCAGATGAGCGGACATGTTGTGGGAGGGAATTCCATAAGTGAGGTGCTAAATAGTAGAAAGATCGTTCACCAAACGATTTCGTGTGGACCCGAGGAACCTTGAGTGTGCAGCAGTCAGAGGAAGAACGTAGGGAGCGAGCAGGTAAGTAGACAGTTACTAGTTCGGAGAGATAGACGGGACCAGAGGAGTGAACAGCACCGAAACAAAGGCAAGCTATTTTATACTTGATTCTAGCCTCTACTGGAAGCCAGTGCAAGTTACGAAGATGAGGTGTTATATGATCAGAACGTGGAATCTTGAGAGTGAGGCGTGCTGCACTGTTTTGCAGTTTTTGAACACGTTGCAGGAGATACTTAGGACAGCCACAGAGAAGAGAGTTGCAATAGTCAATGCGGGAAAGAATAAAGGCAGAAATAAGAGTTTTCGTGGCTGCAACAGACAGAAAGTGTCGAACAGCACTGATTCGTCTGAGCTCATAATTGATGGAACGTATGAGATTAATAACCTGTTTATGCATTGTAAGATTTGAATCGAGGGTAACCAAAGACTGTACAGGGGGTAACTCCGAGATTCTTTGCTGACTTAGAAAACTGAACACAAGCATTGCCAACTGTAAGAGTTTCTGGAAGAGATATCGTTGCAGACATACGCTGAGAGGAAACAATCAGAGCTTCCGTTTTGTCATCATTAAGTTTTAATTTGTTGCATGTCATCCAGGATTTGACATCATGAAGGCAGGATTCCATAGACTGAATAGCGCTGTCAAGTTGGGTAGGTTCCGCCGATTTTTGAAGCTGGGTATCATCAGCAAAGGAATGGTCAATAACAGAGTGACTAGCAAAAACATCAGAGAGAGGAGCAGTGTACAGGACAAAGAGAACTGGCCCCACTACAGATCCCTGAGGTACACCACAAGAAATTAACTTCGGATCTGAACTGCAGTTGTTGATCAAGACAGTCTGAAAGCGATTTGTTAGATATGAGGAGAACCACTGTAGAACTGTAGAATGGATTCCAAAAACACGTTCCAGCCGGGATAGAAGAATGGTGTGATCTATTGTATCAAATGCTGCCGACAGATCTAGGAGAGTCAAGACTGACACTTTTCCATTGTCAAGAGCTAAGAGGAGATCGTTAAGAACTTTAGTCAGAGCCGTTTCAGTGCTGTGAGCAGGTCGATAGGCAGACTGGAGGGGGTTGAACAAATTGTTTGCTGACAGATGGTTAGACAATTGTGCAAGGACAATTTTCTCGATTATTTTGGAGACAAACGCTAAGTTGGACACAGGCCGATAACTTTTCAAGTCATTATGATCCATGGTAGGCTTCTTTATCAAGGGTTTAACAAGAGCAGTTTTGTACAGGTCAGGGAAAACACCACTCAGTAAAGAGTCGTTTATGATCTGAGTCATGACAGGCACAACAACATCAAGACATTCATACAACAAAGGGGTTGGTAAAGGGTCAAGGTCACACGTCTTGGGGGCAGATCTTTTCAAAACATCAAAGACATCTTTCTCAGACACAGGCGAAAAAGCAACAAGAGGGGAGCCTACAAAATCTTTGCCTAGGGGGTGTGAAACAGTGGGCTGCAAGTCAAGCTCTTTCCTAATGTTCTCAATTTTGGAATGAAAGAAATCAGAAAACACACATGGCAATGATGGTGGGGGGTAAACAGTCGGAAGTTTGGTAGGTTTAACCCTTGCACACAGTTTGTTTGTAATAGAATACAGTTCTTTACTAGATCTTGCCGCTGCAATTTTGGTACTGTAGTACATCGTTTTTGCCTGATCTGTCAAGAAAGTCACAACAATTTTTAGCTTTATTATATATTTGTTTATGTACAGTGAGCCCTGAAGAATCTGATTGTGCTTGGGCCTGTCTTCGTTTTTTCTTTGCTTCTTTTATTTCGTTAGGCATCACACTAAACCAAGGACTTGATTCTCTGCTAGAAGAAACTTTGCGTGAAGAAACAGGAGCATGTTTGTCCAATACTGACCGAAGGGCACTATCGTACTCAGCGGCAGTACAAGAACTAGATGTGTACTTAGATAATTCTACTTTGATATCATTTCCGAAAACAGTTCTGTCGATTGCGCGGATATTTCTGACGCTGCGGTACACGTGTTTGTGGACAGGGAGCTCTATGTCAAACAAACTCACAACACAAACATGGTCAGACTCGAGGTCATGATTGACCTCTGAGGATCGGTGAACTCCATCACTGGGCCTTTCTATCACCAAGTCCAGAGTGTGGCCATGTTTGTGAGTGGGTCCGGACACAGATTGATGAAGATTGTACATATCTAACACTTCTAAAAACTTAATAGAGCTACGATCAGTGGGAGAGTCAACATGAAAATTAAAATCCCCTAACAGACACAGGTTTCCATGAAGCGTGTTACAATGGTCAAGCAGACAAGGGAATTGTTCAAAAAACAAAGTTTCAGTCAGTTTATTTACAGACGTGGGCCAAGGACGACACACACACATAAAATGCAACACACTATGGAGGTCAGCGAGACTTGGAACAGTTCGAAGGAAGAATGGTCGAACGGGAAGGTAGAGTTGAAGGTGAGGTGGGGGGTGAGGGTGTCTCTGTAGATAACAGCGATACCACCGCCACCACGACGAGAGAGGCGTGGCAGAAACTTGATGGCATAACCCTCAGGGGTCAAATCTGCACAAACGGCTTCATCCCCTTGCGGTTTGAGCCATGTCTCTACCACAAACAGTAGGTCAATGTCATTGTCGGTGATGAAGGAAGTGATGCCAGCTCTTTTCTGTCTACAATTTGGGCCAACAGATTGGGCGTTTACTCTAGCAGAAAATGAATTGAGCACTTAACATAATATAGCACATATTTTACACACACACGCGCGCGCGCGAGAGAGAGAGAGAGACAGAGAGAGCAAACTATGTCTATTTCACAAAGGGTACTGATAGAGTAAGCCAACTCCCAATGACTTGTGTAAGAACTGTTTAAAAAACACACCAAAAACATGTGCTTATGATAATTTTCTTTTAACATCAACAATTTATGCATTTTGATCTCTACAAGTGTATACAAATATGAAACCTCTGGAGCATTTGCATGAGTTTCAAGCTTCCAATCAGGGCGAAAACAAATTTACAGACTAGGCCTATATACAAAGAGATATGACAAAACAAGAAATAGTACTAACAAAATATTGATTGAACATTGTTAGGAGGACATTTTCTTTCAGTAACTGAGTGGCACCCCTATTGAACAAATTACCTACTAATATGAAAAGGGCACTAAACATTAACTCTTTCAAAAATTAAGCTACTAGACAAGTGGGAAACTTATAAAGACTTATTATATGACTGACGATTAATTTTCATTACAAAACAACAACCCTGAGCAATCGATAGACCTTGATGTAGCATTAAAACCGCATAAAACGATGGGACTTTAAAAACCGGCTAACGGCTATTCAACCTTAATTGTCCATACCATCTGATCTGATCTGATCTAATATTGTGAAACAACATCAAGGAAGTCATAACAAAATAAATACGCACATACGCCCGCAAGAGACGAAACAACCAACATAAAGAAAGTCATAACAAAGTAAACACATTTTAGCGCGCATGTGTGTGTTTTGAGACAGACAGATATAGAGTCTTACACTTTTTTTTAACGAACTTACCAGAAAACTACTAAGTCGCTATAGATTGCATCTAAACGTATGCACGTTGAGTGTTGCTCCTCTTTCTGAGACACAAAAGAAGCTCCCCACATACAACAGGACCAAGCCACATAGATGACTTGGTTTACCAGTAGGCCTATAATGGACGAAGACATCTTTTATAGGCTCGGGGCTTTCGACCTTGCAAAACAAAGGCTTCTGTAGTAGGTGGTAACCGGTTCAATCCAGTTTCTTTAGTTATAATCGTTGTCTCTGTTTCTCTCTCTCTCTCTCTCTCTCTCTCTCTCTCTCTCTCTCTCTCTCTCTCTCTCTCTCTCTCTCTCTCTCTCTCTCTCTCTCTCACACACATTCTAAATAATATTCCTGGCATGTGTTATGAGTTTTCTCTCTCTCTCTCTCTCTCTCTCTCTCTCTCTCTCTCTCTCTCTCTCTCTCTCTCTCTCTCTCTCTCTCTCTCTCTCTCTCTCACACACATGAGATCTCTCTCGCGCACACACATGAGATCTCTGTCTCTGGCATGTGTCTGTTGTGTATGATCTCTCTCTCTCTCTCTCTCTCTCTCTCTCTCTCTCTCTCTCTCTCTCTCTCTCTCTCTCTCTCTCTCTCTCTCTCTCTCTCTCTCTCTCTCTCTCTCTCTCTCTCCCTCGCACACACATTCTAAATAATATTCCTGGCATGTGTTGTTATGATCTCTCTCTCTCTCTCTCTCTCTCTCTCTCTCTCTCTCTCTCTCTCTCTCTCTCTCTCTCTCTCTCTGGCTCTCTCTCGCGCACACACATCTCTCTCTCTGTCTCTCTCTCTCTGTCTCTCTCTCTCTCTCTCTCTCTCTCTCTCTCTCTCTCTCTCTCTCTCTCTCTCTCTCTCTCTCTCTCTCTCGCACACACACATTCTAAATAACATTCCTGGCATGTGCTGTTATGAGATCATATGTACACACATACACTTCACCACTCAAACAGAAGCAAGCACAACCAGTGTCAAAAAGCAGAACATGCCTCCTGATCCCCCCCACCCCCTCTGCGTTAAAGACCCACCACGTCACGTGTCAAAATCAAGGGTTTCACGTGTTTTCCCTCTTATAGATGGTAAGACATCTTCCTCAGTAGCATAAGAGGGAATGTGACACGTGACATGGGGGTCTTTAATAACAGCAAGTCTATTATGCCCTCACCTCAATGAGGCTTTATACTGCTTCTTCGTGTTGCCCAAGGGCGATACCTTTATGTAGGTGGCGCTTTCACGTGAGGCCCTCTGTTCACTTGAGAGAGTGAGAGAGAGAGAGAGAGAGAGAGAGAGAGGGGGGGGAGAGAGACAGACAGAGGGAGAGAGAGACGGAGATAGATAGAAAAAGAGAGAGAAGGAGGGAGAGAGACAGAGAGAGAGAGAAGGAGAGAGATAGAGAGAGAGAGAAGGAGCGAGAGAGAGAGAGAGAGAGAGAGAGAGAGAGAGAGAGAGAGAGAGAGAGAGAGAGGGGAGAGAGAGAGAGAATGAGAGAGAGAGAGAGACAGAGAGAGAGAGAGAGAGAGAGAGATAGATAGAAAAAGAGAGAGAGAGAGAGAAGAGGGAGAGACAGACAGAGGGAGAGAGAGAGAGAGAGAGAGAGAGAGAGAGAGAGAGAGAGAGAGAGAGAGAGAGAGAGAGAGAGAAGGAGGGAGAGAGAGAGAGAGAGAAGGAGGGAGAGAGAGAGAGAGAGAGGAGAGAGAGAGAGAGAGATAGAGGGAGAGAGAGAGAGAGAGAAGGAGGGAGAGAGACAGAGAGAGGGAGAGAGAGACAGAGATAGATAGAAAAAGAGAGAGAGAGAGAAGGAGGGAGAGAGACAGAGAGAGAGAGAGGGAGAGAGAGAGAGAGAGAGAGAGAGAGAGAGAGAGAGAGAGAGAGAGAGAGAAGGAGGGATAGAGAGAGAGAAAGAGGGGAGAGAGAGAAGGAGGGGAAAGAGAGAGAAGGAGGGGAGAGAGAGAGAAGGAGGGGAGAGAGAGAAGGAGGGAGAGAGACATGAGATCGAGAGAGTACACCTAGCAACAATGAATGCCTAGGCCGTGCGGCCTTTAGGGCCTACTTGCAAGCGCCACCTAGTGACGAATCAGGGGAAGATAATTTTCAGTATAAAGCCTCATTCTCAATGTTATCTCCGACCTATCTATCCTATCACAGTATTTGGCCCACCTGATCCCTCACCCCGGGCCCTTTACTTCCCCCTCACCCCACCCCACCCCATGACCTTCTGTGACATGACCATCAAAGTCACCTGACATTACCGTCCGAGGCTAATTCCATGACCTTCTGTGACATGACGGTCATCAAAGTCACGTGGACTGACATTACCGTCCGAGGCTAATTCTCATCACCTAGTAAAGTTGAAAAGTCCATCTATTAGCAGTTTGTGCTGCAGCCCTCCACGCTTGACCTCTTTCACGTTCTCTTAATTAGTTACTCGTGTATGAGTCCCGTTGTTTTATACTTAAGCCACGCCAGGGTGCCATGCCGTCGTCACTCATAAACTTTAAATTTATACTACATAATTATGAAAAATATCCTGAGGGCAAAAGGCTTTAAAAAATAAAAAGCCTACAGAGCCTAAACTGATATGATAATGAGGCTATAATGTTAAGATCAGCTCCCTCCGCTGTTCCAGGGTGAAGTTTGGCCCACCATTCATTACCTTTTTTGTTAAGCTGAGACACGCGGGAACAGCTGGAGGGAGCTGATCTTAACATTTGCCGATAATGATATGATATGAAAACTATGGTTCAGATATGAGGCTAATGTTTGATGGGAATGCAAAGTCATATTTTTAAGACACACTGACCCACCACGATTAAGTCCCTTGTTTTTCTGGGTAGCTGTGACCCACATACAGATGCCCCTAACTTCAAATTAAGGCTGCTCTTTAAAATGATGTTTCGTTTTCAATTTGGGAGCATTTGTATGGGAGTCAAACCTGGTCAAAACAAGATTTCTTACCAGCTATAAGAGGGAAAACACGGCGAAAC
>CM065680.1:44250083-44275083 GCA_017654935.2 Phymorhynchus buccinoides | reverse complement strand
CATGGATTTTTTTTTCTAAGTGCATTATTTTACACTTTGAAGTGTTAAAATAATAGATTCCATCTCTCAGACCATTTGATTAAAGCATCTAAATCATTTTGTAAAGTAGAATGGTTTGACATTTGATGTATTGTACATTTTTGTATCATATCTGCAAATAACTTACAAAAGCTGTCAACATGTTGGGGTAGATCATTTATGAAAATTGTGAACAGAATATTGCGAAAAGTTTGTAGCCTACTCCCGTGATTTTGTTGCATTGTTCAGCTCTGAAACTTTAGATGGCAACGACCTTGCTGCCCTCATGGACTTAAGTTTATGAGATCTGTGCTCTCCTAGAGGCTATTCACTCCCAAACTACTTCAGTAATATAGAATTTGCATAAATCACCCAACGAGGCAAGGAAGTCAGAAACCTAGGATAAAAGGTCGCCCTAAAAGACCACACATTTGCTATAGAAAGCTTTTTTTTCATTATTTAAACAATGGCAGCTACTTGAAGGGTAAATGTACGGAGTCAAGGCCAAACCCCCCCCCCCCCCCCCCCCCTTCCGATAAGAAAGGTGAAGGAAAACAAAGCCTATTTTTCTGAACACAACGACTTCCTTCTTTTTTTTCGGAGGTCAGGTTAGGCCGAGCGACTTTGAATTGAACCTTGCCTAACCTCCTTCACGCCCTAGTCATGTATGTATGTATACATATGTATGCCAGTCAGTCGTTTCCGACCATGACAGCCAGCTAGATAGCAGAGGGAGCAGATGCTATTCCCGGCGGGCTGGGCTAGAATTTGTTTATAGTGGAGATGCCTTGCCCAGGGTACATCCCCACTCTCAGCCAAATGGATTTGAGGACTGCTGGCGTTGAGGAATGTCATCAAAGACCAACCCATCCCTTTGGCTGCAGCACCAGAGCCGGTACCAAGGCCCCCTCGTCACAGTTTGAGAGTCTTCCACAACAGACTAAACTGTACCACGATTTTCCATTACTGTAGAAAATCATTAATTCATTGTACAACTCTCATGTTACTGTTGGCCCCAACTACATGCTAATGTCAACCAAAGATAAAAGCCATTTTGAGCCCAAAGTGCCAGTGATGCCCTAGTACTTTGGTGATAAACCATGGGTACTTTAGATCAGGAAGCGTTGAAGAACAGGTCAATGTTTGGTTAGGCGGTTTTAAATTTTCTGATCCTGGAACTTTAAAGGGTGTGGCCAAAGTAATGTTGAAAAAAAACACCCACACAGGTCTACAATCAACAAATTAATAAACAAAACCTCAGAGATTGACAATTACAAAGAACGTTCAGAGTGTGGAAAAATGTTATGTATGCAGACATGAAAAAAACTGTTTGATAACGGAAAGCTACTTTTAAAGAGGTAAGGGAAGAGTTATGTACGTAATTCCTTGAATATTGCATGCTTGTTGAAATCTCAGATATGTTTATCACATTGAATATACAGAACACCAGAAACAAACCGCACTGTTGTTGTTTTTTAATTAATCAGCAGCACCATTAGGGTCAGCCTAATTCCAATTCCCCCCCCCCCCCCCCCCCCCCCCCAAATGTACTAAGCTTTATTTCATTACACCACTTACATAAGTCATACGGTTTTTTTAATTTATTGTCCATTGTACACATGCAAAATTGTCTTCCACCGCGTAAAATAAAATGCATAAAAATCTAAATTAATTAATATATACCAAGTATAACACGAGCACGTCACATATGACAGCCTGATTAATGAAGACAGTGTGTAAGAAGGGGGGGTGCATGTCAGTGCCCTTTTTTCTTCTAATACTCTGGGAGAAGGCCTAGTCTGCTAGGTTACAAAATTCGAACAGCTACACTTTTCCTCTCCTTTTTACCCTGCACGCATTCCATCTTCGCTAAGTAACTGACCATCCACAACTTCCTCTCTATTTTGTTTCTATGATGCCGAGGGCCTTGACACTCTTGTCAACGGAGTTTAACAAAAACAGATCGCCTCTTGACTTTCAAAACTGACCTCCTGGAGCTATTCACGAGACACCCACACCACGAGCTTGCACGTGTGTATGATACACGTGCATCGACAATTTTGACACTCTTGTCAATGGAGTTCAACAAAGACAGATGAGATAGCCTCTTGACTTTCAAAACTGACCTCCTGGAGCTATTCATGAGACACCCACAACACGAGCTTGCACGTGCATCGCTGATTTTGACTGAACAACGCTGATTGTATTGGAGAAATCCCCCGTGGGGGTTACTGGGGGAATAGATCGCCTCTTGACTTTCAAAACTGACCTCCTGGAGCTGTGCGCGAGACACCCACAACGCGAGCTTGCACGTGTGTATGATGCACGTGCATCGTCAATTTGGACTAAAGAACGCTGATTGTATTAGAGAAATCCCCCGTGGGGGTTATTGGTGGAATAGTTGAGTACAAAATTAATATTTCCCCATCCTTTACTTCTGAAAAATTCTGTGCTAGCAATTACATCTAGGCGTAATCTATCGCTCTCTTTGACTGCCTTTTTCTCTTCTTACTAGCATCTACTATTTTTCTGCCTCACTGGCCCATTCTCCTGTATTAAAATAAAAAAGAAGATATTCCAAATAATGTTCTATCTTGAGCTCCTTCGAAATCGGAATGTGTCGGCTGAATGCAACGGGGAGACCAGTGAAAACTGAAAACCGGACACAAACGTACGTACCTCACCCACAAGTGAACACAGAAGAAAATGAAAGAGTAAGGCCTGGTACACAGTACATCCGGATTTTCCGCGCGGAAACATTCAATAACTAAAAGAAAGAAGGGAACAAATATACGGATTAGGGGTAATACGGACACGTCCGCTTATTTTTCTTCTTCTTTGTTTTACTTATTTACTGATTGCGCATGGGTTTCCGCGCGGAACATCCGCGTGTATGTGTACACAGTCTGAGAATGCATACAAAGATTCCTTCAGTGACACACGGCCTATGTCAGGCAAGCTATAATTTAAGTGAATCTGAATTGTCTAACACGCTTTGAACCACGTTTGCGTCACTCTTATATTTCATGTTTACAAAAAGTCTTAAAAACAGTTTTCATAATAAGCCTTTATTTATAGTGTTGAACTTCACCTATTGAGGTTACTATCCAAAGTGAATTTAATTTCAGTCACGAGAACTGAAAATGTTTACTGACACCATTTGTTCTTTTCAGCTTTTAGTAATAAAATGTAATCGTGAAAACGTTTGTAACACAATTTAAGGCTATTGTTACTTGTGTCCTGTGGACATTTTAAAGACCTTGGGGGGGGGGGGGGGGGGGGGGGCGATGTTCAAGGGAGGTTCCATTGTAATTTGTATCCCCTTTCTCTCGGCCATGAGGATAATTGAAGAGTACAGGTGCTGGGAATGGTCCCTAAGGCTAACCAAACCCCAAGGTATAAGAAACTGTGCAAACAGATGCCTTGTGGTTCAAGTTTGACTTCGTATCTTTTAACCAAAGAGCATTTCTGGTCGGTATGGCTAGTCATTGTGAGCGCAGACCTACAATATAATGTTGAAGCAGGGCCGGACCTAAGTTTTTAAGGGGTGGGGGCTAATTCATCGAAGGTGCGAAGCATCATGACCCCTATAGGGAGATCCGGGGACATGCTCCCCTGGAAACAATTTAAATCCGAGAAGCAAAATAGTGCAATCTGGGCATGAAATAAAGGAAAATGAAATATAGTGTTTTACGTCCTCTCGGCCCGGCAGGGCACATATGGGACATAAAACAATGCCAACAGCACCTGGTGTTCCCAGGCGGTCACCCATCCAAGTACTGACCAGGCCCGACGTTGCTTAACTTCGGTGATCGGACGAGAACCGGTGTTTTCAACGTGGTATGGCCGTTGGCACATGAAATAAAGGACTGATGCCATTACTGTTCATACTTTTTGAGGAAAAAAGGGGGGGCGGATGGGGGGGGGGGGGGGGGGGGGGGGGGGCGCTCCTGGGCCGGATTGAAGTACTTGAACAATATCACTAGCATTCTTTATGTCTACATCGGGTAGTTCTATTTACGAAAAGGACGTTGTAAGTTTAAACATGTATTTCTCGAATGCCCATTTGTTTCTTTTATGAATTGTATGATGAGCGTTCAGACCAAAGACTTGCATGTGAGCAGTAAGAATCACTTTATAATTTTGCATGTGAACAGCAAGATTCACGTTACATAATTTTTTCAAAGATAAAAGCCAGTCAAATTAACGATTGAGTTTGTGTATTGTGACATTACTGATAATCCGAAGTGTCATTTCCACATCTATTCTATTGATGCACACTTATCTCGCTCAGTTAGAGATCATTGACTCATGATGTGCAAACGCCTGAGCTTGAACTGTTCTGATAAACCAGTGACCTATAATCACCGATACAATATGATAAACCAGTGACCTCTAATCACTGTTAGGTATTGGGTACTTTATAGTCACAGAGGCGTCTCTGTGAAATTCGGGTTGCCACCCACCTAGAGAGCGCGTCGCAGCCAGAGGCGCGCCACCCAATTTTTATATATTTTTTGTTTGCAAGCGATTTTTGTGTGACTGATGAGGAAGGAAAGGGTGGTGGGTGGTGGTGGTGGTACATTTTGACCAAAACCTCGGTTTATCGTCTCATCCGAAAGACTCCACATTCAGATTGTAAGGCCTAGTGCAAAGTAAGAGTAAAAATCCCCTGTACCCAGGTTCGAAATCGGGTTTACTTGACACAAGGCGAACACACTAGCTCTGTGCGACTCTACACATGCACAGGTTATGTTATGATCTGGCTGAATATTCACACTGACTCGCATGATATATGGCCCAGAGAATGAAAAATGAAAAGAAAAAAAAAAGCCCAGAGCTAATTCAGCATTTCAGCTCAATGTTCTGAAATTAACAAACCTGTAACTATTTTTACTGAAATTATTATTCTGAATATAACATACGAGACTGCACTGCAGAGAGGAAAAAAAGAAAAGACAGCTAGCTCATGAAGACTAACCACAAAGGTATTTTGAACTTTTTTTTTTTTTTACATTATTTATTGTAAAATTAAAGTTGTTTAATCAAAACAATGTAATGCATAAAAATGGCTGAATGTGAAGCTAAGTTTTGGATAAAACAGACCATATTTTTCTGACTATAAGGCCGGCATTGAATATCAAAAGGAACATTCCTCACTAAGGCGTTTACATCTCTGCTAAATTTGATGAAAATCCATCCTAAATTTTTGGAGAAAATTGAAGACAGATATACACACATGCACACACTCTAAGACCCGAAAACACACACAATACCTATCCCAGATTCTGTAAGGCGCACCCCACCCCCCCATACTGTACACCAAATTCAGATTTTGTTGCTATATTTTCTTACTATTTTATTAGTCACACAATATATTATAAGGCGCAGGTCTAAGTCTGGGAAAAAAGTATCGCCTTATAGTCCGAAAAATAGGGCATGTTAAACAAAATGTCCCCCTCTTTTCTCACCCTACCTTAGAGGGGCCCCGTGTTCGCGTGGTTAGAGCGCTCGTCTACGGTGCGGAAGGTCGCGGGTTCGAGTCCAGCTTGGAGTCAGATTTTTCTGGCCTGAAAACCTTCTCTGTCCACCCAGCAGTGAATAGGTGCCTGATTCGTTCAGGGAAGGTTAAAAGGTGGCGGAAGGAGAGGGATGGGCTCTGCCTTCCATGTTGCCGTGTCCTAGACATGATGAACCTCTAACAGTTCACTGCCCCTACGGCCAATAGGCTATGGGACACCTTAACTTTAACCTTTCCAGAACTGAGCTGGGTACAATTTACTGCTATCATGTAAACACTGTAAATTTTCCAACATTATGGCAATTCAAAAACAAACTAAAGGAATTGCAAGAATCCATCTTATGATTCAGTCACTTGCTTTCATTCCACACATTCCTTCTCAATCATGCGCACTCACAAGCATGTGTACAAGTGTGTGTTTACTATGGAATTTTTGTGTGCACAGCTTTTTACAAATGTGACCACTTTTGAAGCGAGTTTAATGGCCATAAAAAAAGAAAAAATCCCTTTAAGTGTGCATAATACCCCCTCCCCCCCCCAAAAAAAAAAAAGTTGGATTATTTTCTTCTCTGGCCTTGGCAAAACTACTACAAGTTAGGTTAGAATTTTGCTTATGTTCGGATTAGTCTCCAGTAGAAGCCAAAATGTCTGTTGACTTAGTAAGTTTTTCCAATAGGATTGTAAAGTCGCTAGCTTTACAAAGTGGACAGGTTTCTTCTTTTGCAATCTGTGGGTTGCTTACAACCCTCCCCAATCCATTTACGCCTGCCCCCTCCAACAAAACCCCCAGCATGAAACAACCAAACAAAATGTGTGTGTATTGGTATGTGTTCGGCGTGCATGTGAGTGTGCGCTTGTTTCAGTTTGTATAATACTGCATATGTGTCTGCACATGTGAATGTTACGGAAAAGTCTTGTAACACAACACAGGCCATAACATTTTTAAACACATTGAGTTCTTTTCAATGTGTGTATATATGTGTGTGTGTGTGCGCGCTTATGAGTGCATGTGTAAAAATATTCGTGTGCGGTAAATTCTAAGCACAACCACACCAAAGCAAAATAAAACTGATACATCTTTTTTACCTTATTTTTTATTATGTGACAAATTACAACCAACAGTTCATATATATTATACTGATAGAAGAATAGTTCTAGTATGTTAATTAATACTTGTGCTTTACGCAACTGAAGCTGAACATTTTGAAACGTGTTTTACACAGTAATTCACACGTGGGCTTTACAAAACAGAAGAAGAACAGTCTGATATACATTTTAGCTGAACTAAACTGAAGCAGAATAGTCTAAAGCAAAAACACAGAAACAAAAATCTTAAACAAAACTTTCAAAGTTTCATACAGCCTTACTTTACAAACTCTTTTGTTATAATATTTCTTCAACATTATTTGCAGTACAGAGATGACCCTCTGTCCCTTTCTTTTCCCTCTTTTCCTTTTCTTTCCCTTCTGCTTTTCTTTTCATTTTTTTCTCTCAGGAGTACATAAAGCCTGTAAAATGTTAAACAACCTGCATAATGAATCCGTGTCAAAAAGTAAACTGGGAAGAAAGCCAGAGGACTGTACACTTTCACATAGGAAGTGGTTAGTTGGTGAAATACTTTCATAAATGGTGCAGAATTATTTATTCCACAGGGATCATAACTTCGCATGAAGGACAATAAGCTTAAAAATTGGAGAAAAAAACAACACACAACAAAACTTCTCAAATTGAATATCTGTTATCTGGACAAAGCCTGACAATAAGAAACTGAACTAAAATGAAGGAAAAAGAACAATCTTTTTTATTTTTAATCGGCCGATATACATTTTGCTAACACATGGGTAAGGTGATGCCAATTTTCAGATAAAAAGGAGAGGAGTAAGCTCTTGTTAGTAGTTCACGAAAAGAAACGGGTGAATTGATGTCTTAAAACTGTACTGCAAAGAAAACCAAAAGCACCGAAGAAAACCAAAATGCACATAAGAACCAAATCCAAAACCTTCAAGCTAACAAGCGAAAACAGATCAACCAAAAAATTCTGTATTTTCTTGCACAATCAACTAAATACCAAGTTTCAACAAAATATCCTGAAAATAAAAGTTTCTATTTCCGATTAAGAGGACGGGGAGGCAAGATGTATGGGTGTTTGTGCAAAGTTCTTGACCGTTTCCAAGAATTAACATGTTTACCTGTGTATAATACTGCACAGTACAGAACTGAACAGAATGATACATAAAACAATATACTGATCTTCAAGTAGCGCTAAAGAGGCCTGGAAGTGTGTGATATAAAAACAATGTCTTGACATATCATTTGCGTATATTAACCCATAGGCTTAGTGTAAACGCGTGTAAGAATACACCGTTGCTATTAGAAACTTGACGTCACAGTTATTTATCTTGACATATCATTATCATTATTACGCATCAAGGTACACTCGCATGCGACTATCAGCAGTACTCAAGCCATATTTTCTTTATTTGCATCAAGTGATGTTTAGTAAAACAAAAAGCCCAAACATACTCCTAACCCTATGCCTTAACCCGATAAATGCAAAAGGTTGTTTCTGATGAACATTTTACATTGAAAAAATAATTGTGAATAGTAACTTTTAGTGAAATTGCAAATTATAAAAATAGCGGCTGGCAACCTATACTCAAGTTAGTGTCACTGCAAATAGCGCCTTCTGAGCAGGACACCAAAAAACGTCATCTTAGTGAACTTACGCAATCACTGAAATTACGTCATCATTGAAAGTTCGTCATTGGCGAAATGACAATAACTATGGCCTGTGATTGCAGTGTAAAACGGATATGTTATTGTAAAGGCTATTTTTTATACAGCAAATTCTAGTAGGTTCATGTTTCGATTAATAATCAATTTCCTTTCATAATGTATCAATGTGCAAGATCAAAATAGCTCACGACTTTCTAACTTGGAGAACTATATTATTTGTGGATGAGTGGGATTTTCTTGCTACGGTGAAGTGGTTAGTATTATTTTAGATCTGCATGCATGGCCGTCTCGCTTATTCGTTGCGCGTTTGATTATCACCTGAAATAGGTAAAATATCGGTATATATCCGTTATTAGGATTTGCGAGTGTGATATTGCTTTTATCCTATCTCAAGTGGCTTGCTGTTTATCACACTCGCAAATCCCAATAACTGATAATATTGCTTCAGGAAAACAAAAAAAAAAAAAGGAAAAAGAGATTACAACACGTTCACAACACAAATCAAGTCTGGACACTAAACCTGAAAATGAAAACAAAACAATAGCAAATTTTAAATAAAGAAAACAAAATATAAAGTAATAAAGACTGAAACAAAACAAAAAAGGAGCATGAGACAGAATTCTGAAATAATTTATGGGAGAAGGCTCTTTATTGGTATCACGGGGATTTTTGTTCAAGTTGGGCACCCCTTTTTCTCAATCCTGCATACTAAGAGCTACTCGGAGCACTTTGTCGAAGCTTTTAAAATACCTTTGGAAGTTGTTTGCTGTGAGATGTTAAACTGGCGGCAATCGATACTGAACAAAAACATTTCTGGTGATTATCACGCGATTGGTTTATGATTCTGGATTAGGTAACATAAAACTATTTGAGTATTTCTCTGGTTATTTTCAGATCCAATCATTTGCTTCTGCAAGCCAATAAAGGGAACAAAAATTATGTTTACTCCTCTCCTAAAAAAAATCAGCAAGCAGAATAACACCAGAAAATCATAGTTGATCACAGAACTGAATAAGCAGCTATAAATAACCAAAGAAAACCAGAAATCATATCACTGCAACACAAAAAGCTGTGAAATAAAAATCTGCTTTTATCTTAGCAGAGCTATCGACCGAAACTCCACCCTTCTCAGTCCTTCCGCTTCTTCTCACTTTCCTGAAAAAAAAAGAGAAAAAGAAAAAGAAAATGATTAATTGGGAAGCAAATTGTAAAATTATAGTTTATAATTATATGTGCACAATAGCAAATGATAGCAATGTTTCATTAAAACATTTTTATAAAACACATTGTTAAAAATTTCACGATGGTGGTTTCTTTTCATTGCTTTTCATGACAAGCGTTACATTCAAATAAAAAACATTATAAAATAAATACAAAATGAAAGGACAGTGAAAACACTGACAAGATAAGAAAAAGAAAATCAAGGACCATCCACGAATTCAAAATGATATTTAACACCAACAATAATTTTTATACCGATTTCTACAAAGCCTCATAACAGAGCTTTTTCCCCCCGAAACAATCATTAGAGAGAGAGAGAGAGAGAGAGAGAAAGAGAGAGAAAGAGAGAGAGAGAGAGAGAGAGAAATTAAATGTTGCTCCCAAATCCTCCATAAACATGAAGAAAGTCTTTTGCATCTAAACAGACTGGGCTTGCCTTGCGCCATATTCAAGCACACTTACCCACTGAAATGTCATTATCTAACTTGTCATACACCCCCAATACAATAACCCACACACACTACCCCCTAAATTGAAAACGAAGTTATCTGTAAAATGCGGACTATAAGCCGCTACTTTTCCCCTCAACTTTGGCCCATGCGGCTTATAGACTGATGCGGCTTATTTGTGGACTTTTTCCAAAAGCCACATTTTCCAGCCTATTTTGAGCATCAACTAATCATATTGTAATAGGAGAATTTATATTTTTGTGTTGCTCTGTGCACATGTGTTCATTTTCTGTGGTAAGGTAGGCAAATCTGCTTTTTTCAGTTTGTAACTTTGACACCTTCTTTTGTGAGTATGAAGTTCTCTGCGGTTTATATGTGGATACATACCTTATATTCTGTCAATTTGAGGGATACAGGTGCGACTTATAGTCCAGTGTTTACGCTGGTTTACGGTATTCTAAATAAATGGATCATATTCCATCTGGATCAAATTGAGATTGCAGTGTTAGAATTCTGCCACCTCCCCCATGGGGATACCAGGGGGTCTGTGCTTGTAACTTCCTCTAATCTGTCACTCTCTTTGACTCTGCCTTTTCCCTTTGCTTACTGTCATCTACTATCTTTCTGCCTTACCCGGTCCATTCTCCTGCCATTTTTCACGAAACAATTTCAAAAAGATTTCCTCTAGCCGAAGTCGGACTTGCTGGGCCTAACTATTTCTTAGTTAGGCGCATAACGGCAGCATGACGCATCTGCGCTCATAATTGACAGTCTGAGCGATCGAAGAAGAAGAAGAAGAATACTGCCACTGTGTTACCTTGCTGGACAGGATGATCATCAGCTTGCGGAAGATGTTGATGAAGTCCAGGAACAGGTCCACAGAGTGCCTGCAATAGTATATCATAACACAATAAAGCAAAAATAAAATGGAAAGATATCAAAACAGCTGAAACTAAGCCGAGAAATATACTGCAATAATATATCGTAATACAATAAAACTAAAATAAAATGGAAAGATATCAAAACAGCTGAAACTAAGCCAAGAAATATACTGCAATAATATATCGTAATACAATAAAACTAAAATAAAATGGAAAGATATCAAAACAGCTGAAACTAAGCCAAGAAATATACTGCAATAATATATCGTAATACAATAAAACTAAAATAAAATGGAAAGATATCAAAACAGCTGAAACTAAGCCGAGAAATATACTGCAATAATATATCGTAATACAATAAAACTAAAATAAAATGGAAAGATATCAAAACAGCTGAAACTAAGCCGAGAAATATACTGCAATAATATATCGTAATACAATAAAACTAAAATAAAATGGAAAGATATCAAAACAGCTGAAACTAAGCCGAGAAATATACTGCAATAATATATCGTAATACAATAAAACTAAAATAAAATGGAAAGATATCAAAACAGCTGAAACTAAGCCAAGAAATATACTGCAATAATATATCGTAATACAATAAAACTAAAATAAAATCGAAAGATTTCAAAACAGCTGAAATTAACTTATTAAGCCGAGATATACACCGGTATGTATATTCCTTCAAAATCTGTCACAAGTTTCTTTCAGGAAGTTTTTTTCCCCCCCACAGTTAAGATACAAAGCGTCATAATGAAATGTCTGAATCACATTCAGCTTCTTTTACTTCCACTACAATATTTGGTACCTGTTTGACCGTTCAAGGAACTTTGGTATTCATATGAAATAAGATTAGTTGACAAGCATTTTCAACCCTTCCAAAAAAACAACCGGCAAAGATATTCAAAAGCAGAATAATCAAAAACAGCAAAAAGATGTTCCCTAAAGCAATCCCTGAACACAACAGAAACGCAATGAAAAAGAGAAAAGATTACGACTACAGAAGGAGGTTGATTCTCTTTTCTTTTCAATCTTTGAAAGATTCTGCCCAGTGACCCAGTTTACCAGATGTAGTCATCGTCCCCATGGCGTCTCTTCTCCACAATGAGCTGGGTGTCGTACAGCACAAAGGCACAGAAGACAAACAGTCCCAGGTACATGGAGGCCTGAAACGCAAAACAACTTCATTAGCCTATTTCTTTTTCTTTTCGCTGTCCCAGTACAGAGGAACCTCCCATTAGAAGACTCCCTCCCACATAAGACCACAACACTTAGCAAAAAACTTATTTTATGGATAATTTAAAAGATGCTATTACTGCTTGCATAAATAAAAAGATAATAATCAGAAAATTGAAACTTATATTGAGATGATTAACAATCCAACCTGTAATTTAAAAAAATTTGCATCACAATAGAAAACTATCAGATAAAACCCCCAAAACATTTGAATCACAAACCTGTCAACGATAATTAGCTTCCACAGAGTGCTTACCAAAGCAGACCTGTTTACCCTTATAATGAACAACCTGGAATTTGCCACAGAAAAACCCGGAATTTGAGGAATCCCCCCAGAATTCACATCGCAATGTCACTTATGCTGCCATACAAAATTTTGGGAAGTCCATGTTGCAGTACTTGCAGTGTGCATGCTCGTCTCCCAAACGCGAACTTGTTATTCCTGGCACTTTCAAATACTTTTGAGAAAACTTCTGCTTTACTTTTGGCCATTTCACCCTATCACTGCTGTCGTTTGTCAAAGATTTCTGGTGCTTGCCGCCTACGGTTAACTTGCCTGACGACATGTTTGGCGCAAAACTACAATCTCTGCCAACAAGAAATACTATCATTGGTTGAGGGGGGTCCACGGACCAATGAAACATCGCGTCTCAGAACTCCAAGGTTTCGGCCAACCCTTGCGTCTTTTTATACAAACGGAAACAAATAATCCTGTGATTTTCAGCGTTCACCCAGAATTTATTATTTTACCCAGAATTTTTGCAAATTCCCGGGATAATCCCGGCAAAACTGGGAGGGTAAACAGGCCTGCCAAAGACAAACAAATGGGTTACATCCATGAAAACAGAGACTGTAAATAAAAAAAATATACTTCTAAATCTCTTAGTCTTAGCAGAAAGAAAACTTTAAATGCATGCTTGAAAATACAAAACTCCACATAGATCAACACAATGATTGTGGGCTCTGGACAAGAGAAATGTAAAGTTGCAATACTTGTGAAAAAAACACCACCCCAAAACCTGCGGATAACTGATTAACTCACGTTAAAGAGCAAGCGGGAGCCGAAGAAGATGTTGGCCAGCGACAGAACCATCAGCCATGACAGAGCCGACATCAGAAGACCTAATGACACGCACAGTAAACATCAATGTTGATTAACTCATTCAAGTCGTTCCACACATATATATCCGGAATTAATAGAAAGCTGTCAATTTGATGCACTTGCTTAAAGGGAAGTAAATCTGTGTGCACACCATACCTTGGTCATTTCTAAACTCGCTTTGTGCCCTTAGACCACAATTATGCCCGACTTTGTTTTTGTAGCGGGAAAACCAATCAGTGTAGCGCGTGCGTGCGTGTGAGTGAGTGTGTGCGCGCATGTGTTCAGTCAGGAATTTTTTTTGTTTTCTTCGGGCTAGTGAAAGTGTGTTCGGGCGAGTAATTTTTTTAAGTTACTCGCCCAGAGGACTAGTGAAATTTTAAAAGTTTGGTCAGCCCTGTTGAGTGTCAAAATGACCATTCTGAGAAAATGGCACAGGAGAAAATGGCATAGTTGAAAACTTCAGGCAACTCTTTCCAATGATATAAAAATCACTTTTATACTTTTTTTGTTGCAGAGTTATGAGCATTTAACGTTGGTAAGGTGACTGTCAGCCATTTTGAGAAATCAGTCTAATGTCTAGCCCACCCTAAGAAAATGCATCAACCTACTAAGCTTAAAGCACTTTTTTGAAATATTTAGAGACAATATTAAAGGTTAGTTTTCCTTTATGGATATCAAAGATGTGAGATGTTAGAGAGATGTTAGAGAGATGTTAGAGAGCACGAAAATACCATCATGCAAGCCTTTTGTGAGAAACTAGCCCAGCGACTTAATGTCTCTTTCGTGGTGCCGAGTCACATTTTACTACTATCAAAATTTGTTTTTGCGCAGACTGACTCGTACCATCAATCCACTACCACCCCCACCCCACCCCAAATAAAGAAAGCCAACAAACTTAAAAAGAAACAAAACAAGCAAATAACAACAACGAAAACAAACAACAAAACAAGCACACAGCAAAACTAATCAATTATTTTGTCAGCATTGGTCACTATATCCACAGGCAAAGGGAAGCAATCAATATGGATTTCCATGCAACAAAGATTCATGAGTGGTGTTGGGTTTTTGTTACACCACAGTGAGTGGTTTCATATCTCAATGAAACTTGTTCCCTTGTTGGAATTGGTAACATGAATGAAGATCAGGTTTTATGTCTGCTCAGCTGCAAGCAGCAGAGATGAAAACCATCAATTAACCGAATGAGAGACTTAGTGGGATTTTTTTCACGCCAGAGGGCATGACGCTCGTGTGGGGCTAATCCTCTCTATATTCTTAGTTGGGGATAAAGAAAGAGAGAGAGAGAGAGGGAGGCGTCCCACCATTTCTCTCTCTCTCACTACGCCCAACTAAGAAAATTGTGTAATAAGCCCCTAGTGCATTGACTGCGCTCTGGCGTGAAAAAAATCGCCATAAGTCGACCATTGGTAACACACTAGCGAAGTAACTAATACGGATTTTCAAATGACATGATCAAATGATGCTGTTAATTGCACGAAAAATGAAGATGTTTCAAAGGGATTAACACTGAAGAGTAAAAAAAAAACCAGGCAAAAGAAAAAAAACAAGGAACACCCCAGACAAACAAGTACTGGCATTCCATTTTTTTCCCCTTCACTATTTCACTGTGTGTTGTTTCTCCACAACCTAAGGGAGACAACCGACAATTATGAAGGAGAAAAATAAGTCTTGACTGTATAATTTGCAGTGTGGTACCTTGACTGTATTTTGCAAATAACGAAACATATAAAAAAAAAACATCGTTCCAAGCTGCCCCAACACAATGATAAAAAATTGTTTCTTATCTTCAAGATGCTCCATTTTAACTTTGTGTAAAAACCTAAAGAACAACCAAATACATCTAGATTTGCTGAATGCATTATTGTCACTAAAAGTTTATTAAACTTTGCTATCCCCCTGTTGTTTGTTCAGGGAAGTCCCTGGGGAGAGAGTTCTCTCCCCCGGTAGGACATTTAAAAAAATTTGTAACGCAGGGCCTTTGTCCTTTGACAATTAAATTAAGTAAGTTTTTTTTGTAAATAAACAAAATAAATATTTGTATATACTACTTTTAAAATATTTTAGGGCCATCATTGGCTTTTAATAATAAAATAAAGTTTTGATTTTTAAATCTGTAGCCCTTAGATTTTAATCACTGCGATGGTTTCGGTCTGGGCCAGATGATACACAAGAATCTTAAATACAAATTTTACACTATTATATTCCTTTTACATTCATATGACACCACGAACTTCGGTTCCCAATCTTTTCAAAAGAATATTTTTAACTTGTCAATTATAGAATATCCGCACCCCATCTTTATTATATATGTTGTCCATGTTCTGTCTACGTTCGTTCTGTAAATGTTTTTTCTTTATTTTACATATCTTACCAGTAAATATGTGCCTTCCCAGGTCGAGAGGACGTAAAACACCAATATTTCTTCTTCTTAAACTTTGCTAGACCAAGGGTAGCCGCATGTAAAGAAAATATGTAAATAGCAAAGCTGTTAAAAAAAATCTTTCTTCTCAATGACAATCACTGACTACGCTAGCTGAAAGCTGAACTCGTTTCTAATACAAACCCTCAGAATCAACCGATTATTTATGCTTAATTTCCATCTCCATTTTTCTCTCCCCCCCCCCCCCCCTCCCATTATTAGTATGTGCTCTTTTCTTTCTGTCCGTCATTTAACGTTGATTTTAATTTTCATTGTGCCTACATTTCTAAAGCAGACCTTAATTTCTGTTTCTATGCGCTTGGTAATCCAATTTAATGAAATAACTTATTCATAGATTGTTCGTCATGTTCATTTTAATTTGCAGAGCCTACAAAAGGTTTCTGTGATGGACAATGCTTGTAAAATTAAGCAATTTCTCATCACTACGTAGTCATAATGATAAGAGTACTGAAACATTCGCTGCTTGGATGAAAGAAGATTCTGAAAGTTCGACTATTCCCTTACTGTACCGCAAGGTATCTTGCCCACTTATAAGAGACGATAATCTAAATGAGGCTTAACAACAAGCCAACAAGCTAATCACAGCTCAGGGAGAGGCATAGAACAAGCAGGTAACCGAGGCTGCTGCTCAATTCAAACTACTCGATTCAATGTCACCAATTTACTGTATTTTACGGAGGGCATACTTTCTTTCTGAGAGACCCCTGCGCCTTATAATGTGACTGATAATATAGTAAAGAAGATTCTGAAAGTTCGACTATTCCCTTACTGTACCGCAAGGTATCTTGCCCACTTATAAGAGACGATAATGTAAACGAGGCTTAACAACAAGCTAATCACAGCTCTCCATAGCCCTCCTATCGTTATTTGTGTTCAGTATGGAGGCAAGCTGACAAGACAGGTGCCTGATTTTAGTGTCGTGATAACCCTGATACCGTCTTAGCAGTCGGCGGAACTATAAACAACATGCCTTGACTTGAAAGGTGACTGATGTAAAAAGCTTAAGTCGAGTTCATATTTCATTAGGTTTCATTGATCTGATGGCGACCCACACACATTTCTTAGACAGAGGCATAGAACAAGCAGGTAACCGAGGCTGCTGCTCAATTCAAACTACTCGATTCAATGTCACCAATTTCATAACATAAAAAAAAAAGAGAAAAACTGCAAGGTCAAAATATTGCAATAACTTCTCCTTCTTCTGCGTTCCCAGGCCATAGGGCCACAATGGGTACGTATGTGTCCGTTTTCCAGTTTTCACTGGTCTCCTCACTGCATTCATCTGACACATTCCGATTTCGGAGGAGATGGCAATAACATTTTGTAAATTAAAAATCAAATACCGTAAACAGTTTCCACACAATGATCTAAACTGAAGGCCGCCTGTACCTCCCATGTAGAGGAAGGTGCGGTTCTTGTTGAACAGAGCGGCCACCGTGAAGCTGATGAAGATGACCGACGTGGCCAGCAGGGCCGTGGGAATAATGCTGAAACACAAGTCAACCATTTCCCCTTTATCTACTTCGTTAAACTATGAAGGTGCAGGGCTCCCAATCGTCCCGCAAAACAAGGGGTCCCAGGGACTCCTTCACATACGGCATAGAGGGCCCTAGAGGCGGGATAGAGGGTCCCAGTGGCATTGCGAATGCTAAAAAAGAATTTTTCTAATGCAACCTTGGGACCCCCTGCATTCTTTTAGAGGGTCCTTTAGAATTTTAGTCCTTCATAGACCCCCAAATAGGGGTCCCTGGGAGCCCTGAGGCGTCAATCAAATGTTGAAATAAAACAAGGGAGATTCAAAATCAAAACCAGAGCGGATTTAAGTTCCCTCGCCTGAGTTAGCTCCATTTGCGCGCGGACAAACGGGTGCGTGGATGGACATGGACAAATACAACAGCTCCCCGCTTTGCTGAAGCTCGGGAAGTAATTACTGTATTTTACGGACTATAAGGCGATACTTTCTTCCTAGACTGAGACCCCTGCGCCTTATAATGTGACTGATAATATAGTAAAGAAACTAGAGTACTAACAGGTCTGTGCGTCGGTTGGGTACGCGCGTACCCTCCCTTGAAATCATAGAGAAATCATGTCATGCTTGCGTCATTTTGAGGGGTACGCAACACCCCTTGGTACTCTATAACAAAATCTGCATTTTGTGTAAAATTTGGGGTGGTGTTCCTTATAATCAGGTGCGCTTTGTAGTCCGTAAAGTACGGTACTTCGTGAAATTATGAAGGCATCAATTAAAACAAGGGAAGATTCAAAATCAGTGTGGATTTAAAGTTCCCTTGAATGAGTTAGTTCCATTTGCATGCGGACAGACGAGACACATGGACGGACTCAGACAAATACAATAGTTCCCCACTTTGCTGAAGCTCGGGAAGTAATTACTCTCTCTCTCAGAGAAGTGTTGGATAAAAGCACTAATAATTTCAAATGGACACATTAAATTGGCTGAACGGGGCATACCAGCATCAATGAATGCTCATAAACAAATAATGTGATTGATTAAATGGCGTAGCTTAAACCAATGGTAATTAGAAGCACATGTTGAGGCTCTTTAAGCACAAATACAAATAACTAAATGCTAAAAGCTGCCGTCAGATGTTCACTGCATCAAATATCACTTGCATAGTAAATGCTTATTAAAAAAAAATCAATGCAAGTGCTGCACCAGCTGTGTATGACCACACAAACAAACTTCCAACCTCCAACTGACATTCTTGCTTCTCGTTTAGTTTATAGTATATATATACAGATAGAACCTCATGCATACACAAACACACACAGCAACATACTGTCATTGTTAACCAAACACGCATCTAATACTATACCTGAAATGATTGTTACCTTGTTACATTATTCGTGAACCTTTCTCAGCAACTTTTAAAGAGTGTGCTTGTTATTATTATTCTTTTTTTATTTTATTGGATCCTTTGTAATCATTATCTGGGTATTATATCTGGGTATTAAATTATAATTTATTAATCTTTACCTGGGGTCAATCATGATGGCCATCCTCATACATGGGCCCAGAGACACACCTGTAACAAACGATCGTCAAGTTACACAAGTCATTTCCTGAATTCCAACGCTTGAAAAAAAAGGGACACATAAACCCATCCATCATGACCACCCCACCATAACTCTAACCAGCCTACCATCCTCTGCCCTCACCTCCTGCATTTCTTTTTCTGTCAGTTTTGATCACCCATCTCTCCACCCACAATTCATTTCCTGAATCCCAAGGAAAAAAGAAAGGGACACATAAACGCATCCACCATCAGAGGTTCTATTAAGCGAGAATTCTCAGTATTGGACGGAAAAAAAATGAAACTGCCCATCAGAGTGACGGACAAAATTGGGTTCACTTCAAGGGAGGGAGAGGGCATCGTGTCGCGACAGAAGTCGCCGTCTCTCAGTGCGTGTCTCGCGGGTTCAATTGCAGGCAAAACAGAGCTTCTGCTCTAATTCCAGGCATGAAAACAGCTTTGCTGTTTCCGCCAAAAAATTGTCGTAATTGAAGGAATCTCCGCTGAAAAGGCGATGTTATTCTCAAACGGCGCGGTCCGTAACCGGTCGAATGCATGCTTGCGGTTGGGAGCAAAAATGTACGACGTAGCGACTGCGTGTGCGATCAGCGTGTGCTTGAGTGTTTGAAGGCAAGGCAAGCCGTTAAATAAACTTATTTATACTTGTATCCCCCCCCCCCCCCCCAACAAAAATGTTTTCTTTTTTTAAAACATTAGTTTTCATGCCTGAATCCATGGCAACACAATTCAATGGGAACAGGTGAAAATGGTTCCAGGACGGAAAATGTTTGACCTCATCCGGATCCGTCACCGGGACGGATAATAATATTAATAAAAGCTAGTGGAACCTCTGATCATGACCCCCACCCCAACTCTAACCACCCTAGTATCATCCTCCCCCTTCACCTCCCTCATTCCTTTTTCTGTCAGTTTTGATTACTCATCTCTCCACCCATGCTTCCACATTTTTTCTTAACCTTATGCTAAATAAATTTCTCAATGTTCAGCTAAAAACACACCAAAAATTGCACCCCCCAAAAAAAAACACCCCAAAAATGCACAAAGGAAATAATTCCACGGAGAAGACGCACCTGAGAAGAAGGTGAAGGCGAGGAAGATGCCCATGCGTGTGTTGAAGTTCTCCTTGCAGTGGCGGGTGGAGTTGAGCCACAGCATGAGGCCCACGCTGATCAGGGCTGTCAGAAGGCCCGCCTGTAATTTGTATCAACACCACTGCCCTCAAAAGACAGGCTGCCGAAGGCAAAGCCTTGCCAAAAAGGGCTGAGCAGGTTATACGTAAAAGCTCAGACTCCTATTAACCAACCAATTCCACATCCTGAGAAAAGAAAGGGGTGATATTTCCATATGAGAACAGAATAAGCATAAAATAAATTGTGTGCTAAGCAGAGCTTCAGATTGTCAGCGGGCCCGGGTCATTGATCCCTATTTATGGTTCTTTCTTCTTCGATCGCTCAGACAGTTTCCTGTCAATTATGAGCGCAGATGCATCATGCTGCTGTTATGCGCCTAAGAAAACAATCTGAATATCAATATTTTATTGGCCCATTATTTTGGAAATTGACCCATCATTTTCTGTAATCAGGGGTCATATGACCCATAAAGTTTGAAAACAATCTGAAGCTCTGGCTAAGACTGAAAGAAAAAAAACCCACCATAAAGTACTCCCGCCTAAGCTAACAAGAAAAATCATGCTGAGCATCATGTGCAAAACAGTCCTGGCTAAATGTATTTTAACAACTGCATTTCACATGAAGTGATGAACACGAGTACACTTACTGCCTGAATTTTTAACACGAGTACACTTACTGCCTGAATTTTTTAGCTAAAAATGTTCCTAAAATACAGCTTTATGTATGGTAAGAAAGGCAAAAACGGAAAAATACAATTAACCGAGAAATGCATGGGGGGTGGCACATCTTTACCTTTACCCTAACTTCTAAAGAAAATATTTTGCTCACTCTACAGTTCTAACTTCTAAAAATACTAGAACTAATGACTGAAGGCCTATCTTTACAGCAGGAAAGAACGGATTGAAACTGAAAGCAATTTAATTGTTTTCATTCAAAATACTAGAACTAATGACTGAAGGCCTATCTTTACAGCAGAAAAGAAAGGATTGAAACTGAAAGCAATTTAATTGTTTTCATTCAAAATTTTCAAACATACAGCCAGTCAAATAAGCACAGTAACCTCTGTGCAATGATTCAAGATAGAAAATAAAGAAATAAAATATTTTTTTGTGATAGATAAAAAGTCACAGAACGGTGTTTACCCCTGTCCCCCTCCCTCCCTTTCTCCAATCATAAATACACCTTGAATTAATTTTAAAAAAATAAAAAATTGATAAAAAATTTCTTTGAAGGTGAGGTAAACGTACACAGTCATCTCATATGCAAACATTAATGGGTATGCATTATGATTATATTTGTAAAGACTAAAGTGCAACCATTAGTGATTTCAAATTCAATGCTAAAAAACAACATTAATTAACGAAATGACTACCTGAATGAAGTTGGTGACGAGGGACACATAGGCACCAGCAGCGGCTGCCAGCATCCCCATACCCAGACAGGCATACACATTCTTCAAGTGCTGCTGCACTGGACGTTCCCTGAAAAACAAAAATGTATTCATAACCAAACAAATACTTTTTATTTTATTAAAGCAGAAAAGGATAATTTAATTTACTCCCACAAAATCTCTGAGATGATGGCACGGAATGCTTTCAAAAGGTTCGCCGAGTTTTTTTTGTTAACATGTGTGTACACACATGTATGATTTACATTTGTTTCATGCTTGCGAATTGCGTGACAGTGCATACGTGTATTACTATTAGGCCTACTATAAGTAGTACAGGGTTCGTACAGAATTTTGGAAATAAAAATCCATACTTTTTCCAGACAATTTCTGCAACTTTCCCATACCATGCTTGTCACATAAGACATAAACAAAAACAACACATTTAATGACAGGGACACAAGTGTCTCCAGCTGCTGGTGCTTCTTGCCTTCAGCATGGCATTTCAGTGACCCCACACCCATGTTCTGAATATCAAAGTCCTTTGCGCATAGTAAGCACCGCGCTTTGTACTTCGACCCATCAGATGATGGGGCTATCCAATCCTTGAACTCGCTATGTTCCAGCCACGTTTGGCTAAACACGCACTTTCCCATGTTAGCGAAGCAAATGACCGCGCTCCAACAAGAGAAAAGAAAATCGACTTCGGCACATGTGCATTGCGTACAAGGGACGTCACTTCGCCGGCCAAGAAAGAAAAGTTTGTCTGCCAGTAACCATGGCGCTCACTCGTCAAGTATGCGTGCCGGGGTAGCGTTGTTATTATCATGTAAAATCCAAGTGAGATTCTCTTTGTCTTCAGTGAGAAAACAAATTGCCTGTCACTGTGAAAGTTCTGTACCAGACTGAAAAATTCAAGACTTTTCCAGACTCAGGCAACCAAAGTTGATAATTCCAAGCTTTTCCAGGCCTGGAAACCATTTTTCCATTTTCCATGACTTTTCCAGACTTTAAAGACTGTACGAACCCTACTTCTTCTTCTTCCAATATAGATGACAAAGTCAGTTCTGACTATTATTTCAACTGAAAAGGGCGAAGAGGTCGAAGAGAGAGAAAAAACAAAAGAAAAGAAGAAAAAACCAAAACAGAGAGAGAGAGAGAGAGAGAGAGAGAGAGAGAGAGAGAGAGAGAGAGAGAGAGAGAGAGAGAGAGAGAGAGAGAGAGAGAAGAGCTTTGGTGGGTAGACAGCCAGACAACCGGCCAGACTGGGACCGTTCAGCGGACCCCAGCCATGATGCCGGCCCAACCACTGCCTACCCTTGGGTCTGGAGCTTTTAGTGCTCTGCCAACAGCCTCCTGAAGAAGGCTTTGGCAGAAGGGGCCTGAACAGTTTCTGGAAGCAGGGCGTTCCACTCTCTGATGGCGCGGGGGAGGGCTGCTGGGTGCGGCAGGGGATCCTGCTGAACTGCTCGCTGTGTCTTCTCGCTCTTGCAGCTAAGGGCTGCAGATGTTCGCACCTGACCTGGAGCTGCCCTTTGAGGATCTTGTAGAAAGTTGTGTCTTGTGGCGGCTCTTCGTTTTTGCAGCGTGGGCCACTCCAGTTTGTTGAGCATGGCAGTCACGCTGGACTTTTGATGGTAGTCATTCATGACAAAGCGTGCTGCTTTACGTTGGACTGCCTCAATGTTGTTGATGTTTCTCTGCGCGGTGGGATCCCACACGCTTGAGGCATATTCAAGATGAGGACGGACAAGTGCTTTGTAGACCTGTTCTTTCATGTCCTTCTGGTTCGTCTTGAGGGTCCTTCTGATGAAGCCAAGGGTGTTGTTGGCTTTGGCCACAATGTTGTTTATGTGGGTGTCCCACTTGCCGTCATCCTGCAGTGTTATTCCCAAGTACTTTGTGGAGGCCACTCTCTGCAATTCTTGATCGTGGAGGGAGTACTTGGGGGAGGTGGTGGTAGTCCTCTGTGTGACATGCATGACACTGCATTTGTCTGGGTGGAATTTCATGTCCCACTCATGTTCCCATTGTTCCAGTGCCTTCAGGTCTTCCTGTTTTTTAACCCTGGTAGTAGACTAGTACTGTAGTAGTAGTAGTAGTGGTGGTGGTGGTAGTAGTAGTAGTAGTAGTCACAGCAGTTGTTGTTGCTGATTGTTATGTGCATTTTTACCGGCCAAACGAAGTCTGACCGGTATTGTTTTGTCTGTTCATGTTATTGGATTTTTGTTTCATGTTTTTATTCCATTTCAATTCTGTGTAAAGCGCCCTGTAGCCTACATAGTAGGATGGGCGCTATATAAATTTTCCTCATTATTATTATTATTATTTAAACTTTGTGTGTATGTCACTTGTGTAATTTGTGTGTGTGTGAACTTCACTGCATGCATGTGTTCATTGTGTGTGTGTGTGTGTGTGTGTGTGTGTGTGTGTGTGTGTGTGTGTATGTGCACGCGCATGATAATGCATGTGTAAGTGTGTTTGTTCGTTCGTCCCAAGTTTAAAGGTTATTTAACGTCTGTTCACTGTAAAGTATATATGTTATATTACACTTACAGGAGTCAGATTGGGTGGGGGAGAGTGAATGAGTAAGTATGTGTATCATGAGTGTAATTGTACATACAATGTGTGTGGTTGTGTGTTGTTGCATCAAAATACATGCATACATGTGTGCTTGTCTGTGTACTTGTGTGAGTGCAGTGTCAGTATGTGTTTATCACTTTATGTGTGAATGTATGTAAGTCCTTGTTGCGTGCATTGGTGTTTGATTATCATTGCAAGCATGTTTATTTATGTGGGTGTTGGGCTGTGCAAGTTTTTTAAAAAAACCTTTTACTAGTTTTACATTATTTCTATGCTTGCTAGCTGGTTCAATTTTTGCATGTTGTCTAAACTCACTATTCGTGTGAAAAGACATTATATTAAAGATTCATTCTTGTATTGGAGCTATTCCTCTTCTTGTGACTTCTTATAATGAGCAACTTAGGATGCGGATTTGACCGCCACAACCAAACCAGTAGGGGCTTAGTGCGTGATATTCTTAGTTGGGCGTAGTAAGAGAGACAGAGAGAGAGAGAGGGAGACGACTACGCCCAACTAAGATTATCACGCGCTAAGCCCCTACTGGTTTGATTGCCCCTTGGCGGTCAAATTCGTGACCTAAGTATTGGCAGTGAAACAGTAAAAATTAAGTCATAACTTGTGATTTTAAAATACCTTTGAAATGAAACCAGTTTCTATATGAAGAAGATCTTGTTTTACTTTTAGGCTTATCTTACTGTTTTCTGTACAGTGTACAACAAAATCGAGGTCAGACATCACATCTGCTCTTCAGCCGTGTTCAGGGCCCACGCCCACGGTATGTTGGCCATTTAGGCATTAGGCCCTACATGCTCCTTATCTTTACAGATAACGCCATGATCTTTTGCCACAGCTTCTATGAGCATAAATTACGTTGTTTTGTGTATGTTTCCAAAAATATCTTTTCTAAAAATTCTAGTCAACCTTTAGAGCAACATCCTGTTTTCAGTGTTGTTTTGACCCAGATCCTGTTGAGGCGTTGGCTTTGAATGTATAATAAACAAAGACACCGCTAGTGCGATTAAAACCAGAAAGAACGGGTTTCACACATTTGATTTTGCATTTATATCTATAATTATCATGTTGAATATACTTACAGGCTGTCAAATTTGAAGACAGATGACCAAGAAGTAGAGAATTCGTTTCTAGTCGCCATGTTGATGAGCTCTTCACGTGACAGGAAATGATGAGAGTTTGACTCGACCAGTCAGCCGATCGTCTGTGC
>CM065680.1:44232583-44237583 GCA_017654935.2 Phymorhynchus buccinoides | reverse complement strand
ATACCACACTCCTCCCACGTCCCTTTCCTCCTTTCCCCCCTCCCCCCCCCCTCCATCACCATCCCGTACCACACTCCTCCCACGTCCCTTTCCTCCTTTCCCCCCTCCCCCCCCCTCCATCACCATCCCATACCACACTCCTCCCACGTCCCTTTCCTCCTTTCCCCCATCCCCCACCCCTCCATCACCATTCCGTACCACACTCCTCCCATGCCCCCCCCCCCCCCCCCCGGGGGTCACCGGGGTCACGACTTCAGCCGGGGACATGACTACAACCGGGGTCACAACAACAACCGGGGTCATGACAATCAGGGACACGTCTACAACCAGGGTCATGACTACAACCGCGGTCATGACTACAACCGTGGTCACGACAACCAGGGTCACAACTACAACCAGGGTCACAACAACCAGGGTCACAACTACAGCCGGGGTCTTGACTACAACCGGGGTTAAGACAACAACCGGGGTCACAACTACAACCGAGGTCACCGGGGGTGACTTTATTGATACATTAATACTTTCCAATGTAAGGGAAGTCTTAGTTAGCCTCAGTGCACTACTTCACTGACTTCTCCATAGCACTCGATATCCCTTCTCGATTATAGCTTTCACAACTTCATTACGCATATTGTCATGGAATATCCGGGGATTTATAGGGACAGAAGATGGTCTAAGAATTAACAAATTATTTGAGAAAAATGTGATAGACTTTATGTCTAGATATGATATAATCTTCTTACAAGAAACCCATCTAGATGAAGAGAGGGCTTGTAATTTATTTTTGCCTGGATTTGCCCCAGGAGTCCACTATTGCAGACAGAAAAGAGGGAAAATATCAAAGGCATCTGGGGGTATTTCTATTTATATAAAGCAACAATATAGACAATATGTAAAATTTTTACCAATGAATAACAGTAACATTTCGTGGATACATGTTAAAGCACCATTTAAGGTCAGAAACGTTGACAATAGACACATTTATAGGTTGTGTGTACATACCGCCAGCAAACTCTTCCTCTGGCAAAGACTTCACTACACAGATCTGGGACTCGCTAGAAAGGAAGATTGAAGAACTCACGCCCAAGGGCGACATCATACTGTGTGGTGATTTTAATGCCAGGTCTTCAGATCAAGCTGACTTTATTAACATGGACACTGAAAAAAACTTTTATGACCTACCAGAGGACTATAGAATGGACAAGTTCACGAGAAGACGTTCCATGGATAGCACAACAAATAAGAGTGGACGCTGTCTACTCAATTTGTGTGTAGACAACCAAATGTGCATACTAAACGGGAGAGTATTAGGGGATTTAGAAGGATCATACACATGCTGTAGTCCGCAGGGTAGCAGTGTGGTAGACTATTTTATCTGCTCACACAGTATTCTAAGACGTAAGTTAAAAATGAAAGTGACTAATCTCACTCAATCCTCCGACCATTGCCCATTATAATTGCTAGTACGGTTACCCATTCAAAATACAAATAATCTGTTTAGACTAACTTATGATAGCGGAACACTACTAAACCTTCACAAAAATCCAGGCGATGATGATGTAATATTTAATTGGGATGAAAACTCTGCCGAACAGCTATTAGCTACCACCAAATTACCAGTCATACGTAAAATAATACAAGAAATAAAACAACACGTTGAAAATAAAAACAGAACTAATATACCCACACACTGCGACATAAATGCAATGGTAGGAAAAGTAACTTCCATGTTTTCAACCGCAGCAAGAATGGCTCTTTGGCACAAACAAAGAGGGAAAAAGCATAAAAAGAAAAACAAAAAGAGGTGGTTTAGCAGAGACTGTAACTCACAAAGAAGGGAGGTAAGATCGCTACTAAACGCTGCAAATAGAAATCCACAAAGCAAGCGACACAAACAAAAGTATTTTCAACAATGTAAAATTTATAACCGATTGCTAAAAAAGACAAAAAGGGCGTACAAAGCGAAGCTCGTCAGCTCCTTAAACGAAGCGCTAGAAACAGACCCCAGCTCTGTGTGGAAAACCCTAAAAGAGCTACAAACATTCGATAAGGAAGTGTATGATCAGAAGAGTAACCTTAGCATAAACAAATGGCTAGGTCATCTGAAAACCTTAGTAGGACTAGGAGAGAAACACAAAATTGCAGAGGAGAGGAAACAAGAAATAGAGGAAATGTCATTGACTCCTTCTGAATTACATAACTCTATAAATCATAACTTAGATTATGATATAACTGAAAAAGAAGTAATTAACGCTGTTAAAAAACTAAAAACTAAAAAAGCATGTGGAAAAGATGGGAGTGAGAAACGAAACTCTTAAAGCAATGCTTCCAGAAATGTCCCCTCTCCTAAAAGACGTCTTTAATCTCGTTCTGAAATCAGGTACTTATCCAGATGAATGGAAAATAGGGATAACTGTACCCATTTATAAATAAGGCAATCAGTTTGATCCAAATAATTACAGAGGCATAACTTTAAATAGTGCACTGGCCAAAGTTTTTTGCAGTATATTGAAGGATAGAATTACTAATTATTTAGAAATAAACAATCTGCTTGCAAAAGAGCAAGCAGGGTTCAGAAAGAAATTTCGAACAACAGATCAAATATTTGTATTATCAAAACTAGTTGACGAAGCCCTGAAGGAAAGGACAAAAAGACTGTACTGCTGTTTTGCAGACTTCCATAAGGCATTCGATAGTGTATGGCACGAAGCCCTAATGATGAAGTTGAGAAGAATTGGAATATATGGGAATTGTTTTCAAACCCTAAGAGATATGTATTCAGGGACCAGGATTTGCACAAGAAATAACGGCTGTGTCTCTGAAGAGATACTGATACAAAGGGGTGTTCTCCAAGGCAATACACTTAGCCCAACCCTATTTAGCATATTTATAAATGACATAGTAGAGTACCTCAAGGATAATGACTCACCAAACATCCCAAATAGGACTGAAACAGAAATCCCATGTTTACTATATGCAGATGATCTAGCAATTCTGTCCACGACAAAACAGGGCCTCCAACATAAACTAAATAATTTACACAAATATGTCTAGACTGGGGAATGAAAATCAATTTAGACAAAACGAAAGTTGTCATATTTACCAAGACAGACTCGAAGATACCCATTTACTTCAAATGTGGTGATAATGTTATTGAGACAGCTGATCAATATAAATATCTAGGATTGGTATTTCATAAAAGGGGCCACTTCAAGGAGGCACAGGACCACCTTGCAAAACAAGGCAACAAAGCTGCTCATTCTCTGAAGAGAGCCTTTTATGGTCAAAACATTAGCTTGTCGACAGTGACAACACTGTATGATGCACTAGTTTCCCCAATCGTAACCTACGGCGCAGAAGTATGGTTTCCACTATCCTACCAATACTTAAATGAAGAGAATCGAGATCCCATAAAAAAAAAGCAATGGCACTCCCAGTACTTGGTGAACTGGGTAGATTTCCAATAACTCTTAAAGTTATTCTACAAACAATCTCCTTTTGGTTTCATATTCTAGAGTCAGATAACTCTTATCAACAGGAAATCTACCAAACAAACATCAGAATAGACCACTCAAATGAGAGGTGGACACACTTTATTAGACACTCCTTGTCAATCATAGGATTAGACCACGTTTGGGAAAATCAGGGAACTTTTAGCTTACACAGACTCAAACATGTCATTAATAACACATTTAAATCACTTTATGAAAACTTCTGGAGTAAATAAAAGAATGATAATATGTCTAAACTCCAATTCTATAAAACAGATACCAATGTTTACAAACAGGCACCATATTTTGATCAAAGCATGGATATAAATTGTAGAACTGCCTTAACAAAATTGCGAATCAGCGCACATGATTTAGCCATTGAGAGAGGTCGCTATACGAACACGAAAAGAGAGGATAGATTATGCCCCACATGCAGCGCGGTAGAAGACGAGCTACACTTCCTGAATAGCTGTTCATTATACGACAATCAACACACTACACTAAGGAAACGGTTGGCCGAAATGGGTAAACCTATAAACATATGCAGGGCACCAATATCCGTACTCCTTGTAATTGAAGACATCCAACCCGTACTTGCTCAACACATACATTTGTGCTTCACTACTAGAAAACATAACCTGAAATGCGGCGAATAAAATTGGATCCTTTTATTTTGTAAAGGCTATGCTCAGGGAGTCCATGCACAGATTGATTACTTATTTGTACATTTATTTCTTATTTTGTTTATATTAACAACATGAAATATAATCGCTAAAAAGGTGTATGATGTTATGATAATTATAAAATCGTTAACATTCTGTTTTTGTTGCTGTTGAATGGTTTGATATTTCAAACAAATACTGATGACGATTATGTTTACAACTCTCTCAGGCATAGCCCTCAAGTACCGAGACAAATGTTGATGATGATGTTCATGATGCCCTGTCGGAGGTCACTTACCCTTTATCGGAGTAATCAAACTGATCATAGGGTAAAACATGTGGGTGATGACGATGTTCGGGATAAATAAGTTGTTAAAAGTTGATATAACAATTTTACTATAGTGAACAAAATTCTTTGAATATTTCCTAACCATTTGTGTTCCACAAAACCTCTGGTTTTCTTACGACAATACAATTTTTGTTCTGGTTCTTGTTCTTGTTCATACACAAACACACACACACACAAACATGCACACATACATACATGAGCACAAACATGCTCACACACACAAACACAAACTTACACACTCACACTCAAAGAGAGATAAACAGACAGAGAGAGAGAGAGAGAGAGAGAGAGAGAGAGAGAGAGAGAGAGAGAGAGAGAGAGAGAGAGAGAGAGAGAGAGAGGTAAAATATTCTAAAAACAATATTGTGAAAACCCTTGAAAAAAGAACAAATAACATCCAATATAGGTAGCAACAAAGTTGGAACAGCGTGTGCAGGTAAGTTGGAACTTACCAAACATGTCTGTTCCAACTTACCTCAAACACTTGCTTCAGTTTTG
>CM065680.1:44212583-44227583 GCA_017654935.2 Phymorhynchus buccinoides | reverse complement strand
CCGGTTTAATTATGCGCGCGCGTGTGTGTATGTGTGTGTGTGTCTCTCTGTCTCTCTCTCTCTCTCTCTCTCTCTCTCTCTCTCTCTCTCTCTCTCTCTCTCTCTCTCTCTCTCTCTCTCTCTCTCTCTCTCTCTCTCTCTCTCTCATGGATTTTACCTTTTTGTTTGTTTGTTTGTTTGTTTGTTTGATTTAACAATGTCCCCTTCCCACTGTTCCCTTTGACATGGGCAGATGGCCCGGTTCATTAAAACGTTGTTCTTGTTCTTGTTCTTGTTCTTGTTCTCTCTCTCTCTCTCTCTCTCTCCTCTCTCTCTCTCTCTCTCTCTCTCTCTCTCTCTCTCTCTCTCTCTCTCTCTGTGTATGTGTGTGTCTCTCTCTGTGTCTGTGTTTGTATATATACATATATTATGTGTATGTGTGTGTCCTTCTGTCTATGTAAATGTCTGTGTGTGTACGTGTGTGTGTGTGTGTGTGTGTGCGCGCGCATGCGTGCGCGCGCACGTGTGTGTGTGCATTCTTGAGTGGTGAGGGTGTGAGACGCGGTCTCACCCCCGTCCAACCCCCACCTTGCTCCATGTAAGAACCATAGATGATCCAAGCGCTGTCCCACATGCCGTCGACCCAGCGGTCAGAGTCCTTCTCTCCAGGGGTGGGTTTGGATGGACTGAACCTTTAAAAAACAAAGAAGTAGACCATTTTGCAGTGTAAATTAAGCCTACAAATTAAAGCATCACCAAAAAGCCTGAATATACTAAGAGTGGAAACTCCGCGGCTGACTGAAGCCGGTTGTGGGTTTTTTTTCCCACTCCCACCTTCACTATTGGTAGGGATCATTGTGAACTCACTCACTGCCTCTGTTACCATACTTCCACCTTCCAGGTGGGAAGTTAGAAAGTTGGCTTCATTCTTGGCAAGGTTTGTAGGCTGCGATGTTTGTCGTCAGTCGGGGGCTACACGTCAGCTAAAATCGTACGACTGTACGATACGATTCGATCACGTGATCTCGAAGCGCGAATCACATTTGTTCTTGGAGACCACGTGATCGAATCGTATCGTAGAGTCGTACGATGTTAGTGGAATGAATGAAAAATGGTGTTTTACGTCCTCTCGGTCGTAGACACATACGGGACATTTGTAAATACAAAGATGGTGGGAACAATACTGGCCGCAATGCCCAGAGGCAGTGCAACACCAGTAAAGTCCCGAGGTTTTATCAATATAGATTGGTGTAGCGGAAACCACGCCTCGGATAAACCTAATCGGCTATGGTACCGCCACAATAATTGTTATTAAGGCATATCTACAGTACGAGTTCAGTGGATGTGTGGCTGGCCCTTTAGTAGGCGATGTCCTGCGCATGTTAGCCCAGAACAGGCTCCACTGAACTCCACCGAAGCGACTCAACAGCAGTGCAGAGTCTCCTTTGGCGGTTGCCTCTTGACAACCCTAACATAATTGCATTCGCCCTCCTTGGTGCGCTGGGTTCGGATTCTGCGACCTGACGCACCGAGGGTGTGGACGTGGGTTGGGTGCGGGCAGCAATCGCCACTCTACGGCACAGAGGATGGGACCTCCCCCAAAAAAACTGCCCGGGATGGGGAAGACGGTGTAAAAAGCCCTTTGGCGGGTAAGAAGCCCATGCCAATTATCTCATGAAATAAAGAAAATGTCAGTCAAATTTGCCCATGAGACGAATGCTAAACATTCACACTCATCTCATGGGCAAAATGTGACTGCGATTTGCTTCATTTCATGAGATAATTTAGCATGGGCTTCTTACCCGCCCATGGGCTTTGACTGCGATTTGATTCATTTCATGAGATAATTGGCATGGGCTTCTTACCCGCCCATGAGCTTCTTTTTTTTTTATACCCCGTCTTCCCCTATGTTCCCAAACTCACGGACCTATTGACGACGCCAAAGACCAAGGCCACGGTGAGGACCAGCAAGGCCAGCGCCACCCACACCTGGGTGGTGAAGGGCAGGAGCGTGCGGAACATCCTCTCCACGGGGTCCTCAAAGCGGCGCACCATCAGCCCTGCCGCGCTCTCCATGTAAGGCTTGGTAAAGTCCACCGCCCCTTCCCGGTCCGCCGTCACGCTGATCGGCCCTATGGCCATGTCGATCTCCTGGTAGGGGTGGTGGGGTGAGTGGGTGGTTGTGGGGAAGAACACAACAAGAAAAGAGAGGAACAAAAAAGACAGGGAAGAAAGAACGAAAAACGAAAATAAACGAAGCAAGCACCGAGAAGACGCAGCAAAGTTGAAGCCAGACAACCACGCGAGAGCTGTAGGTGGACAAAACTCAAATTAGAAATCATGGCTACAGTATACAGTGCAAACCTTTTCCTGGCCACTACTGCCATGTCCATCTCATGCGGGAAAGAAATATAATATATGTATTGTTAAAAATTCGGGACTTTACTGTTGTTGCACTGCCTCCGGGCATTGCCTCCTGGGTCGTTCCCACCATCTTGATACCTAGTCATAGGGGAAGACGGGGTAAAAAGCGCATGGGCGGGTAAGAAGCCCACCCCATTTATCTCATGAAATGAAGCAAATTTCAGTCTCATTTTGCCCATGAGACGAGCGTTAATGTCTAGCATTCGTCTCATGGGCAAATTTGACTGAAATGTTCTTTATTTCATGAGATAATTGGGGTGGGCTTCTTACCCGCCCATGCGCTTTTTACCCCGTCTTCCCCTACGTATACAAAATTAACGCCTTAATTTCACTTTAAAATGACGATAATGAAGTTTTGAGGCGGAGACATGGAGGGAGTGTGTTCCTTTCCTTACAGGCGTTGAAAGAAAAACTTGCTTTGAACAAATCTAAGTCTAGGCTTAGGAATGATTAATCTATGTGATGCATGATTCTCATGTAAGCGAATGAATGATTTCTGATATTGTGTGCATGGTCCATGAACCATTTTATGTGTAAGAATTAAAGTGTTATAATTATGTAAGTCTAGATTGGAGAGGCAGTATATTATAATGTTTAAAGAGATCATGCATTGAAAAGTCATAATTTTTACTGCTGGGTATAATTTTCACGGCACGTTCCTGTAAGGAATATAATGGTTTTAGGACAGAAGGAGCACACTTTCCCCAAGTAACTGAGCAATAATCTAGACGTGATTGCATACAGGCAGAATAAAAACGTTTTCTGCAGTGTTCGTCTAAAAAATGCTTTATCTGTGATAATTGAAAAACACTAGATGCTATTTGTTTGATAAGGTAGTGAATAAAATAGAAATAAAACGTAACGAGGAAAAAACAATAAAATACTAATAACAATTCATGCAAATAGCCAAACAAGGAATTGTCTCTCTCTCTCTCTCTCTCTCTCTCTCTCTCTCTCTCTCTCTCTCTCTCTCTCTCTCTCTCTCTCTCTCTCTCTCTCTCTCTCTCTCTCTCTCTCTCTCTCTCTCTCTCTCTCTCTCTCTCTCTCTCTCTCTCTCTCTCTCTCTCTCTCTCTCTCTCTCTCTCTCTCTCTCTCTCTCTCTCTCTCTCTCTCTCTCTCTCTCTCTCTCTCTCTCTCTCTCTCTCTCTCTCTCTCTCTCTCTCTCTCTCTCTCTCTCTCTCTCTCTCTCTCTCTCTCTCTCTCTCTCTGTGGTGTATGCCACAGAAGATGTTCATCAATAATAACGCCTAATAATTGATGCTGTGTTACTTGTTTTTAATGTTGTTTCCTATATTTTTAATCATTGATTTGGTGTCTTTCATGCTTGTGCGCGCACACACATTTGCACGCGTTTAGCCCTTTGAAACGAGAGGCATGGGTCAAATGAATGCATCCGAAATGTACCTATAGAATCTTATTAGGGGAAGACGGGGTAAAAAGCGCATAGGCGGGTAAGAAGCCCACCCCAATTATCTCATGAAATGAAGCAAATTTCAGTCTCATTTTGCCCATGAGACGAGCGTTAATGTCTAGCATTCGTCTCATGGGCAAAATTTGACTGAAATGTTCTTTATTTCATGAGATAATTAGGGTGGGCTTCTTACCCGCCCATGCGCTTTTTACCCCGTCTTCCCCTATACAACTAAAATATCTACCTTTCTGGTCGCCATTCCAATCAGACCGTTCCAGGAGCCATCTAGGTTGAGTCCTCCCCACAGATTATCCACGGATCGTTTGATGACGTACCTGTAATTAACAACGACTTTCAGCCTGTCTGACATTTCCGGCATGGATGATGGTAATGAAATAACAATGCCAAGGAGATCACAATATTTGATTAAGCAGAAAATGTTGTTGACGATAACAACGATAGTAATGGTTATGATGACAGTGTTGGCAATGACGAAGACTGACAGAGACATCGATGATGAGCCTCTCAGACTTCTAAAGTCATTTTTAGCTCGCGAGTAAACGAGAGAGCTTATAATATGCTCACTATTGATCGGTTGTCCGGGTATCTGTGTGTCTGTCTGTCCGTCTGTGGTAACTTCAACGCTGGCTTTTTCTCCGGATTTACAATGTGTTCGTAAAAGCATGTCAAACTTGCTTCCCCCCCCCCCCCCCCCCGACCTCTCTCTCTTTCTCTTTCTCTCGAGTGAGCTGTTGCGGGCTTCGCTCTTGTAATGAAGATACCTGAATCCCATGCGCAGCGCAAGTTCGTCGAGCATGTCGATACAGAATCCCCTCCACGTCCCGTTTTCCAGGAAGACAAAAGGAAGGGCCTGGAAAAAACCACAACACAATCAAAACAACGAATTAATCATAATTGTGTATAAGGAAAATAACACTTTGATCCAGATAACTGTGTTTTTTTTCCAAATACTAAACTGATTCAAAATAAAAGTACGTATAATTGAACATTTAACCTCCCCGTGGGGAAACCGTGCGTGCGAATGATTCTTTCAAATTGTGGATAGGATTAGGATTTGTTGTAGCGTGGCTGTGTTTCTATCGTTTATATTTAATACAAAATGTCTGCAGGTTCAAAGAGAAGAGAAAAAAGGATTTCTTGCTTAGGGAGGAGCGGGGAGGGGGTAGCATTTCCCCCCCGCTTTACCATGTACAACATACAAGGAAAACTAAACTGTTCAAACCATAAAAGTACCACCACCCCTTACCACTTCAGTGCCCACAATGAGAGTGACGTTGCGAACCAGTGGTGCATTGGAGAACATCTCAGTGACCTCAGGGATCAGGGTCAGACCCGTGGCTGGCTCCCAGTGACCAGCGGTCACACCACCACTGCCTCCTCGCTCACTGACCCAGGTGAGGTCGTAGTGGTCAATCTTCAGAGAGCCGTGGTCGTCGAAGACGTGCTGGGGAATTAGATAAATTGAGAGAGGTCCACTATGGTCGTGATTTGGATGGTTATTGGGTTGATTATGAAGGGGGATGTGCTGAGAACGACAACAAACACTAACGTCAGGGGGAAAATAAATCGAGAGAGAGAGAGAGAGAGAGAGAGAGAGAGAGAGAGAGAGAGAGAGAGAGAGAGAGAGAGAGAGAGAGAGAGAGAGAGAGAGAGAGAGAGAGAGAGAGAGAGAGAGAGAGAGAGAGAGAGAGAGAGAGAGAGAGAGAGAGAGAGAGAGAGAGAGAGAGAGAGAGAGAGAGAGAGAATAGAGAGAGAGAGAGAGAGAGAGAGAGAGAGAGAGAGAGAGAGAGAGAGAGAGAGAGAGAGAGAGAGAGAGAGAGAGAGAGACAGACAAAAGTACCGACAGCCGGAGTGTATTGTGCTATTATCAGGAAAGGCACTTTTAAAATATTACAAAGGATAAGTAAGGTTAATAAAAGAAACTAATGTAGCTTATAATTATTATTGCCACGAAGGCTAAGAGTAACAATAAGAAAAACTCACCTGTGACAAATAGTTCAACAATTCACTGGCGACCGAAGACACTGCTATGCTTAAGTTCTGGCAAGCAATTTCTTCGTACATTGGAGGCGTTTTATCAGATTTTTTTAACACTTGCCGGACTGCCATGGCGACCGCGTGAAAAGTGTATTCACTTTGTGACATCTGATCAAAAGGAAAGACACACGTTTTATTTGGGATGTTTGAATGTTCGGATGTTATATTTTGAAAAATAAAATAAAGGTGTATTTGAGATTTTTTTTAGATGGCCAATATAGGCATACCCTAATAGATTTGCGCACTACGTATAACGTTATCAGGCCTTCACACACACGCACGCATGCACGCACGTACGCACGCACGCACACCTCTGTCTGAATCACTTTTAGTGGAACACACACACACACACACACACACACACACACACACACACACACACACATGTAAACAAGCACACACAAGCACACACACACACACACAATAAACATCATTTTGACACACATATACACACATACACACACACACACACACACACACACACACACACACACACACACACACACACACACACACACACACACACACACACACACACACACACACACACACACGCACGCACACACACACACACACATAATTGTTAACAGAAAGGTCAGGCTTAGATGTTTAGAGATTCGCTCATCTAAACAGTAGTTTTATGTGTCTATAAATATCAAACAAACGGTTCATCTTTTAACACCAGCAAAAATAAATAGTTTTGCAGCTGTTTTACTACTACTACTACTACTAATAATAATAATAATAATGGGAATTTATATAGCGCTCTTTCTCACATGAGCTCAGTGCGCTTTACATTGATAACAAGAACATTAAAGGCAAACAAATAATTAATCATTAGAAAGTAAAATAAAATAACGCAACGATGCTTGCACGCAACGTTCTCTTACTTCCTTACTCACACACACACACACACACACACACACACACACACACACACACACACACACACACACACACACACACACACACACGCACGCACACATACACACACATGCATGCGCGCACACACACTCACACACAATTAATTATACAAGAGTAAAATAGTTACAATATGAACATTCTAAGAAGAAACATAGAGACCACATTCACATTCTCATTCAAGTTTGAATACAATACTGCAAGTTGAAATAAAATCATATTGTCATCGACATACCAATTACATGACTAATTATAATAGACAAATTTTGCAAAAACAAAAATACCCTTCTACCTCATTTACAAGCATTTAAAGTTTAAACGTAGACATTCTACATACAAAATACGAATTATAAAATAATTGTAAATACAATTTTTACAAGATTTCTGCAATAAAACGGACCCCCCCCCCCCACACACACACAATACTAACCACTAGCTTGAAGCAAACAAACAAACAAACAGAAAACAAAACAAACAAACTAGCAAACAACTCTTCAACATAAAGGGAAAACAAAGAAAAAGAAGTCGTTCAGAAAAACCAACACACCCGTCTTTCGAAAGACTGGTTCGTATCAGGAGCCGACACGCGTAAATCAGGCTTAATACAGAAGACGGGAGACTCTGGAACGTAGGCAAGATCCAGGTTCTCTTCACAAAGTACTAACCAGTACTGTGCGTATGTCACGTGCTGGAAAAGAAAGTGAGCACGAAACAACAACAAAAAAGTACCGAAACAATGCGGACCTTTCACAAAGGAGACTACATACAGTCCCATGCCAACTGCTTTCGGAAAAAATCTAACATGGCGGTCAAGTAAGCAAATCTGGGGTGTTTTGAAGAAGTCTGTGACGATTCTGCCATGTTAGATTTTTCCAAATCAAATCAACTTTATTTCAAAAAACCCTGGGGGCACAAGAAAATGAATACACGTACCATTCACACCTGCGGCATCAAACATTACAAACAATAGCCCAAAAGACCCCATAACAGTACACATCAGCATAGTATTACATGGGCTCCAAACAAAAAAACAACAAAAACCAACAAAACACATTTTTTTAACAGTACTCATCACCATATAGACAGGCACATTATACCATCATGCACAGATACACCACCATACACACACACACATATGCATGCACAACACAGTTGCTGGAATTTCACATATGAATCCTTTTTTTTAAACCGCTAATTAACTTATCTCCATTAACAGATATTGACATATGGAACCAGACAAGAAACAATTAGGACATAAACTCAGACATGGTGGCCAAAAGGTGGGAATAATAGTATATATATAAAAAAAGAAAGAAAAAGCAATGAGGCTTTATATACCCATATTCTCTGCCCTTGTCTCGAGACCTGAGATGCGAACGCCACCTACTTAAGATTATCGCCCTTGCCTGTCAGGAACTAGTGGTATATAGCCACATAAAAGTATCTGCTCCTGACTCGTCACCAGGGGGCATCGGCAGATTGGGCCTAAAATTATTGCCCTTTCGTGTCAGCAGGGAGTAGCATAAAGCCTCATGGCATGGCTTTGTACTTGGATCAGTGATAGGATACTAGAAGTTTGTGGGATAGAATGGATCGTTTGTTTTTACTTTGGTGGGTTAATCAAGGGTTACTTTTATATGTAGATGTAAACATATTTAGCACACGTAGGGTTAACTTTAACCCTAACACTATTAGAGCAAAACGAAACAATAACAAAACAACAACAAAACATGTCCAAGCGGATGAATAATGGGAAAAAGAAAAACAGAAGAATAAAGAATCAGAGGAAGGAGGGGGAGGAGGAGAAGAAGAAGAAGAAGAAGAAGAAGAAGAAGAAGAAGAAGAAGAAGAAGAAGAAGAAGAAGAAGAAGAAGAAGAAGAAGAAGAAGAAGAAGAAGAAGAAGAAGAAGAAGAAGAAGAAGAACAAGAAGAAGAAGAACAAGAAGAACAAGAAGAAGAAGAACAAGAAGAAGAAGAACAAGAAGAAGAAGAACTAGAAGAGGTAGAACACGAACAAATTAACATAATGATCATAAACACAAACAAGAATAAAACAACAACAACAACAACAACAGCCAACTGACCCACATATCCTCCAGCAAAAACTGGAAAATGTATATGTTTATTAAATGAACGAGAGAGAGAGAGAGAGAGAGAGAGAGAGAGAGAGAGAGAGAGAGAGAGAGAGTGAGAGAGAGAGAGAGAGAGAGAGAGAGAGAGAGAGAGAGAGAGAGAGAGAGAGAGAGAGAGAGAGAGTCTGTCTTGACTCTTTCTGTGTCTCTTTATGTCTCTATGTCTGTCCCTGAAGGTTTTTTTGTGTCTGTCTCTGTGTCTGTCCCTGTGTAACCCTTGATACACAGGGACAGACACAGAGACAAACAAACAAAAATCTCAGCGACAGACATAGCGACATAAAGAGACACAGAAAGAGTCAAGACAGACAAACGCACATGCAACTACAACACCACTAGGCCTATTACTAACAGAACTTTTAACAGAAAGTCGAATCCAAACCTGAGATAGTATCGACTCTGCCTCTTCCCTTGATACAGCCAGCAAGATGGGGATGGTGCCATTGTAGTGTATGGAATCGCCATCAGTGATCATGTCATAGTCGGTGTAATTGCTGTGTCTGAAGTCCTCTTCGCTGACCCGCGAGGAGTCCGTGTGATGGGAAGAAAAGTATTCGGTTGTGGAGGCAGCGAGACCAGCAACTGTGTGTGTGTGTGTGTGTGTGAGAGAGAGAGAGAGAGAGAGAGAGAGAGAGAGAGAGAGAGAGAGAGAGAGAGAGAGAGAGAGAGAGAGAGAGAGAGAGAGAGAGAGAGAGAGAGAGAGAGAGAGAGAGAGAGAGAGAGGAGAGAGAGAGAGAGAGAGAGAGAGAGAGAGAGAGAGAGAGAGAGAGAGAGAGAGAGAGAGAGAGAGAGAGAGAGACCAGGAGTCAGGAACATTTTAATTGTTAGGCCATGCCCATACAATGGAGTGAGTGTGACACCAACAAAATGACATTACATTATTAACTTGACATTACAAAACAGTACGTAAATATTGTCTAACTTGCAAAGCTTTAAAAATAAAAGCACAGACAGAGAGAGAGAGAGAGAGAGAGAGAGAGAGAGAGAGAGAGAGAGAGAGAGAGAGAGAGAGAGAGAGAGAGAGAGAGAGAGAGAGAGAGAGAGAGAGAGAGAGAGAGAGAGAGAGAGAGAGAGAGAGAGAGAGAGCGAGCAAACGTACATACATTGAAACAATGAAACAATATCTGCAGAAAGCAAGAAATTAATGTAATAGAGTAGTATCAGTAACTCTAAAATTATATGGATTGTTTCAACGTGGCAGTGTCCCCTCCAAAAAATCAAAAAATTATACAAATTCACTAACACCCGTTTATGACTAGTTAGTTGAATCAAGTTCACACAGAGAGACAGACAAACAGGCGTACATGCATAAATACAAGCATAGTTCATCCAGGAGTCAATGTATTCATCCATCCATCCATCTGTACAAACCCAAGATGTGCCACCCCCACCCCCCCCCCCGTACATTTCTCGGTTAATTCCATTTTTCCGTTTTTGCCTTTCTTACCAAACATGAAGCTGTATTTTATGAACAAATTTCAGCTAATTCATCTTTGTTCAATAATTAATTTGCAGTCATGATAAAGGCCATTATCTAATGGACCCCCCCCCCCCCCCCCCCATGTGGTGCAGCACCGCGGCATTTGTCACAGTCGTGGTTCATTGCGTTTTCCCGTCTTATAGGGGTGGGGGGGTAGGGTTAGGGTTAGGGTTAGGGTTAGGGTTAGGGTTATTATTCCAAAAAGATAATTATCTGAAAAGGTTCATAAAATACAGCTTTATGTTTGGTAAGAAAGGCAAAAACGGAAAAATGGAATTAACCGAGAAATGCAGGGGGGGGGGGGGGGGGGGTACAACGGAGATAATCTGTGCTGCTTGAAAATATTAGGTATTAGGTACTTCACAGTCACAGAGGCGTCTCTGTGAAATTCGGGTTGCTCCCACCTGGAGAGCGCGTCTCTTTTTTTTTTTTTTTTGCATGCGATTTTTGTGTGACTGACTGATGAGGGGGTGGTGGTAAATTTTGACCAAATGACAACTTTTTCGTTGCCACTGGGTTTAACGTATGCTAAGTGCATGGGCACACGGGACCTCGGTTTATCGTCTCAATCGAAAGACTCCACGTCCAGACCGAAGGCCCAATGCAAAATGAGAGGAAAAGTTTCGAACTCGGGTTTACTTGACACGAAGCGAACGCGCTACCACTGTGCCACTCTACACCTTGTTTGGCGCGAGCAGTAGAATAATGCCTCCCCCTAAATACATATAATCAATGATGGTCTGAGATATCGGGGCAGTGGGTGGATGCCTCGTGCCTCCATACTCCCCGGGGAGCTGGACGGAAGTTCCCCTCTAATCTGCCACTCTCCCCCTTTTCCCTCCACGAGTCTCTCCCCGTGGGAATACCGGGGGGGGGGGTCTTTGGTAAAAATAGTTCCCCCACCTTCTGGAAGTTCTGTGTTTGTAGCTTCCTCTAATCTGCCACTCTGTTTGACTCTGCCTTTTCCCTTTGCTTTCCATCATCTACTATTTTTCTGACTTATTGGCCCATTCACCTGCCTTTTTTCAAAAACAATCTTCCAAATAATGTTTCTCCTTTGAGCTCCTCCGAAATCGGAATGTGTCGGCTGTACGCAGCGGGGAGACCAGTGAAAACTGAAAACCGGACACATACGTATCTTACCCATTACGGCCATATGGCCCGGGAACGCAGAAGAAGAAGAAGTCTGAGATATAGCCTAACAATGTAAGCTTACTTACACTGCGAAGAATACACAATCATCAGATGACGCCCCGACAACAACTCCACGGTGTCCTCAACCATCACGGGCAGCCAGGGATGGAGACTGTTGGCGACAAGGACCCACCGAGGCCACGTGACATGGTCACATGACACCGCGCCCAGTGGCACGTGCACGAAGGGCAAAGGTAGGTAACTCTCCGGCCATTTTATGAAAAGATGGCGGTGAAAACGGCAGCTTCCCACAGCGATGAAAGCGAGGGGGCTGGAGTCGACGAGCTCGCACACTGAAATTCAGAATTTTCATTTAAAATGTAACTGGTGTGAATAAGCCTTTAGAACGTGATGACGAAATGTCTGTCTTCAAATGAAAATTGCTACTTTGACAACGGCTTTAAAAATGATGCGGGAGATAATATAAAATATTGTATCATCTATAGTTTACATCCCAAGATGGGAAGGAGAGAACTTTGCCTGTATAAACAAAACGATCAAGAGGCATAGGCCGCTAACGTGAAGACTACCGCACCAGAATAATTTGTCCTTACGAGCAAAATCCACGAAGACGTAAAACTTTCTCTCTCCATGGAAGTATAACTAGAAGACGGGCAGCAAAAAGCCGCATGGCGTGGGACCCCTTCAGAAAAGCCCACCCGCAATTATCTCATGAAATGAAGCAAATTTCGGTCCATCATTTTGCCTGTTCTCCGATGAGACGAGCGTTAATGTTTAGCATTCGTCTCATGGGCAAACTCGGTCAAATACCATAGCAACAATTGACTTGAAACCGCAGGATGCTTTCATTTCATGAGATAATTGGGGTGGGCTTCTTACCCGCCCATGCGCTTTTTACCCCGTCTTCCCCTATGTCTGCTCAAACACACGAGTCGATAGGCTACGAGAGCTGAAGGTAGAGTGACTTCCCCCGTTTGACCGATTGAATTAGGCAAGATCACTCCCACACACCATGAAATTACTCCCCTTAATTCTTTCCGAACAATTCCTATTCAAGAAAGTTGAAGATGACCAAGCTTTTATCCAGGGCACAGTTTTGGATGCACCTTTCTTGATCTGACGCACGTCACTCACGCGCACGTTGAAAAAGAGTATCCGCTGGGCGTATAACAAAGAAAAGTCTCTAGCCGTCTGACAGTTTCCATTTAACGAAAGAGTTCTGTTCTGACACTGGACTCCTACCCAGGAAGGTGGCATGTCACATAAAAACAAGAGGCAAAGCCTTCAAGGCTCACTCGAACAGGAACATGTGAGACAACAACAAACGAAGATTGAGGGGGGGGGGTCTAAAGTACAAGATTGACAATAAAAGTTTAAAGAACAAATGAAACTATCGTTAATGGATACAACTTAAAAAAATAAAATAATAAAGTGCCCGTGCCGAGAATCGTACCCGGAACCATTGGCATGACAGACAGACACTCTACCAATGAGCTATCGAGGCTTTCAGTGTTGATGAGTTTCTTAACTCATGTTGCCTGTTGAATACTCTCTAACCCACTAATCTAAAATGTTATCTGTTTGTTATCTGTTTACAGTGTTGTTTTAAGTATTTACTTATTCAAATCATTATTGTTTGAAAGCTTGCATAGACATCTATATGTGTGCAAAGTTTGAACAATGTATGCCTTCTATTTCCCGAGAAAATGCCAACGTTAAAGTTTGGAGATTAGACCACGGACCAACACACATATCATCATAGTTACTATAGACTCACTTCGTGTTAAGTTCGTTAACACGAGTGAGCCAAAAATCTCTAGCCATCTGACAGTTTCCATTTCATGAAAGAGTTCCGTTCCGACACTGGACTCCTATCCAGGAAGGTGGCATGTCACATGGAAAAATGTCTAGCCATCTGACAGTCTCTCCAGGAAGGTGGCATGTCACGTAGAAAATTCTCTAGCCATCTGACAGTCTCGATTTCACGAAAGTGTTCCGTTCCGACACTGGACTCCTATCCAGGAAGGCGGACAGACAGGTGATATGATTTCATGATTTATTCAGTGATGACGGAGAAACCAGGTCACCGGAAGTTGCCTGTCTGTCACCGGAAGTACTCTTGTATATAATCATGTTAGTGTCGTAGGGGCCATTTTAATCAGGACCTTGTTTTCATTCCATCACTTTAGTTTAGTAGTCATTCGTGTTGTGTGTGTGTGTGTGTGTGTGTGTGTGTGTGTGTTAATCAGTGCGTGTTGCATCACTTGCGTTTAGTGTCAATGCGTGCGCGTGCGTGTGTGTGTGTGTGTATGTGTGTGTGTGTGTGTGTGTGTGTGTGTGTGTGTGTGAGTGTGTGTGTGTGTGTGCTTGTTGTCTTTAAATATTTGTCTTTAATGTTGTTTTGTCTCAATTATGTTCCTGAATTCGTATATGAATTTGAGTAAAATCTCATGTACTGGCCGTTTATTCCGTACGCCAGCTGTTACAACTTTTATGTGTAGGCATATCGGTAGGTTAACGTTCGTCGTTGTTCTTCCTGTCTATTCTTACGCTTAGCCTGATTTCCTTGATCCCATGTTCTCATGCATCAGGTAAAGAAAACGACCAAGTTGTCCTAAAATGTCCTAGAATGTCAAGAGCACACACGTATTCTCACACGTACATTATAAGACACATCCGAATAAATATTGGCCTACTCTGCATCCTACACACGCACGCGCGCGCACATGCTCGCACACACACACACACACACAAACAAACACACACACACACACACACACACACACACACACACACACACACACACACACACAAAATACACACACGCACACGCGCGCATGCACGTACGCACACACGCATTTTACCTGTCCACTGCGATTCCACGGAGACAGGAATTAAACGGAATGTTGTATTGTAGGACTGTAAGGAATACAGTTGTTCCACTTCCTTCAACAAACTAGAAACGTTTTCAGAGCTGACTTCTGCAGGATCATGAAGCACCCCTGAAAAGATGTACGTATTTTTTTAAAACGGGATAATCATGATTATTAACATAATATTGATGATCAACATATTGATAATAATGATGATGTTGTTGTTGTTGATGATGATAATGATGGTGATGATGGGGATGATGATGATGCAGATGATGATGATGGTGGTGATTACGATAATTCAGGTTGCATTAATCAATTATTATACTCTCTAACTTTCTGTTGTAACACTATGAAAAGGAATGGACATACATTATTCACATCAAAGCACAAACCACTTCACAATACAATATATGAAAAAGATAGACACAAGGAGTCATAAATATTACAATTAAGTTACACTCTCAACACGATAAAAGGTGTCAGAAGACCCTGCATGCCTCTAAACAGAAAAGACAACAGGAAATCGAACTAATATCAATCAAGAAAACCAATGAAGCTGTCCTA
>CM065680.1:44202583-44205083 GCA_017654935.2 Phymorhynchus buccinoides | reverse complement strand
GAGAGAGAGAGAGAGAGAGAGAGAGAGAGAGAGAGAGAGAGAGAGAGAGAGAGAGAGAGAGAGAGAGAGAGAGAGAGAGAGAGAGAGAGAGCGTTGCTATGCCACCAGAAACAAATCGATAGATACCCGACCATCGCTGAGTGATGGATGGAGGTAAATGATTTACATGAATTATTGAAATGTATACCCCCACCCCCCAATTCAGACTAGAGTAGGTTACTAAGTGACTCGTAAAATGTGTTTTAGAAGGTAAAAGATAGTAAAAAAAATAAAAAAAAAGTAAAAAAAAGTAAAAGGTAGTATCTGAGTTAACTGGCCCTGTAAATGATTTTATACCTAACCCACATAGATACACACAGACACGCACACACACGCAGAGATACAGACAAAACACAGACAGACAGACAGACAGACAGACAGACAGACACACACACACACACACACACACACACACACACACACACACACACACACACAAGAAATTCCTATGCGATGGCTTGGAGTCCAAACGGACTATCTTTAGATAGTCCATTGACATATAATTAAACTTATTACGAAAACTAATAACTTGTATAAGAAAAAAGACTGCTGAAATATAAAAAGCAAAACCCCCTTTTTTATATTGCTGCAGTCATTGTTTGATACAAGTTATTAGTTTGCGTAATAAATCAAATAATACGTCAAGATAGTCCGTTTGGACTCCAAGCCATCGTATGATTATCGTTCCTTTCGTTAGAAAAGACTATGTGTTTGTCTTTGCTTGTTAACTTCTCGGTGTGTATTCTGCGTGTGCGAACACATTTAATGTGAAAGGTATGAACGGATTTAAATGGATTTTAATTTTTAGTTGTCAGATAACGCGGATGTTGTTCGTTTAGGTCAGACAGTGTAGAAAACAGCATTTCCTCAGGTCTAGAGTGGAACAGAGGTATCGAGTTCGCCTCGTGTCAATTAAACCCGAGTTCGAACCTGGGTACAGGGGATTTTTCCTCTCACTTTACACTAGGCCTTACGGTCTGAACGTGGGAGTCTTTCCGATGAGACGATATACCGAGGTCCCGTGTGCCCATGCACTTAGCACACGTAAAACCCAGTGGCCACGAAAAAGTTGTCATTTGGTCAAAATGTACCCCCCTCCCTTTTCTTTCTCATCAGTCACACAAACATCGCATGCAAATTTTGTTTAAATGAGTGGCGCGCCTCTGGCTGCGACTTGCTCTCCATGCAGGTGGGAGCAACCCGAATTTCACAGAGACGCCTCTGTGCTCTGTGACTGTACAAAAAATCGTGATCTGAGGTAGAAAATATCTGTCAGATAGAGTATCAGGTGAAGAGAGTGTAAACTGTTCACGTACACGAAAGGCGCACGCACATTAGAAACGAGAACCTCATGCGCGTATCCGTAAATAAATTTTAAAAAAGAAGGAAAGAAGCGCATGCGTTTCCGCACGGAAACCCATGTGCTCCTGTGATATTTAGGCTATGCTGATCCTTTAAAATCCGTACTATAAATATTTGTAAAAGCAAGTAAATAAATAATATTAGACACGAGAACCTCATGCGCTTATCCGTAAATATATAAAATAAATAAATAAAAAGAAAGCGCATATGTTTCCGCATTGAAACCCAAGTGCTTCTGTGATATTTAGGCTATGCTGACCCTTTGAGATCCGGACTATCAATAATTGTAAATGCAAGTAAATAAATAACATTAGACACGAGAACCTCATGCGCTTATCCGTAATTAAATTAAATAAATAAAGAAAAAAATAAGCGCATAATTTTATGCTTCCGCACTGAAACCCACGTGCATCTGTCATATTTATGCTATGCTGACCATTTTATATCCGGACTATCAATATTTGTAAAAGCAAGTAAATAAATAACCAAAAAAAGCAAGCAACAACGCTGACAAATAATAACACAGACAATGAATGATGATATTTAACAATCTGATTCAAATCGCTTGCCATTGTGTTTGTGAATCGGCTTAATTAATTAAGCACAAAAGAAGATCGATTGCCAAGAACTTTAGAATTAGGCATACTGCTCACATTTTAAAGACTTACCCGTCTTACCTTTAGAGCAAATAATATGTCACCGTGAAAACTGAAATCAAGCTCAGCGTGGTCGCAAAATCCTTTTTGAGTTTAGATTGTTGATAAACTAAGAATGGGGTGTCTAAAGTACACGATCGCCAAGCTAAGAACAGTTGATATTTCACCTGATTACAACAACAGTTTCACACATTTTAGTATTTTTAAAATCTAGAATATTCTACACTGCCGTCACACGATGGTCATCATATATCTAACGACAATCCAGTTTTTACTTTTACTTGTGACCGAGCACCACGAAAGGGACATTAAGTCGCTGGACTAGTTTATCATAACAGGTTTGCAAAGTCAAAAATCTCTTTCTTGTTTGTCGATTTTGAGTTATGGGTGTTTTCGTGCTCTCTAACAGCTTATCTTTCATATCCATAAAGGATAATCTGTAA
>CM065680.1:44187583-44197583 GCA_017654935.2 Phymorhynchus buccinoides | reverse complement strand
ATTATAGTGATTGTTATGACAACTTTAAAAGGTGGACCCTGACGGGTGAGTTTTTGCAAGAAACACGTCAAGATCACCAGAAAGACATCCTTTTCAAGGATAGGAACACTCACTTTGCTTTGGTTTCCTAGAAATTAAACCGTCAAAACGGCGATTCCTCTTTGGCGGAGATGCCGGAGAGAGTAGCCATTTTGGATGGGGTGGGTGGAGGACACTCATTGTGGTTGAAGCGTTTTCTTTTTTTGTAGTGCAGTAAAAAAAAAAAGGAGCTATTTCCTTTGTTGTGAGCGACACTCCTTTAGCTATTAGATAAACTGTATAAAAAAATAAAAATAAAAAGGCTTGTATTGCGACAATTTCGTGCAAACGATTTGGCGGCCTTTGAAAAGAGACGGCACATGCATTCTCTTTGGGTGAACTAATTTAACTTCCAGCACCTCCGCCAAGGAGGAATCGCCGATTTGACGGTTTGATTTCTATAGGAAACCAAAGCAAAGTGAGTGTTGCAATCTCTGTAAAGGGTGTTTTCCTGGCGATCTCGACGTGTTCCTTATAAAAAAACTCATCAGTGAGGGTGCCCCTTTAACAACTTTCTTCCTTATTTCCACGAATATCGTCATCAACCACATGTTTACACACACACACACACACACACACGGTCCATTGTACGTGCAAACAGTGGTGGGTGCACAGCGGGACATATCCCTTCATACCCACGCTCCACCCTGTGAATGGATCACTAATATGCTGGTAAAGTAATAGATCTACGCCAATAATATACTTAAGGGACGCCATTACCTTCACAACAGGCTAATAGATTTCGATTCAGAACAACAACTAATAATCCGGGAATCCGGAATAAGGTCGAAAGTACGGTTGCGCCTATGGCTCCCCCCACCTGCGTGCGCATCTCGACCCTTCCAACTGAAGTGTCGCCATCTTAGTCCTTATTTGTGTGTAAGCAAAGTGAAAATGTTATCTACATGTGCAAAGAAAACATCCAGATGTTATAAATACAGTTTAGATAAGTTTCGAATTGGAACAGCCAAATACGCAGCATCGATCTGGCATTTTTCAAACAAAGTTAATGACTAAGATGGCGGTCTCCCATAATATGGCGCTCCTTGTGGCCGGATATGACGACACGTGGGTACAAGCCATAAGGTCGAATGTACAGGTGTGCTTAAGGTCGAAAATAAGTAAATGCACACTTCAGCCTAATGTCGAATTGCAGAGCTGTGCCTAACGTCGAATGTACGGTTGAGCCTAAGGTCGAATACAAAGTAGAGCCTAACGTCGAATTGCAAAGTTGCGGCCAAAGGTTCCAATGTTGCACAGTAATGAAAAGGCGGTTGTAGGAGGAATAAATAAAAAAAAGAATTGATAGTTGATTGTTGGAATATTGTGTTAAGTAAAAAACAACCCAAATCGATTGTTTAATGGATTTGGCGTTACTTGATGAACTGAAATTGATAAATTAAAACGAAAATAAGGCAAACGGAACCTAGATAGCACTGACACAGTATAAGCTAGAAGATATACTTTAGTCACACACACACACACACACACATGCATACACACAACACACATACACAAACACACACGTACGCGCGCGCACATACACACACACACACACACACGCACACGCACACGCACACACACACACACACACACACACCACCCTCTTGAATTTTCGCATTGAAAACATTCACTGAAAATCAACATTCTGCCCTTTTTCGGGAAAGGAATACTGTTAGGATCAGCCCTATAGCATTGTTTCATAATTCGGTCTTTGGGAGTTATCTTTCCCTACTGTCTCGTCTTGAAGTCAACCAGTTTGGGGTAGTTCCGGTTCAAAATTAGAATAAAAAAATGGAAGTTACCTACCTTAAACAACAACTATATTTTGTTCTTGTCTTCAAGTCTTAGGGTATTAATGTGGTCGTATCAAGTAAACAATTAATAAGAACATAACTGTTCATAGTCAACAAATGTAAACACGTTAAGAAAGAAACATGAAACAGGACTTAATATTATGAAATATACAAACTGATAACTGAGCAATTAAACACCCCTCTATTTCAATTACGGAGCAGCCATGCCGTGTTGACAGCATTTCCTAACCGGAACTAAAATCGCAGCATACTTGTGGCGGTGCCATAGCCGATGAGGTTTAACAGAGGCGTGGTTACCGCTACACCTATCTGTATTAATAACAAATCGGGACTATACTGGTTTCGTACTGCCTCCGGGCATTGCCTCCAGTATTGTTCCCACCATATTTGTATTTACAAATGTCCCATATGTGTCTGATTCAGACCAAGAGGACGTAAAACATCATTTTCGTCGTCGCCTAACCGGAACTAAGTGTCCTAACGGGCACACAACTCGTCTGTTACTTCCGTTTTCATTTCGAAACAGTGATATAGGATTAGCTTTCGTTTAACCGACAAGAAGCAGACTTTGAGATTGAGGGTCGTAAACACGAGGGGTTGACTAAAGTACAAGATTGCCCTCATGCCTGGAATAATGACGAGTGGAGTTAATTGCAGGATGCATTGTTTCCAGTCTTTTGTCCCACATTGCTCGAGCTATTGATTATTTCCCTTTGCCCACTAATAACCGCCGTTTATGTGCGGAGATTGCAATGATTGAGCCTGTTTATCGCGCAAGCGCACATCTACCGTAGTGCTTGCAACGAAGTGTGTGTGTGTGTGTGTGTGTGTGTGTGTGTGTGTGTGTGTGCGTGTGTGTGCGTGCGTGCGTGTGCGTGTGCGCGCTTGTGTGTCTGTGTGTGTACATGCGCGCGCGTCTCTCTCTCTCTCTCTCTCTCTCTCTCTCTCTCTCTCTCTCTCTCTCTCTCTCTCTCTCTCTCTCTCTCTCTCTCTCTCTCTCTGCGTGTACGCGATTAGGCCTAATGGTTATGCGCGTACGCGTATGCGTATGCGCGCGCGCGCGCGCGCGTGTGTGTGTGTGTGTGTGTGTGTGTGTGTGTGTGTGTGTGTGTGTGTGTGTGTGTGTGTGTGTGTGTGTGTGTGTGTGCGTGTGTGTGTGTGTGTGTGTGTGTGTGTGTGTGTGTGTGTGTGTGTGTGTGTGTGTGTGTGTGTGTGTGTGTGTGTGTGTGTGTGTGTGTGTGTGTGCGTGTGCGTGCGTGCGCGCGCGCGCGCGCGCGCGCGCGCGTGTGTGTGCGTGCGTGCGCGCGTGTGTGTGTGTGAATGTGTGTGCGCGTGTGAGAGTGTGTACGCGCGCGCAATTATCTCAGTTGTCCCATAAGCTGATCACTAATGATTTCTTATCTGCATGCACCGATTGCCAAGAATATTGAAGTCAAAGTGTTGGTGTAAAGTGGTGTCAGGTTACGCCTGAAGGAATAAACAAGCGTTCCTTAATCGTTCGTACACCGTTCCACAAACAATGATAGCAAACAGAGGCGGTGCATCGCAATTGCGCCGATTTTCAGTACCCCTATTCACAATTGCGCCGCTTTGCCATCATCAATAGGAATTGTTCGGAAATAATTAAGGGGAGTAATTTCATGGTGTGTGGGAGTGATTTTGCCTAATCCCATGGGTCAAGCAGGGGAAGTTACTCTACCATCAGCTCTCGTAGCCTTTATATCGACTCGTATGTTCGAGCAGACATACAGCACTTAGAACACCGCGTGCGTCATTCTAAAACAGTTATGTTATTTATATTTTTTACGTCACATTTTGCAAGTTTAATCACTGGCCACCCCTAATTATTCTAAAAACTCACATCCTGCGGTTTCAGGCTTCGACGCCATTGTTGCATTGCTGCTATGGTACTTGATCGAGTAATGGAGGTAAATAACTCTAATTTTCACGAAGTACTCTCCCCTAGGTTTTTTTCTCCGAAAATCGTCTATTGTGCCGTTTATAATTTTTTGTTTTTTGTTTTTGTAACATTGTGACACTGAGACAATGTTTGAAAAATACTTGTAAAATGCACAAACAGATATTTCCTAGAATTTGTTTTTAGCCCAAACGCAACGCAATCCCACACAGAATAGGGACTTAAAGCTAGTCTGACCCGTGCGCTTTTTACGGCACGTAAGAGATCCCACGGCAGTTAAAAGTCGGTAAGAGCAGGAAGAAATCTCGTTGCCTGGCATAACCAAATTGATAGTTAGGTTTCTCAATTCCGCCCCCCCCCCCCCCCTCTCTCTCCTCCCCCCCCCCCCCCATTTTAAAAAAAAAATCGCACTGCGCTTGCAGCGACGCGCTCTCCAATAGGGAGCAACCCGAGTTTCACAAACAGACCTGTTTACCCCCTACACAAGTCTTGAGTAGTCTGGATAGCTGAAATGAGTAGTTTTGGAGCAAAATATGTAGTTTTATTAATTAAACCATCAAACAATGTTAACTAAAATGAGTAATTAGAGCATTATTTTTCAATGTTGAAGAGTAGCTGAGGTCCAAATTGAGTAGAATACTACTCGAAAAGAGTAGAGTAAACAGGTCTGCACAAAGATAAGTCTTTGTGACCAGAATATACTAAAATGTTCCAAAATATCAAATACCAGTTGCTACGCATGGGGTTCTGTAGGACATTGACTTGTTAAGTCGTGCTTTCAAAAGAATATAAGCTTACAGTAATAATAATAATAATTTAATTCATTTTAAAAAGTGACGCCTGTCCCTCGCGAGACTCCAGGCGCCATTACAAAGATAAAAACCAACAGGTTTAAGAAAGAAGAGAAAGGAGACATACAAGATTAAAACATAAAAAAGAACTTTGACATCGTAAGAACTAGATATCATTAGAAAACATTAAAATTAATACATGCGGGGAACATATACCCCCAGCCCCTCCACTCTCTCTCCACCCCCTTCCCCTCCCCCCTCCCTCACCCCGCGCTGTCTCCCCCCCTAAAAACAACAACAACAAAACACACCCTCCACTCTCTCTCGCGCCTTCTCACTCACACACACACACGCACGCACGCACTCACCTACACACACGCAATCACACACACACCGTTTGGGATAAAACATATCAGCAGGTTGACGGCTGATACACGTCAGATTAATCATGGTTAAAATAGGTATGGAATAAGAAGGTCTTCATGCCTGATTTAAAAGCGTTAAACGTTTGTGCATTACGAAGGGCTAAAGGTAACAAATTAAAAACAGTAGGGCCAGCAAAGGAAAAAGAACGCTTGCCATATGTCTCCAGGCGAACTCGCGGGATGGCCAAATGACCAGCGTCTGAGGAACGGAGAGATCTCGATGGTGTGTATGGCACAACTAAGTCTGAAAGATAGGAGGGAGCAAGATGGTGGAGGCATCGAAAACAGAGGGTGGCAATTTTGTATTCGATACGGGCTCGAACGGGAAGCCAGTGCAGCTCCCTCAAGAGAGGCTTTGCATGGCCGAGTTTGCGTTTTCTGAGGACTATGCGTGCAGCATGATTCTGAGCTCTCTGCAGTTTGTCGAGAAGCGTGTTTGGGAGACCCAAAAACAAAGAATTGCAATAGTCCAGTCTGGACAAAACAAATGCTGACATGAGCTTTTTGGCCGCATCAATGGTAAGAAAAGGACGGATATGACCGATTCTGCGGAGCTCAAGATAGATGGTCCTGCACAGTAGCTTTATATGGTTCTCCATTGAGAGTACACGATCCAAATGTACCCCAAGATTCCTAACGGACTCGGCAAAACAGATGTCTTCACCAGACACAACAAGAGAACTGCTGTTGGAGACTGCTTTGAGCTGCCTGGACGTTCCAACTGGGATGACCTCGGTCTTCCCATCATTCATTTTCAGCTTGCTCACAGTCATCCATTTTGACAGATTCTATTGTCTGCTGAAGAGTGACAACAAGCTGGGGAAACTGACATGGTTGTGCTGACTGCTGCTGCTGTGCATCGTCAGCGAACATGTGATGCATAACATCAAACTGCCTGATCCACTGACTGAGAGGTTGAATGTACATTGTAAATAGCACAGGTCCTAACACGGAACCCTGAGGTACTCCATACTTCAGAGAAACAGATTTTGAAACTTGATTGAGTACAACAACAGACTGGAATCGGTCACTCAAGTAAGATGTGAACCATTTAAGAACATAACCTGACAATCCAAAAGAGACTTGTAGTCTCTTAAGCAATATGTTATGGTCAGGCGTATCAAACGCGGCCGACAGATCAAGTAGGGATAGCAAAGATATATTACCATTGTCACAAACACAGAGCAGATCATTGACAACACGGAGTAAAGCTGTCTCTGTGGAATGATTTGCCTTGTAGGCAGACTGGAAAGGCTCAAGCAAGTCAGACTGACTCAAATGATTGAGCAGTTGACACAGAACAACCTTCTCCAAGATTTTAGAAATAAAATTTGACACAGTCCTGTAATTCTTCATTACGTTTGGATCGAGATTGAACTTTTTCAACAGAGGTGTCACAATAGCATTTTTGAAAGAAGAGGGTACAGTGCCAGTACTAGGAGTTATTGACAATGGTGGTGATAACAGGCATTAACTCATAAAGACACTGATACATGATATCTGCTGGGATGGGGTCAAGGCTGCAGGATTTTTGGGGTGTATTAACAATAATAACCATAACTTGCTCTTCTGTCACTGGTGTAAAATCAAGCATTGGTTTTCCAGTAAAGACAGAAAAATATGGGCTTCCACCTGCTTTGTCAAGTTCTGACCTGAGCTGTACAATTTTATCAGAGAAAAAGTCACAGAACGCATCAGGTAACTGATCAGCTGGTATGTTGTTTGGTAGACTATTGTCTTTACCCTTCCCCGTAAGATGACCCACCAAATTGAACAAGGCCTTGCTAGTTGTGCATTCTTCTACCCTAGCGCTAGTGTGAACTGTCCTGACTTCACTGATCAAGTCCTTAGTGTCCTCTCTGCGTTGCTGAAACATCTGTCGATGAACCACCAGGTGTGTCTTCCTCCACTGACGCTCTGCCTGTCGACGTTGTTGCTTGGACTGCTTCACTTCCAACGTGAGCCAAGGTGCAGAAGGCCGGTCTGTTACACAGCGAGTCGTAAGGCTTAAGGGGAGCGTGTCTGTCGAGTACTGCTTTCAGACCCTGGTTGTAATCAATAACAGGGTCCTCCTCGCCAAACTGGAGTGTTGCCACATCATTTTTGAAGGTTGTCATGTCGACTGCGCGCAGGTTTCTTGACGTAACAGTACGTTTTTTGGGTCCAGGCTTTGCTATGTTCAGGGAAAAGGAAATGGGAAAATGATCAGACACTAGGTGGTCTGTCACACACAGGTCAAGGATTGTGTCAGAGTTCTCTTCCTCAACAATCAACCAGTCAATAATGTGGTGTGATTTGTGAGTGGGCTTGTCGATCAACTGACACATACTGTGAGTAGTAAGCAAGTCCTTTAACATCTTTATATGACAGTCTGAGGTAGAATCATAATGGAAATTAAAATCACCTAGGATGGCAGTGTTTGAGTTAGACAGTGCACAAGAGTCCAAAAGCTGTGGAAACTCTTCCATGAACTGAGAGGTTTTCAGTTTGTTGCCCTTACTAGGTGGAGGTCGGTAAAGGCAGAGAAAGGACATACCTTGACCAGCATAGGTGAGGTGCACTTTACACAGTTCAAATGTTTTGAACTCACCCACCGTCTTTGGGAAAGTGATACAAGGCTTGAGTGACTCCCTGTAGAGGATAGCCACACCACCACTGCGAAGCTCTCTGGGACAGGAGTGGAGAACAAAGCCGAGAGGGGTTAATTCACACATCTTCACTTCGTCAACAGCCGGCATGAACCACGTCTTTGTGATGAACACCAGATCGGCGTTACTTTCATGCATAAAATCACACAGCTCTATCGTCTTGTTCCTGCAGGACTGGGCGTTGAAGTAGAGCACTTTGAACCGCCTTCAGTGAGTCATTGATGTGTCAATCCCTAGTGATACGCGCAACTGAGTAGCCAAAGCTCTAGATCCGCGCTATTTAGGTGAAGGATAACACTGATGAGAAACTTGAAAACTTGAAAACTTGAACTTTATTTTGCAAGGATAAAGATTTTAGGCAACGCCTAGTCTTCCAATCTGTCCTTGGTACATACACGAACATAGAATACAAACATGGCAAGGCATGATATTACACATACAGATTTGAACATAAAGGTAGCACCTTTGTACATATACGAACATAGAATACAAGCATGGCAAGGCATAAAATTACACATACATAATTGAACATAAAGGTAGCAAAGCAGGTATTATGATACAGACAGGTTGAAATACGAATTTATAGAATTACGTACGCACAGGTATAATTGTTAATACTTGTGCGGGCATACATGCGTGCAACCATACACGCACACACCTGCACGTGCGCGCGGCACACGCAAGAATACATGCACATACGCACAGATATATGTCGAAGCACGTATAAAAGAACTATACATTTTAGAACAGGGCAAACTAATGCAGCCTATGGTATGAAACCGGTAGCAATTAGCAATAAAGTGCGGACAATTTAAACATTGATTTTAGCACATTGTTGGAGAATAGTAAACAAACAGAGTGATGTGAATACATGACATCGTAATTAGCAATATAGCGTATCGGGATATATGAAGAAGAAAAGAAAAAGAAAAAAAAAAAGAAAGAAAAAAAAAAAAAGAAAAAAAAATCATGGAGGGTCGAATGTAAGTGTCTCTCGGAGACTCGTTTTGAAGGTTGAGATAGAGGAGCATAATCTAATGTCAGACTGAAGGGAATTCCATATGAAGGAACCCGAGAAAGTAAAACTTGACTTGAATTTATCTATTCTTGTGTGTGGTAGAATATAGTTACTTGAACCATAGCGATGTGAGGCTTGTGTAAGTAGATTTTTCAGGTATTGTGGAGCTAAGTCGTAGTGTACTTTGTACATGAGAATGGCTTTATTATAGCTAAGCTGTGATTGCAGTGGAAGTATGTTTAACTGGGCTTGTTTTTCTGCTGTACTGAGTTCAGGATCAGGAAGGATTATTTTAGCTCCCCTTTTGTGCATAGAATTGAGTTTTAATAGGTGACAATTAGCAGCAGAGTCCCAGACTACAGATGCGTAATTAATGTGGGAGAGACAGTGGGCATGAAAAAACATCGTGCGTGCGTCTATATCTATGAAGGGTGTAAGTTTTTTTAGTAGGAATAAGCTGCGAGCAAGTTTATGTGTCATCTTTTCAATATGGAGTTGCCATTTTAGTTCGTCATCTATTATCACTCCTAGGACTCGGTGCTCGCGTACTTGGTCTATGGCATTGTCATTAATATGAACATTTAAAATTAGAGGTTCTATTTGATGTTTTTGTCTTGAGGTAATTAACATGCTTTTGGGTTTTTTAGGATTGAGGACCATAAGGTTTTGGTAACACCAATCAGAAACATCATGCAAAGCTGACTGAAGAGAGGTTTGAATCGAAGACAGGTTTGATGCACTAGAATGGAGAGAGGTGTCATCAGCAAAAAGATCACACGAGACAGAGTCAGCCGATATTGATAAAGGTAGATCATTAATGAATAGGCAGAATAGAAGAGGCCCTAAGACTGATCCTTGGGGTACACCAGCCTTTATGATCTCAGTGCACGAGTTTGTGCCATTACTAAACACAAACTGTGTTCTATTAGTAAGATAAGATGCAAAGAAAGAGATCGTGTTTTTGTCTCGTAAATATAGCGCCAGTTTTTTAAGTAATATTTCATGATTCACAAAATCAAACGCTTTCTTAAAGTCTAGGAATACAGAGCCTGTCATTTTGCCTTGGTTGATTGCTGAAAGCCATGTGTCACATAGGTGGACTAGGGCAGTTTGACAGGAATGGTGATGTCGAAAGCCAGATTGTAAGGGGTGAAACAAATTATTATCTTCTAAATATTGCATTAGATGTTTATGAATATGTTTTTTTAGTGGTTTAGACAGAACTGAAAGAAGAGAGATTGGCCTAAAATTATTCAAGTCAGAAATATCTTTACTTTTAGGCAATGGTATAACTTTTGCTGATTT
>CM065680.1:44182583-44185083 GCA_017654935.2 Phymorhynchus buccinoides | reverse complement strand
TTCCTTCCTCCTCTTGTGTTACGATGGTCACAAGCTCTGACGTTTTCAACAAGCATAATATCCTTGCCAAACGAAGTTTTTGGTCTTGGCACGGAACGATTTTTTTCCTCTCTTGAACTCCCAAAGCAGGCATGGTTTTGCCATCGTCATTCGCTCTTCACCTCCAACACATCTGGTGACCTGTGAAAGCTTTGGTTTTGCTTTCAATGGCCTCCATCCGTGCTTGTTCTCAAGGGTATTTTGTTGTTTAAAGAGGTCTTAGTTCCAGGCATTTTTTCTTTTCCCAAGAAGCTTTTGTTTGTTTGTGTCTGCTCGTCTAAATAATTTTTAATTTTTTAATTTTTTTTAATTTATGATGTGAACAATTTCACTCTTAGTAAATGTTTTACGAAGTTGTATTTTTGTAGGTTGGTTGTTGTTGTTTATTTCATAAATCCATTTTTTGGGGGTATGAGGGATCAGAGAGGCGTTATACTACTCCTTGCCGACACGAAAGGGCGATAATTGTAGGCCCGAACTGCTGATGCCCCCTGGTGACGAGTCAGGAGCAGATGATTTTCTGTGGCTATAATATATACTACTAGTTCCTGACAGACAAGGGCGATAATCTTAAGTAGGTGGCGTTCGCATCTCAGGACACGAGACAGGGGCAGATAATGTTCGGTATAAAGCCTCATTAGAGGGGTCAACATTAATGTTTGCTTTGTCGGACAAGACGCACCAAAATTTACTCGGGATGTGACCCGATACGTTCTACTATTTATGAAACAGAAGGACTATCACAACATTTATATAGAAAAAAATGTAAATACTGAATCGGAATGATTCGAAACTTAAATGAATAGGTTCTTTCCTGCCTGACGCCATCGTTATTTACAGTTTCACCAACATCTGTTCCTTAACCCTTTCACTTCCAACGTCGCATTTTTGCACCACAATGATTTAACACCCATGTTACTAAAATGCATCAAACCAGGGTCTGTTATCCAAAGACCCTATTCTATTAATTTTGGGAGGTAAGGATAAGCCTTACTTTAAATATGTCACAGAGGACTACCCAATATTACAGGCAGATTTTGTTCTCCCCAGGTAAATTTAATGGAAAAATGTCGCTGAAAAAATGGCTGGCGGTGAAAGGGTTAACTATCCTGATCATGAACCAACAAAGAAACAAAGAAAGATCAACCCGAAGGAGGCTAAACCCGAGCCGTTACAAAGTTCCCTCGCGTGCTTATCTTGGTTTGGTGTCCGGACGGACGGACGCACGCACGCACGGACGGACGGACGCCGCAAGGATCAATCAAAATCAATAACAGTTCCCGAAACTTCACTCGGGAACTAATAAGAAAAAGAGTGTCGAGATTTCCCCCCCCTCCCTGTGGGGATACCGGGGGCCTTTTGCATAAATAGTTCCCCCACCTTCTGGAATTTCTGTGCTTGTAACTTCCTCTAATCATGGACACTACATTAAAATCCATGCTCTAATCTACCACTCTCTCTGACCCTGCCTTTTGCCTTTGCTTTCTGTCATCTACTATCTTTCTGACGTAGGTGAAGACGGGGTAAAAAGCCCTTGGGTGGGTAAGAAACCCGTGCCAATTATCTCATGAAATGAAGCACATTTCAGTCACATTTTGCCCATGAGATGAGTGTCAATGTTTAGCATTCGTCTCATGGGCAAAATTTTACTGAAAGTTTATTTATTTCATGAGATAATTGGCATGGGCTTCTTACCCGCCCATGGGCTTTTTACCCCGTCTTCACCTATTGGCCCATTCTCTTGCCTTTTTTTCTCTCAAAGAATTCTTCCAAATAATTTTTCTCCTTTGAGCTCCTCCGAAATCGGAATGTGTCGGGTCTGTACGCAGCGGGGAGACAAATGAAAACTGAAAACCGGACACATACGTACCTTACCCAGTATGGCCAAATGGCTTGGGAACGCAGAAGAAGAAGAAGAAGTGTCGAGATTCACGCGAAAAACTTCCGTCTAAAAAAATAATGCTACTATTTTGTGCTCACTTATATCAAAGATTGTACAGGGGAAGATAAACATCCGGTCTCTTTTCCCTATATGAGTAGTGAGGACAGAAACACTGGTTATGTCCCTTGGAAACGTGACACATTTTACACATCGATAGGCCAGTTGAATTCTCCGTTCAAGTTCCAGTCTGAGTTTTTGGATAGCCTCCACTGTGAATAGTGTACACGTCCGCACTAACGATAACTCTATCAGCCCGGTTCGCCGAGCTTTTAAGTAATCCATCTTACCCTTTTAGAATATATTTGCTTATATACTCAAGTAGACCCCAAACACGAACAATAATATGAAGATCGACGACGAAAATGGTGTTTTACGTCCTCTGGGTCTGAATCAGACACATATGGGACATTTGTAAATACAAATATGGTGGGAACAATACTGGAGGCAATGCCCGGAGGCAGTACGAAACCAGTAAAGTCCCGATTTTTTAAATTAATATAGATAGGTGTAGCGGTAACC
>CM065680.1:44167583-44172583 GCA_017654935.2 Phymorhynchus buccinoides | reverse complement strand
CGCTTAGACCAAACCATGAAATTTCCACAATACAAGTCTTCTCTTTCACTGACAGAATTTGACTTCCAGCACCTCCGCCAAGGAGGAATCACCGATTGGACGGTTTGAATTATAGGAAACCAGAGCAAAGTGAGTGTTCCGATCCTTGAAAAGGCTGTCTTTCTGGTGATTTCGACGTTTCTTGCAAAAACTAATCCGTCAGGGTGTCCCTTTAATGAAGATTAAACGCAATAATTACCAAAAGGTTTGAGATTAAGGAAGGAAGGGACGGTGCTGAATAAGTATTTTTGTATACGGCTCTAATTATCAACCATTTTGTTTTTACTTTACAGCTTACCAAAAGGAGTTTCGCTCACAACAAAAGAAATATCTTCTTTTTGTTTGTGGCTCAAGCCACAAACCTATAACTCACTTTGTCGGTCGGTCGGTCTGGCGGTCGGTCGGTCTGTCGTTCCAAAATTGTCGCACATTTTGACAAAATTGTCGCACTTCAAATCGAGGCTACACTTCAAAATTAATTGAGGCCGCTCTTTAAAATGATGTATTTTAAAAGCGTACAAAATAATAAACATACGTAATACAGACACTACAACAGACACGACGAGTATGCGGTGCTTCTTTTGATGAGTATAAGTAGGATACATAGTTTTAAATGTTTTCCAAAAGATATAAAAAGTTACGAAAGGGTGCAGAGATAACATTCTGGTTTACAGATTAAAATTATTGAAAAGCCAGGGGAGATGACTCCTGATTGGAGTGGTAAAAATAGACCGCGCGCCACAAACTATTGCGATTTTGCGCTTGGTTTTTTTACTGCGCTACAAAGAAAAAAAAAGCTTCAATCACTCTGAGTGTCCTCCACCTACCCTGTCCAAAATGGCTCTCTCTCCGGCATCTCCGCCAAGGAGGAATCGCCGTTTTGACGAAATCAAAATGGAATCTTCAACAGGATGCTCTCTTTCCCAAATCATGCGCACGCGTGCGTGTGTGTGCAGGCCTACTCAGTGTGTGTGTGTGTGTGTGTGTGTGTGTGTGTGTGTGTGTGTGTGTGTGTGTGTGTGTGTGTGTGTGTGTGTGTGTGTGTGTGTGTGTGTGTGTGTGTGTGTGTGTGTGTGTGTGTGTGTATGTGTGTGTGCGCGTGTGAGAGTGTGTGTGTGTGTGCGTGTGTGCGTGTGTGTGTGTGTGTGTGTGCGCGGGCATGTATATGTGTGTGTGTATGTGTGTGTGTGTGTGTGTGTGTGTGTGTGTGTGTGTGTGTGAGACACACACACGCACGCACACACACACACACACACACACACACACACACACACACACACACACACACACACACACACACACACACACACACACACACACACACACACACACACACACACACACACACACACACACACACACACACACACACACACAGTTCCAGAAGAAGCCCAAACTTAGACAATGCTAAAGAACGTTACACCAACCAATGCACCATGCATGCAACATATTAAACATCCAAAGCTCCCAGACAATTTCATGCCTCCCCCCCACCCCCCTAGAGCGGATTTCCAATATGTCTTTCAGTCCAGACTACATACTCTTCCACTCCACCTGGTTCCTGAAAAGATATTCTTGCTTGGCTAGATAGACAAGACCACGCTTCGGGGATCCTCACTCATCGACGAAATCGAAGATGGAAAGTACAACATTTGCACGGGGGCAGTGCTTTTCAGAGTTGGGCGGATCAACAAATATTAGCAGTTCTCTTAAGGGCCGGCTACACTGCATACGATTCGATTCACTACGATCCGATTTTGACATTTGTGAGGCATGATTGACGTGAAATGCTACTCTGATGAAATCTTACTGGTTATGTTCACTATATTTGTAGTCTCCCGTACACGAATCTGATAAAATATCTTAATTTTGTATCGGACATTTTATTTTATTTCGTGTGTTCTACATGAGTAGAGTGAACGGAAATAGTAGAGTTATTTTTTTAGACGGAAGTGTTTCACGTGAATCATGACTCACAGACATCGTCACAATCGTATCGTATTGAAGTCAAATCGTATGCAGTGTGGCTGAGCCTTTAGCACTATTTATACACGATTGACCACATGGCCATTGAGTTGTCCGTGGTAGTCTAGGGTGAAGTTTATTTTGTTTTGATTTATTTGTTGTTGAGGCGTGGTATTGAGGAAGAAGAAGAAGAAGTAGCAGAAAAACGAGTAACATGCTTAAAAACAAACACAGACAATTGACGACGACGACGACGAAGAAGAAGACGACGACGAAAAGGACGAAAAACTAGAAGAAGAGGGACAAGACGCAGAAAGGAAATTAGAAGAAGGGGGCAGGACGGTGGGGGTGGGGTGGGGGGAGGATGAGAATGAGGAGATAACGATGATGATGATGATCATGATGATGATCATGATGATGATGATGATGATTGAAAAACAAGAAATAGAAAAAGAGGGGGAAGAGGAAGAAGAAATGGAACACAAACATTCCTTGCTCATCCAAAATATCTATTAACAAAAAAAGTTTGTGCCTGAGAAAACTTCGTCAAAAACCCCACAGTATCAGCAGATATATCTGCAGGTAGATTCAACCCCGTTTCTAGATAGTTCCCAGAAGACGTCGCCATAGTGCTTAGACCTCCTGACTCTGCCTAGTCTGTCATTTCTGGCACACTATCACGTTACTTCTGGAATCTACGTGTTTTTGCAAATTGCCTAGGGTACTACATTGTATTTCAACGAAATTCGCGTGCCCTGCATCTCTGCGCGGTTTTTTCCCAGCAAACTGGTTTATGAAATCGATGACAATCTCCTAAACTTTTCGAGGTTTGGTTTGCACATGGAAATGCGTAAACATGAAGATGACAGCAAACGAGATAAAAAAAATTAATTAATTAAAACACGACTGCCGAAGTTTTATCTTCAGCATGGCATGGGGGAAAACCCTTTTCTTTGTAACGTTGTACGCTAGCATAGAAAGCAAAACATTATCAGAGCCAACAAAACAGATCGCTCTGATACAAACCCGTGCACAGGAGCAAGAGCAGACTGACTTGGAAGCAGACAGACGCACGCACACGAACACAAACACGAAGATGAATGTTTAAATGCGCAACAACGATAACATTCGAAAGGAGTGCTCTACAGATATATGGGTGTTTACATCATGATTTACTAATTATTATAATTACCCAATCATTTATGACCTCCTTTGGACGAAAATACATCTTAAGAACAGTAATAGTAGCAATACAATATACATTCAAGTCATTAACGAAAATGTATCAATCTAGTCGTGAGATGATGCACATTTGGAACAGAGCTAAAGAAAACGCTATGAGATACTTACATGCTGTTTATAGGCAGCCAAGCTTTGAACCTAGTAGTAGTAGAATATACTTTATACGTTACCGTTTTATCCTACCATGAATCCGAAGAACGGGCACATTTTTTTAATCTCTCCAGTCTAGATTGTCTTTCCCTGTTTTATCCCCTTCTCTCTACCGCCTTCATCGTGGCCTTTGTCTTTTATTGCAACCGTTGTCTACATGCGAAGAGAGAGCTGTTTAGGTGGAATTATGTCCCTCAGCTCTCTACCGCCTCCATCGTGGCCTTTGTCTTTTATTGCAACCGTTGTCTACATGCAAAGAGAGAGCTGTTTAGGTGGAATTATGGCCCTTAGCTCTCTACCGCCTTCAGTGTGGCCTTTGTCTTTTATTGCAACCGTTGTCTACATGCAAAGAGAGAGCTGCTTAGGTGGAATTATGGCCCTTAGCTCTCTACCGCCTTCAGTGTGGCCTTTGTCTTTTATTACAACCGTTGTGTACACGCAAAGAGAGAGCTGTTTAGGTGGAATTATGGCCCTTAGCTCTCTACCACCTTCGTTGTGGTCTTTGTCTTTTATTGCACCCATTGTCTGCACACAAAGAGAGCTGCTTAGGTGGAATTATGGCCCTTAGCTCTCTACCGCCTCCATCGTGGCCTTTGTCTTTTATTGCAACCATTGTCTACACGCAAAGCGAGGTGCTTAGGTGGAATTATGGCCCTTAGCTCTCTACCGCCTCCATCGTGGCCTTTGTCTTTTATTGCAACCATTGCACACAAACAGAGCTGTTTAGGTGGAATTCTGATCCTTAGCTCTCTACCGCCTTCATTGTGGCCTTTGTCTTTTATTGCAACCATTGTCTACACGCAAAGCGAGGTGCTTAGGTGGAATTATGGCCCTTAGCTCTCTACCGTCTTCATTGCGGTCTTTGTCTTTTAATGCAACTATTGTCTACATGCATAGTGCGCTGTTGAGGTGGAACTATGGCTCGTAGCCCTTGACATTAGATGGCATTCCATTTGAAGGCATTTTGTTAGCTTACTCTGTTTGTCTGGTTGTATGTCTGTCTCTCTCAGTCTCTCTCTCTGTCTCTCGTTGTCTCTGCCTCTCTCTCTCTCTCTCTCTCTCTCTCTCTCTCTCTCTCTCTCTCTCTCTCTCTCTCTCTCTCTCTCTCTCTCTCTCTCTCTCTCTCTCCCTCTCTCTCTCTCGCTTGCATGCATGCGCCAAAAATGCATTATGCCTTCTATGTCAGCAAGGAAACAAAGAAAGCCAGGAGAGGTATCTCCTGTAGAGCCAATAGAAGAGCTCATTGCACTCTGGAGGCAGGAATAGCTTCGCCCAGAGAGTTTAGGATCTTTGAATCTTCTTCTTTTTCTTCTTCTTCTTCTTCTTCGATCGCTCAGGCAGTGTCCTGTCTATTATGAGTGCAGATGCGTCATGCTGCCGTTATGCGCCTAAGTAAGAAATAATTAGGCCCAGCATGTGCGTCTTCGGCTGGAGGAAATCTTTTTGAAAGTTTGTTTTGAAACAAGGGCAGGAGAATGGGCCGAAAAGGCAGAAAGGTAGTAGATGACAGCAAGGAAAGGAAAAAGTCAAAGTCAAAGAGAACGACAGATTAGAGGAAGTTACAAGCACAGAACTTCCTAGAAGGTGGGGGAACTATTTATGCA
>CM065680.1:44150083-44162583 GCA_017654935.2 Phymorhynchus buccinoides | reverse complement strand
TTCCTGGGGTGGCAATTAGGACATCGAATACTGGATGAATTCAGATGAGCCCGCGATTTTGAATGTACGGTATTACATCGACCGCTGAAGAAGAAGAAGAAGAATGTACGGTATGAGAACGACCTGGTCGTTTTTAATGAGCAGGGCCTGTATTCACGTTGAGATAGCATGGGACTTAGCATCATGCTAACTTAGAAGCTCTTCCAAAAGTCCTATTAAATCATATAGGACATTGGAAGAGCTTCTAAGTTAGCACGATGCTAAGTCTCTTGCTATCTCAACGTGAATACAGGCCCAGGTGCAGAATGATGCATGGGAGTATGTATTGATATGCCTAAGTGTTTATGTAGTGAATAATAATTATGTTCTGAAATATTTCAGTAAATTATGTTTGATGATTGCATTTGGTCGTATGGAGAGGAAAGAGGAAAAAAAAGGCCATCAGAGGTTCAAACGCTTGGTTGGGAAAGTTGTTTGATTTGATATAAAAAAAACAACGTGCGCGCTGTATATGTGTGTGTGTATGTGAGCGCTCGTGTGCGTGCGTGCGTGCGTGCGTGCGTGTTAGGATGTGGTTACAAACGCAAGTGTGTCCGTCTGCTTACGTGTGCACGTAAGCTTACGTCAATGCGCATATTTGTGTGGTAAAACGCGTAGGCTTTTTACACGCATGTGAGCAGGCGTGCCTGCATGTATGTGCATCATGCGCGCGTGTGTTTATGTCTGCAGAAGGGGTGTTAAAGGGAGGTAAATACAGCGAAGAGTGGGAAGAAGGGGAGAAAGAAAGAAAAGAGAGGGAGGGGAGAAGAAAGGACAGGAAACGCACCGCAAGGAATTAACCCTTTCGCCGCCAGCCATTTCTTCAGCCAAAAAATACCATTTGACTTAACTGGGTAGAGACAAAATATCTCTGCAATATTGCGAATTCCTCTGTAACACAACATCAGGCATATCCTTACCTCCCAAAATTAAGAAAATAGGGTCTTTGGATAACATATTAACATGCCCTGATTTGATGCCTTTTAGTGACATGGGTGTTCAAACCACTGTGGTGCTAAAATGCGACATTGGCGGTGAAAGGGTTAAGAATGTTGACCAGGCGGCAGCGCTTTGCACAATGGCACCCATAGGGGAAGACGGGGTAAAAAGAGCATGGGCGGGTAAGAAGCCCACCCCAATTATCTCATGAAATGAAGCAAATTTCAGTCTCATTTTGCCCATGAGACGAGCGTTAATGTCTAGCATTCGTCTCATGGGCAAATTTGACTGAAATTTTCTTTATTTCATGAGATAATTGGGGTGGGCTTCTTTCCCGCCCATGCGCTTTTTACCCCGTCTTCCCCTACCTTTCTTTCCCCCCCCCCCCCTGTTCTTCCGACAGACCACAATCTAGAACAGTCAAATAAAGGTGACAGCCGGAGGGCATCAGGGAGGCATGACCTAGATGTGGTATATGGACCCCCTGGAGTGTAAAGAGTTCATGGCAAAAGACGTGTATTTGACGTTGTATGATTTTTCTTTGTTTCGTCTCTTCTTTTTTTTATATCATCCTCAGGACCTTGTGCCATGCAATTATCCAGAAAGTTTTGTAGAACACAACTTTTTATAAATCCGCTGCAAAAGCCAATTTAGAAACTTACCCAACGCCTCTCGACGATTACTGAAAAAAAAGAACAACCCAGAAAAACATCTCTCTCTCTCTCTCTCTCTCTCTCTCTCTCTCTCTCTCTCTCTCTCTCTCTCTCTCTCTCTCTCTCTCTCTCTCTCTCTCTCTCTTGACATTAGGCGACTTGTGCCATTATGCTTTTTATGATTACTTTTGCTTTTTATTTGATTGACATTATTATTATGATGCTATGATTATTATGATTATTATTATGATTATTATTATGATTATTATTATGATTATTATTATTATTATTATTATTATTATTATTATAGTAGTAGTAGTAGTAGTAGTAGTAGCAGTAGTAGTAGTAGTAGTAGTATTTGCTTTGTTTCGTGGCATAGTTGGAGTGGGCTTCTTACCCGCCTATGGGCCTTTTGCTCCGTCTAACACTAGTAGTAGTAATTGTAGTAGAAAAAGTATATTGTAGTGATAGAGGTGTTTTTAATTTATTACTTTGTTTAATTGGTTGGTTAGTTTTCTATTTTATTTGTTTTTATTGCTTATGTTGATGCTCTGCCTACCATGTCGTTGCTATATTACTGTTAGTTGTTATTTTTTGTTGGCGATGTTCCTGTGTCTCAATGTTCATTTATAGTATTAGGTATGTATTGCATGGTTAGAACCAAGGACAGAATTGAAGACTAGGCCCAGCCTAAATTCTTTTCCTTGTAAAATAAAGTTTCTGAGTTCTGAGTTCTGAGTTCTCTCTCTCTCTCTCTTTCTCTCTCTCTCTCTCTCTCTCTCTCTCTCTCTCTCTCTCTCTCTCTCTCTCTCTCTCTCTCTCTCTCTCTCTCTCTCTCTCTCTCTCTCTCTCTCTCTCTCTCTCTCTCTCTCTCTCTCTCTCTCTCTCTCTCTCTCTCTCTCTCTCTCTCTCTCTCTCTCTCTCTCTCTCTCTCTCTCTCTCTCTCTCTCTCTCTCTCTCTCTCTCTCTCTCTCTCTCTCTCTCTCTCTCTCTCTCTCTCTCTCTCTCTCTCTCTCTCTCTCTCTCTCTCTCTCTCTCTCTCTCTCTCTCTCTCTCTCTCTCTCTCTCTCTCTCTCTCTCTCTCTCTCTCTCTCTCTCTCTCTCTCTCTCTCTCTCTCTCTCTCTCTCTCTCTCTCTCTCTCTCTCAAAAAGAATCTACAACAACAACAAAGTCAGTGCCATCCATTTCTATTTATAATAGAAAACTGCCCCGAGAATAACAACATCTATTATAAATATTAAAGGCATCGACAAATCACAGGTCCCCCCCAGAAACGCAAATGAAAAACTGACTACTCACGTGAATACAAGGGCAACACAGAGGATGTCCTTTTCTTAGGCAAAACAAATTGATATTGAAAGCAATTCTAAGGCGAATACGCACATTCATACGCACAGAGAGAGAGAGAGAGGGAGAGAGAGAGAGAGAGAGAGAGAGAGAGAGAGAGAGAGAGAGAGAGAGAGAGAGAGAGAGAGAGAGAGAGAGAGAGAGAGAGAGAGAGAGAGAGAGAGAGAGAGAGAGAGAGAGAGAGAGAGAGAGAGAGAGAGAGAGAGAGAGAGAGAGAGAGAGAGAGAGAGAGAGAGAGAGAGAGAGAGAGAGAGAGAGAGAGAGAGAGAGACGTCAGACTCTATTTTACAAGGATAAGAGAGAGAGAGAGAGAGAGAGAGAGAGAGAGAGAGAGAGAGAGAGAGAGAGAGAGAGAGAGAGAGAGAGAGAGAGAGAGAGAGAGAGAGAGAGAGAGAGAGAGAGAGAGAGAGAGAGAGATATGTCACACTGGGGAATACAGAGATACGGACACTGGGGAATGGGGGGAGATGAAGAAAGGTGATCCCATTCCACGAGAAAATGTAAGTGTGACAGAGGCTCTGGAGTGGTTTTTCAGCACCGCATACCCTGCACTTCAAGACTTGTCAGACATCCCACAGAAACTTGAAGTGGTTGGTCGGTGTCATGCTCGTCTTCCCCTTCCTCCCATACCAACCATTCTTCCTCTCCAGCCCCGTTCTCGTTCCCCTTTATTCCATCCATAAGAAAAAAAGAAAAAAAAGTCACAGGGTTTGCATAGAGAAGAAAGGAGAAAGTTTTGCAAAAGGAGAGAGAGAGCGAGTGAGAGAGAGTGAGAGAGAGAGAGGGGGGGGGGGAGGGGAGAGAGAACGAACGAACGAACGAACGAACGAACGAATGTTTCTGAGATTGAGAGGGGGAAAGGGAGAGAGAGAGAGAGAGAGAGAGAGAGAGAGAGAGAGAGAGAGAGAGAGAGAGAGAGAGAGAGAGAGAGAGAGAGTGACAGGGAGAGTGAGAGAGAGAGAGAGAGAGAGAGAGAGAGAGAGAGAGAGAGAGAGAGAGAGAGAGAGAGAGAGAGAGAGAGAGAGAGAGAGAGAGAAGACAAAAAGAGAAGAAGAAGAAGGAGAAAACAGACAGAGAGATAGGGAGAGACAGACATAAAGACAGCGAAACATAGAGAGAACACTTCACACTTACACAAACAGAAACCTTTACATTCATACGAACTCATCGACACACAGACGTGCAAACTACAAATGGATCAACTAAAAATATGTTATTTATACATATAAATCTTTATTCCATGCACAGTGGTTGAGAACAATAAGAGTAAATCACATCTAAAGCTTCACATTCATTAGCATGTCTACATTTAAGATTTATTACCTCATGTTGAAAAAAAGATTATAAGGACCACCTAGAAATAACCCCCTAAATGATTGTTTATAAAGTAATTCCCAATGAAAGCAAACTAACAATTTCATTCTTATGATAGATGATGCAGTACGAAAACAACATCGGGGAAAATACCACCATCAGCTTTCTTTCCTTATTTGAATGAAATAGAAACACCCGAAGTTACTGATGGGACCCAGAGATGCACCAGCCCGTCCTATCAACGCGAGAGCAGCCCTGCCCCGAGAGCCCTTTCCTTATTTGTTATAAAGTAGTTTATATTTGCGTACACATTTACACACAGCCTTCTATTCATATTTGAAATACATTCGTATAAGGTATATAGATATTTGGATAAGTAGTATGAACGAAAAATCTCAGTGAATAGCTGAGCTCGTTAAGTTAACACTGGTTTTGTTTCACAAATACAGACATTGGACACAGAAAAGTTTTATCAAAGCAAACTATCTAGATATGTATATATGTATCGAGGAAGAGACATGGTCTCGAAATATTTGCATTTAATACATGTTTTAACAGTTATTTCCATTTGTTGTGTTTTCTTTATGTGTTTCTGCTATGTATATAGATATATAGGTATATGCCATATGTACACAATAAAAAACCAGATGCAATAACAAACAATGCATTCTTCATAAGGAAAAATGGCACGAAGACAGACAGACAGACAGACAGACAGACAGATAAACAGATGTACAGATATACAGATGTTATCATATACAGATAGTTGCATTATTATACACACAGGCAGATGGAAATTGCCCTAGTTATCTCTAGCAATATGCACAGACAGTCGGTAACAGTCAGATAGGTCTACATATACAGGCAGATAGATAGGCAGGTTGATAAACAGATGAATAAACAGATGGATGAACAGATACACTTATATATCTATATATCTATATCTATGTGTATATATACATGTCTCAGTAGAGACCGCGATTTCGTAGAATCGGCGATGGATGAACAGATACACTTTCAGATAGATATACATTTCACAGTAGAAACCGCGATTTCGTAGAATCGGCGATTCTACTAGCACAACTTACGACCGGAGTTTCTACTAGTAGAAACCACGATCGCCGTCTCTACCACGAATGTGTTGGTAGAGACTACGATCGGAGTTTCTACTAGTAGTAGAGATGGCGATTTGGTAGAAACGGCGATTGTGGTGGTAAGTTTGATTATTAAAGTTTTTACAAGCTGCAGTGTAAATATTGTGGGATTTCACGTGGGTTGTAGAGATTTTATGGGTTGCCATTTTATTATATTTATTTATTTGATTATTCATTCAAAAATATGACTGACGTCCGTCTGTCTGTCTCTCTCTGTCTCTCTCTCTGTATGTATGTGTGTGCGTGAGTGCGTGAACATGCCCTCGAGTGTGTGTGTGTGTGTGTATGTGTGTGTGTGTGTGTGTATGTGCGTGTGTGTGTGTGTGTGTGTGTGTGTGTGTGTGTGCGTGTGCGCGTGCGTGTGCGTGTGCGTGCGTGCGCGTGCGCGTGTGCGTGCGTGCGTGCGTGCGTGTGTGTGTGTGCGCGCGCGCGTGTGTGTGTGTGTGTGTGTGTGTGTGTGTGTGTGTGTAATCGGCGATTCAACAAGTAGAAACTCCGATTGTAGTCTCTGCCAACATAGTCGTGGTAGACACGGCGGTCGTGGTTTCTACTAGCAGAAACTCCGATCGTAGTTTGTGCTAGTAGAATCGCCGATTCTACCAAATCGCGGTCTCTACCACACATGCATAGGCAGGTAAGTAGGTAGATGGGAAGGTAGATAGATAGACAGAGAGATAGAGAGATAGACATAACACAAACTGAAGATAGACAAACATCATTTCATAGTCAGGCAAACTTCAGAATCAGAACACGTTGTTTAAAGAAACCATCAACCTCTCTCTCTCTCTCTCTCTCTCTCTCTCTCTCTCTCTCTCTCTCTCTCTCTCTCTCTCTCTCTCTCTCTCTCTCTCTCTCCCCCCTCCCCCTCTTCTTCTTCTTCTCCTTCATTCCGTTTCTTTGTATTCTTCCTTATCAATAGACAGCAACACAGCTCGCACAAGCAAGCAACCAGCCAAACGCAAGCAAAATAGATATATTATGCTCTGTCTCTAAACAGACATAGTACATTTATAAACAGTATAAAGAGTTTAAGGCATTCTGTTTGTTTCTTCCATTGATAATATCAGATTAGTTTCGTGTGTGGAAGCAGGGAGGGGGGTGGGTAGGTGGGTGGGTGGGTGGGGGGGTGGGGACGCGGTATGAGAGTCAGCCTACAACGCATAGAATCGGTATGACTACATTTTGAAAATGTAACACAACAGCACAAGTAATTAAAGCATTATTTCAGGCAAGAGATTAAGGCAAATAAGTATAATGCACATATAACTTGACAATACATAATTATATCGGCTTTTGTTCTTCTACACCAACAGTCACAGTCACTTTATATCATTTTTGTTTGTGGCTCAAGCCACAAACCTATAACTCACTTTGTCGGTCGGTCGGTCTGTCGGTCCAAAATTGTCGCACTTCGACGAAAATGGTGTTTTACGTCCTCTTGGTCTGAATCAGACACATATGAGACATTTGTAAATACAAATATGGTGGGAACAATACTGGAGGCAATGCCCGGAGGCAGTACGAAACCAGTAAAGTCCCGATTTTTTAATTAATACAGATAGGTGTAGCGGTAACCACGCCTCGGGTAAACCTCATCGGCTATGGAACCGCTACAAGTAATTATTTCTTCAATTGTCGCACTTCAAATCGAGGCTACACTTCTGGCCGCTCTTTAAAATGATGTATTTTAAAAGCGTACAAAATAATAAACATACGTAATACAGACACTACAACAGACACGACGAGTATGCGGTGCTTCTTTTGATGAGTATAAGTAGGATACATAGTCTTAAATGTTCTCCAAAAGATATAAAAAGTTACGAAATGGTGCAGAGATAACATTCTGGTTTACAGATTAAAATTATTGAAAAGCCAGGGGAGGTGACTCATGGCTGGAGTGGTAAAAATAGACCGCGTGCCACAAACTATTGCGATTTCGCGCTTGTTTTTATATATTGCGAACGGTTCTATCCCAATCCCCTTTTGTCAAGAAAGCCATTGTTTGCCAATGGAAATGGATTACGTGAAAACAGTACGTGTAGATGTACACGTTCATTTTCTTTCAGCGCCCCTTCTGTCTGGAACTCCCTACGATATGAACTTCGTTCTGCTAAATCTTTCCAGTCTTTCAAAACCGCTCTTAAAACTCACCTCTTCCGGCAATACCTCTGATTTCTTCCCTGTCCTGTTTCCTGCCTTAAAATGATGTCCCCCACATTGTGGGTGGGTGGGTGTGCGCGCGTGTGTGGGTGTGGGCGTGTGCGTGCGTGCGTGTTGTGGCTGTGTGAATGTTTGTGATAGTTGATATTGTAGTAGCTTATTTATGATTTATGTATTTATTTAAACAATTGTGAAGCGCCGTGAGCTCAAGAGAGAAAGGGCGCTCTATAAATGTTGTTTATTATTATTATTATTACACCGATTTCATTAAAAGGAAATCATCATAATGAGAACCTAATAGGAACATCCTTTTATTTTGTTGTTGTTGTTGTTGTTGTTGTTTATATTCTACTCCACGCAGTCGCACGCATGGGACGAACGAGTCATAATGCATTACACACTAGGTCCGACAAAAACCCCAGACACTTGTGTACCATGACAAACATTAAACGTTAGTAACAATTGTACATTGTAGTAATTCATACAAACCCACATGTAAATGCGAGTAAGTGTGAGAGAAGGAAAACATGTTTGGGGGAAAAAGAAAGAAAAAAAAAGGAAAAGGAAAAAAAAAGAAAAAAGAATGAGCCGCCCCCCAAAAAAGAGAGAAAAAAAAGAAAGAATAAAGATGAAAAAAAAAGAAAAAAAAAGGCGGGGACAGTGGAGGGTTTAAAAAAAAAAAAAGAAAAAAAAAGAACATCCTTGAAGTCGGAACAAGTCGAATCTAGCTTAAACATTTATCCCCTTGTCCTGTTGTCTACACTAAGACCAAAGACTGTACAGGGGAAGATAAACATCCGGTCTCTTTTCCCTATATGAGTAGTGAGGACAGAAACACTGGTTATGTCCCTTTGAAACGTGACACATTTTACACATCGATAGGCCAGTTGAATTCTCCGTTCAAGTTCCAGTCCGAGTTTTTGGATAGCCTCCGCTGTGAATAGTGTACACGTCCCCACTAACGATAACTCTATCAGCCCGGTTCGCCGAGCTTTGAAGGAATCCATCTGACCCTTTTAGAATATCTTTGCTAAGACTAAACTAGAACAAAATAATACATTACATGAATTATGTTTGTAATAGGAAATACACAACAGATTCTGAACAGAACGTACTAGTCGAACAGCATTTTTAGGATTCTCCCTTCTTTTCTTCCCCATTTTTTGTCCGATTTGGCTGAAATTTTCAGGAAAGTTGTAGGACCATATTAGTATTAGACATTTGAAATATTAACAAATCGCCGAATTTTCGGGAAAATTTGGCCGAAAAACCGTGAGATCATCGTTATATTCCTTTACCAGTAGAATATTCACAATCATGCAAAATACAAAACAATGTAGCGTCGAGAAGAATTGAAAACAAAGAAAATAAAAACGGAGTAACAACACATTGAACCCAACCAAGCAACCAAACTAAAAGAAGCAATTTAAAAAAGGAATCTCTACGCTACTCGTGAATTAAACAAAATAATGGAAAACCTAACCGCATAAAAACAGAGCTAATTGGAAATGCATTTGTTTTTAGCCATTTCTTTCTAAGAGTATACTGTACTTGTTAACAAATACGCCTTGTCACATACCATTCTTCAATGACAAATGCCATTGTGACTTCCACCAAGAAGACTGGATTCCACTCTTCTTGCTTCCACTAAGACTTTTATGAGAGCCTGCAATGTGCTTACTTTCATTTTGTTTTGCTTTGCAATCAAGGAGAGTATTTTAAAAAAATCTTTTCACGTTACAAACATCTGAAACGTATTTATGTTAAGTAGACTAATGCTTCAATCGATGTAGATGAAGAACTATGCAATAGTGTAAGCTGGAATAAACAAACGTTGCAACTATTGTGAGAATTTAAGTAGGGTACAGCTGATTTCAAACGTGTTCGGTTCTTTTCCCATTCATTTGTTGCTGTTGTTTTTTCGTGACAAACGCCCACGCTCCGGAGATATTATCAAACAGACTTATTCTCTTACCTTAATTCAAAATACCGTTTTTGTAGTATTCGAATGAGATTTGTTTTCTAAATAAACAAGAAGAGCAAAGGTACGAAATGTAAACTTGAATTCGACACTCACAAACGTACAGATGTATTGCAGTAAGATTGTGATTAACATAACAACATGAAGCACGGATGAACATGCATGTTTTTGCAGTCATTGCAAAACATGTGTTATTCAGCTGAACAGTCCTCGAAATTATGATCGCACATGTTTATTAAATAATCCTTAATATCGAGTTGTGAATGGGGGCTATTTCTTGGCGACGCGCAAGGCGAAAATGTTATGTACTGAATCGAGCGCGTCACCTACTGACGATCAGGGGCAGAACATTTTCAATGGCTATAATAATTATTGCTTCTTCACGACCCGCTAGGTTGATTATTTTATTTGGGTGGCGCACGCAATTCAGCGTACAAGTCAGGGGCATATCATTTTCGGCATCAAGTCTCATTGTTTGTTTTAACTTTAGGCTACATCAACCAGCGATCACGTGTTCAGATGTAGATGTGTGACTCATCAATAGGAGTTCATATGTAGATGTGTGACTCCTCAATAGGAGATCAGATGTAGGAGTTCATATGTAGACGTGTGACTCCTCAATAGGAGTTCAGATGTAGATGTGTGACTCCTCAATAGGAGTTCAGATGTAGATGTGTGACTCCTCAATAGGAGTTCAGATGTAGACGTGTGACTCCTCAATAGGAGTTCAGATGTAGACGTGTGACTCATCAATAGGAGTTCATATGTAGATGTGTGACTCCTCAATAGGAGATCAGATGTAGGAGTTCAGATGTAGACGTGTGACTCCTCAATAGGAGTTCAGATGTAGATGTGTGACTCCTCAATAGGAGTTCAGATGTAGATGTGTGACTCCTCAATAGGAATTCAGATGTAGACGTGTGACTCCTCAATAGGAGTTCAGATGTAGACGTGTGACTCATCAATAGGAGTTCATATGTAGATGTGTGACTCCTCAATAGGAGATCAGATGTAGGAGTTCAGATGTAGACGTGTGACTCCTCAATAGGAGTTCAGATGTAGATGTGTGACTCCTCAATAGGAGATCAGATGTAGATGTGTGACTCCTCAATAGGAGATCAGATGTGTAGGAGTCCGGATGTAGATGAGTGACTCCTCACTAGGAGATCAGATGTAGATGTGTGACTCCTCAATAGGAGATCAGATGTAGATGTGTGACTCCTGAATAGGAACAACCCCAACATCGACACGCCTATCCACCTCGTCGTTGTGGGACTCGAACACCGGGTTGGACATCCCCATCCTCTCCTGTCCTGCACTGTCCTCTCCATACACCAGCTTCAGACGATCTTCGAAAGGCACCACCTCCGATTCCGAGATGGCAGCAACCACCACCGGCTCTACGGCATCAGGGTAAATCTCATCCATGTCCACGATCCCATCTTGGTCAAATTCGATCTCGTTGCTGACGGGCAAGTTGTCCAGATCTGGATCGTAGGTGGAGCTGACCGACCTCAGAGTCGGAGACCCCTGGCGATGCGGCCGTGTGAGGGAACGCATGAAATCCAGACCGCTTTCACTTGTAGGCGTGGTAGATAGGGTGACAGTCTTTCGGGACTTTCTGCGGGTGCTGTGGATCGAGGAGGTTTCCTCCATTTCCGGCGCGTCTTCGGCCTCGTCGGCGGAGGAGAGTCTACCGATGGTTTTGGGAAGCACCAGGGAAGACGTGGCAAAAGTGCCGCTTATGCTGCAGACGATGAAGATGACCAGGAGGACGAGGACCAGGCCGAAGAGGATGCCCAGAACGATGGTGGCCACGCGGAAGGAGGAGAGGTCTTCCGAGGGGCTTTCCACGACGATGGGGGGAAGGGTGGGTTCCGTGCTGTTGCGGCCGACGATCCGGAGTCTGAGGGTGGTCTGTTCTGAGTGCCGCAGCGGGGAGGTTTCTACCGCCTGAAACAGAGTGAGCAGTCACTGGGTGGGTTAGCTTGAAAAGTAGCTCGGCATTGTGAAAGAGCGCACACACGTGCGTTCATATTACATATCCTAGATGTAATACGTACATATTACATACAAGTATGGACGTAACATAACAATTTGAGGCACGTAAGATCCGCATAAACAGTCGCAGCTCTGCAACCCCGACAGATCCCCCCCCAACTCTTTCTCCTGTCCTCACTGTCAGAGATCCTTCCTGGCTCGCATTGACCTCACTAGCCATATGCGAACTCAGCATCCTAGATTTCCACAAGGACGAACTGTTGAAGCATGGTCATTATCCATCAGGATAGACGAACGAACATGCACGTAGATCCTTGAAAACTGACACAGTCATACAATGCTTTTTTTAAATTTTATCTGTCAGCTTATCTGTTGTCTGTTTGTTTGTCGGTTTGTTTGAGAGGCTGTCAAAAGTTTCTTTCTGTAGTCTAACTTTTTTTTCCTGCCATTTATTTATAAAACAAATAACACGCACACAACAACAACAACAACAGCAACAACAACAACAACAAAACCAAGAAAACCAGTCACAAATCGTCAAGGTTATTCTAAAAGCATAATAAATATGATAAAATCAACCGGCAATGTTATTATCAAAGCCCTTACACATTTTGTGGATTTTTGCTGTAGTCCATCAGTTTTTGGTTGTTAAAGAAATTTAGCATTTCCATTTGCTGCGTTTTATTTACATTTCTTGTTTTACTTTTGTTAAAGAGTTTTGTAGTGTAGGTTTCTGCTGATGAGCCGAGCTTTTCTGTCGTTATTCCTAACAAACAAACAAACAAATAAACAAACAAACAAACAAACAAACACTTATACGTAGTCACACACAATAACACACACATACACAACCACGCAGGCACACATATGCGCACACATATGCACAGATACACACACGCGCCTGTACGCTC
>CM065680.1:44112583-44117583 GCA_017654935.2 Phymorhynchus buccinoides | reverse complement strand
TTATTCCTCCCACCTTTTGTCACATACACGTAGTGGCTTAGCCTACTGTATAATACTCCCAGTTCGTGCCTTCGTTAGTCAAGCGTTTTGTATTCATAGGCAGTGTCAAATGAAAAAACCCAGCCTTCAGTGCAAGTAGAGGGATTACTGAGTCTTAGAAACAAGAGACAAGTCATGGCCTGAGAAGCCCTTGAGAGGAATGCATCATAGCTGGAAATCCGGTGCCTTGCATAATTCGGTAAAAAAGCGAGAGCGACAGTACCCGCAATGGATAGAACTTTATAGATCTGATGATCTCACTTTGCACTAGGCCTTACGGTCTGAACGTGGAGTCTTTCGGATGAGACGATAAACAGAGGTCATGTGTGCCCATGCACTTAGCACACGTTAATCCCAGTGTGAACGAAAAAGTTGTCATTTGGTAAACATTTACCCCCCCCCCCCCTTAAAGGTGGACCCTGACGGATGAGTTTTTGCAAGAAACACGTCGAGATCACCAGAAAGACAGCATTTTCAAGAATCGGAACACTCACTTTGCTCTGGTTTCCTAGAAATTAAACCGTCAAAACGGCGATTCCTCCTTGGCGGAGATGCCGGAGAGAGAAGCCATTTTGGATGGGGTGGGTGAAGGTCACTCATTGTGGTTGAAGCGTTTTCTTTTTTGGTAGTGCAGTTATAAAAACAGAAGGAGCTGTTTCCTTTGTTGTAAGCAACACTCCTTTAGATAATCTGTATAAGATTTTAAAAAAAGAAGAAAAAAAAGGCTTGTATTGCGAAAATTTCGTGCAAACGATTGGTCTAAGCGCAGGCGGCCATTAGAAACAAGACGGCACACGCGTTCTGTTTGGGTGAAATAATTTGACTTTCAGCACCTCCGCCAAGGAGGAATCGTCGATTTGACGGTTTGATTTATAAGAAACCAGAGCAAAGTGAGTGTTGCAATCTCTGTAAAGGGTGTTTTCCTGGTGATTTGGACGTGTTTCTTACAAAAACGCATCCGTCAGGGTGGCCCTTTAAAATGTCCTTCCTCATCAGTCACACAAAAATCGCATGCCCCCCAAAAAAAAATGGGGGGCGCGCCTCTGGCTGCGACGTTCTCTCCAGGTGGGAGCAACCCGAATTTCGCAGAGACGCCTCTTTGACTATAAAGTACCTAATACCTGTGTGTGTGTGTGTGTGTGTGTGTGTGTGTGTGTGTGTGTGTGTGTGTGTGTGTGTGTGTGTGTGTGTGTGTGTGTGTAGCATCATGGGCGCGTATGTAGCCTACATCTATGTGTTTGTTACCTATATAATTATGACATACACATGTACAAACACACATAATATATTCACAAAACAAATATCATGCGTGCACATGTGCACACTCACAAACATGCACAGGCGCGCGTGGACACACCTTCCACACACTGAGAGTATTGGCAGTATCTTGTCTTTAGCGACCTTGAAAAGCATTTTACAAAGTGTGTGTGTGTGTGTGTGTGTGTGTGTGTGTGTGTGTGTGTGTGTGTGTGTGTGTGTGTGTGTGTGTGTTTGTGATTGTGTGTGTGTGTGTGTGTTTGTGTTGTGTGTGTGTGTGTGTGTGTGTGTGATGTGTGTGTGTTGTGTGTGTGTGTGTGTGTGTGTGTGTGTGTGTGTGTGTGTGTGTGTGTGTGTGTGTGTGTGTGTGTGTGTGTGTGTGTTGTGTGTGTGTGTGTGTGTTTGTGATTGTGTGTGTGTGTGTGTGTGTGTGTGTGTGTGTGTGTGTGTGTGTGTGTGTGTGTGGTGTGTGTGTGTGTACGTGCATGCATGCATGCGTGTGTGCGGTTGTGTGTGTTTGTGTTTATCATATTCTACAGAGTTGACACATACTCAGTGTCTCAACTTTGCAATTTGTAGGCTCTCCTTTTTTCCATGGTTATTATGAATTGTATTCAGTCTCTCTCCTTTTTTTAATTCTTTTTTTGTGTGACTTTTCTACTCAGTTTTTCTTTCCTATTTTGCTACCTTCTTGTCGTCGCCACACTGAAGACTGGCTTATGGCCAGAAACGTTTGTTTTGTTTCCAATAAAAGGGACCTCAATCTACCAGCCTCGAATTGAGTGTTTTTTGTGCCTTAGCTCACGTATTTTAATTGAACTGGCTTACTTATTAAATGAATAAGGCCTGGTACACAGTACGTCCTGATTTTCCGCGCAGAAATAATCAATAAGTAAAAGAAAGAAGGAAATAATAAGCGGACGTGTCCGTATTTCCCCTAATCCGTATATTTGTTCCCTTCTTTCTTTTCCTTATTGACTATTATCGCGCGGAAAATCCGGATGTACTGTGTACCAGGCCTTATGGTGAATAAATAAATAAAAATAAACAAATAAATAAACAAATAAATACATAAATACATAAATACATAAATACATAAATAATGAGGGAACCACTTACAGACCAACAGCTTTTCCGTCTTTACTAATGTGAGAAATGGTGAGTCAAAAATCAATAACATAGTAGAATTGGAGAGAGAGAGAGAGAGAGAGAGAGAGAGAGAGAGAGAGAGAGAGAGAGAGAGAGAGAGAGAGAGAGAGAGAGAGAGAGAGAGAGAGAGAGAGAGAGAGAGAGAGAGAGAGAGAGAGAGAGAGAGAGAGAGAGAGAGAGAGAGAGAGAGAGAGAGAGAGAGAGAGAGAGAGAGAGAGAGAGAGAGAGAGAGAGAGAGAGAGAGAGAGAGAGAGAGAGAGAGAGAGAGAGAGAGAGAGAGAGAACGAACGAACCTTTTTTTATTGAGGGAAAAGATAAGCACAATATAGGCTTGTTTACATCTAGCCCTCACTAAATGAGAAGGAAAAAAAAAAAAAGAAAAAAAAGAAGAAGAAAATGTCATAAACAACTAATAATCATCATGCACATAAGATACACTACCATCATAAAAAGATAAATCAAATTGTAAGGATAAATGCAAACAAAAACACATTCACCACAACATTCACCATGGTCATCCCGCACACTAGCATTAAATCATACACATTAAACATACATGCCAATTGCGTTATACACATTACAACATACACAAAACAAAAGTAAGCAAATAATTACGTGCATACGCATAAACTCACCAACACACACACATACACAAGTACGCACACACGCACATCCCACACACAAGCATACACAATACACACACACATACCCACAAAATTCGCAGGCAGACACATACACATTCACATGTATGAACGCGCACATACACACACTCACATTCAAACTCACACATGCATACACACAATCACCACTATAACATATTATGAACACTAAACATGCATGGTTAACAGTGGTGACACTCATATTAGGAAGGAAACAAGTGGTGAATGGGTTATCAGGTAACGTATTAAAGAGTTGTCATCAGAAAATCTTTATATCTTTTTTTGAATGACTTGAAAGTGTTTCCAATTTGGGTATTAGCCAGCATGGCATTCCACAGGGCCCCACCAGAATAAGCCAAGCTTGTCTTGAAGAGGTCAATTCTTGGAAGAGGGAGCATGATTTTATGTTCGTGGCGCCGGTCATTGACAACAAACCTACTGGTAAGAGATTGTGGGGCATTGCCTGATAAAATCTTAAACATAAAAATAGCCTTGTTATAATTTAGCTTTAAATGGAAGGGTAGAATGTCTAAAGCTTTGTGGTCATAAGTGGTTAGTTTTGAGGACTTAAGCAGAACTAGTTTTAATGCTCGTCTATGAAGACTTGAAAGAGGTTTCAAAATATTTTCACTAGCGCCATCCCACAGAGTTGACGCGTAGTTGATATGCGATTCAATAAATGAGTGGAAAAATATCTTACGTGAATGGAGGTCTAGGAAATGCTTTATTTTAGACAACTGATAAATCTTTGAAGACACGGATTTGCAGGTTTTAGTGACATGTTCGGACCAAGAAAGATTATTGTCAACGACAACGCCAAGAACTTTGTGACTCCCAACTTCCTCAACTGCATTGCCATTAATAAAGAGAGTCAAAAAGTTGTTAGGAAGGTTCTGGCGTTTTTGTCTTGTTGTAATTATCATAAGTTTGGTTTTTAATGGGTGCAAGCTCATATGATTCAACTCTGCCCAATTTAAAAGTTCATCGATGCTGTTTTGTAACGTTTGAAATACTGTTGTATAATTGGAATGACTTGTGTGTAGAGAGAGAGAGAGAGAGAGAGAGAGAGAGAGAGAGAGAGAGAGAGAGAGAGAGAGAGAGAGAGAGAGAGAGAGAGAGAGAGAGAGAGAGAGAGAGAGAGAGAGAGAGAGAGAGAGAGGACACTGGACTGGTTGAATGTCATAAACCACAAAATACAGGTCCTGGTTGTCATTGGAGGCAATGCAAGGATTGAGAGAGAGAGAGAGAGAGAGAGAGAGAGAGAGAGAGAGGAGGAGAGGGAGGAGAGAGAGAGAGAGAGAGAGAGAGAGAGAGAGAGAGAGAGAGAGAGAGAGAGAGAGAGAGGAGGGAGGGAGGGAGGGAGGGAGAGAGAGAGAGAGAGAGAGAGAGGAGAGAGAGAGAGAGAGAGAGAGAGAGAGAGAGAGAGAGAGAGAGAGAGAGAGAGAGAGAGAGAGAGAGAGAGAGGGACACTGGACTGGTTTATTGTCATAAACCACAAAAAATACAGGTTCTGGTTGTCATTGGAGGCCATGCAAGGATTGAGAGAGAGAGAGAGAGAGAGAGAGAGAGAGAGAGAGAGAGAGAGAGAGAGAGAGAGAGAGAGAGAGAGAGAGAGAGAGGAGAGAGAGAGAGAGAGAGAGAGAGAGAGAGAGAGAGAGAGAGAGAGAGAGAGGAGAGGGAGAGAGAGGACGAGAGAGAGAGAGAGAGAGAGAGAGAGAGAGAGAGAGAGAGAGAGAGAGAGAGAGAGAGAGAGAGAGAGAGAGAGAGAGAGAGAGAGAGAGAGAGAGAGAGAGAGAGAGAGAGAGAGAGAGAGAGAGAGAGAGAGAGAGAGAGAGAGAGAGGAGACCGTTACCAAAGCAAAACATCAAAAGTTAAAGCTAAAAGAATTTCTGCTTG
>CM065680.1:44095083-44100083 GCA_017654935.2 Phymorhynchus buccinoides | reverse complement strand
CTTAAAAAGCTGTCAACACCACCAGACAGTAAATCAAAGACATTTTTGCTTTATTTAAAAAAAGACAATAATTGTTTTTAATTTTTTTTCAATTCTCAGTGCGCTCTCCCAGCTTTTGTACATAGGCTGGCTCCTTCGACGTATAGTTCCAGATCCAGACACCAGATGTCTTGGGCTGAATTTTGTTGACCAATTTGTGCTGGGTGTAGAAGAATTGTCTGCTAATTGGCACCCATGGGGAAGAATGTTCAAATTGGGACACCCCCACCACCCTTTCCCCAGCTCTTCTGAATCTGTATGGGGTATGAACCTCTGTGTATACTCGACACCATTTAATTATAGACCATTCAACATGGACAAACAACAAACGGGACAAGGAAATAAATAAATATCCAAATAAAAACAACCCATCTTCGTCCCACAAAATATAAGTAATATTTTCCGTCAGTGGATAAAAACAAAAAAAGGTAGAGAGATAAATTAAGATTTTGTCACACCCATACATCAACCAATGCACTGTGTTCCAGATAATGTATGGACATTTACTAAAAATGAATAAGGACAGGTAACTCTCTCATAATTAACTCCCTTCACCAAAAGTTATTTTCGACACCTATCGCCTAGCAAAGCCTGGGCGGCAGCCACAGTGAGATTTAATTCCCATAAATCATTTGAGGACAGGTAGCTCTCTCATAATAAGCTCCCTTCACCAAAAAGTTATTTTCGGCATCCATCGCCTAGCAAAGCATGGGCGACAGCCACAGTCAGAATTGATTTCCATAAATCATTTCATGTGATTATTAGGGCACTCCGTGATCAGTTGATCATGTACTGTTTAGAGTAACCCTACAGCAGCCTAGCGCTGCTTTGTATTAAGTTAAAGGTTTTGAACAATAAAAAGCTGTTTTTAAAAACAAAAAGTTCCGGGACCCTTTGGTCACCAAATTTTCAAACGGACCTAAGCCATTAACTTAAATGTAAATATTGTATAAAACTTAATGGGCCTTTGCCTTAAAAATTAAAAAAAAAAATATGTATATACACATATTTTATGAATAAAGCTTTTTGAGCACCAAATATAATTTTTTAACTGTGGCCCTGGGGGGGTTTAATCTTAGATTTCCTCCTTCTGCCAGACAAATTAAAGCAAACTGCTAACTATCTTTTAATAAACATTTTTATCTTTATTTAAAATTAAATCTCTCTACAAAAACTTAGCTTGTACTTCAAAAACTCAGCCTGTACTTCAACATTCTTTCAAAATCTTTATAAATTAAAAACATCTGTATTCCTACTAAAAAATCTTCTTTTTCTCTGGCATCTTTATAATTTCAAATGCCCCAAATGGCCTTTTGGTCCAGAAGGCGTAAAATCTATATTTCTCTCTCTCTCATGTGATTATATTTTACTTATCCTACAAATGGTCAATGTATGGAAAAGTTCAAAGGGAAGAACGCCAGGCCGGACGTCGGTGAGCATCAATCTTAAGTTCAATGCGGAAAGAGTCGTTCACAAAACGGGGTTTAAAGCTTCCCAACGGTTCATTCAGTGCATCAGTACTAGCTTCTGTTCACCATTCACTGGATGCTAGTGCTGAAAGGTATCAAAGCATTAACCCTTTCACCGCCAATGTCACAGTTTTGCACCACAATGATTTAACACCCATGTCATTAAAACCATTCAAAGCAGGGTCTGTTATTCAATGATATTGTGTTCCTAAATTTGGGCAGTAAGGATTGACCCTATTCTAAATGTGTCACAGAGAAATCCCACAATATTGCAGATGAAATCTTTTCTGTAGCCAAGTAAGTTCAATGGACATTTTTGGCTCAAAGATGGCTGGCGGTGAAAGGGTTAAAGCGCGGAAACGCTATTTATTCCGTATCTTCTTTCATTTTCCTGTAACCCCATTGCTATGAAAAACAAACAAACAAAAAACCACCAAAAGGGATTGCCAAAGCGCAAACCTACGTCAATGGAGACGCGTTTGCTTGACTTTGGTGATTGCCCAGAAGGTTACAGTCGGTAGCGCAAAATTTGCTGTCGGTTGTGATCGCATTAAGTAATTTGACAGTAGTCCTATGAAGCATTGAAGTCGTGGAAACGCTATGCATTAAACATGTGTGCCTGTCGTATCCGACTATCAAATTTAACACATACCAAGAGGAAACAACAAAACACTATTCCGGAGACTGGGGTTGGAATCGGCCAAGGGGACTTTGGGACAGTTAGCATCGGACATGATCCACACATTCTCACTCATTACAATTGGATGTAGTGTCAAGAGGGCTTTGGGACAGTTAGCATCGGACATGATCCCCAAATCCCCACTCACTACAATTGGATGTAGTGTCAAGAGGGCTTTGGGACAGTTAGCATGGGATATGATCCCCAAATCCCCACTCATTACAATTGGATGTAGTGTCAAGAGGACTTTGGGACAGTTAGCATCGGATAGGATCCCCAAATCCCCACTCATTACAATTAGATGTAGTGTCAAGAGGACGCTGGGACAGTTAGCATTGGACAGGATCCACAGATCCCCACTCATTACAATTGGATCGTGTGTCCAGTTAGCACTGTGTTCTACAAAGGACCTCATTACAATGTGTTGACAAGAGGACTTTGGGACAGTTAGCATTGGATAGGATCACCAAATCCCCACTCATGGCTGCAGTTTGAAGAGGACTTTGGGACAGTTAGCATGGGATAGGATCCCCAAATCCCCACTCATGAGAAGGGCTGCAGTGTGAAGAGGACTTTGGGACAGTTAGCATTGGACATGATCCCAAATCAATCCCCACTCATTTGGTCAGTGTCAAGAGGACTTGGGGACAGGTAGCATCGGACAAGATCCCAACATCAACTCATTAGGCGACACCGCGGACCCAGCATGTTTGACAATCGTGTGAAAGGTACACACGCCTTGTTGCACGACTCGCTGACAGGTTATACACACAAGTGTGAATGACCCAAACAACATGGCGACAGCAGGTGTACCAAAAACACAACATGAAACAAAACAGATGCTTTGTATTAGCCAGCACACGAGATGTACACCGACCCTTACAATGACTGCAGTGTCAAGAGCCAGTGGAGATTCCTCCAAGTTTGCGCGTCATCGCCATTCTCAAAAGACTATTTATTTTCACATTGATTTTTCGTTCTCGTAGATAATCAGCCCTCAGCTACTACTACTACTACTACTACTACTACTACTACTACTACTACTACTACTACTACTACTATTACTACTACTACTACTACTGCAAGCACTATTCCTGCTGCTGCTAGGGGGGCGGGGGGGGGGGGGGGGGGGGGGGGGTTCCAGCCAACCCTCAAGGCAGAAGCACTATGACCCCATGCATTGTGCGCAAATACAGACAAAGGCAGAGAAACATTTAAGACGCTCAATCACGCGCACACGCACGCACACGCACACGCACGCACACGCACACGCACGCACGCACGCACGCACGCACACACACACACACACACACACACACACACACACACACACACACACACACACACAGAGGCACACATGCCCCCCCCCCCCCCCCCACAACCGATGTATAGGCAGACACAGACATGCGTTTTACTTAACATACGATTTGAGGAGACGTACTTATTTAACACACATATTGATCATTGTTACCTCCCTCTCTAGCTCTTCTTAAACTAAAGCGTCGGATAGTTTGTCATTTAAATGACTCGGTTAAAGTTGTAGAAAACATATTATTCACAATGTCGTAGTGAAAGATACTGAATACTTAGATTCCTGTTCATAATTAAAATACACGGAAAACGCAGTTTTTCATATATGTAACGCAAGGAACTATATTTTACCTTAAACGTTAAACTGCGTTTGTTAATGCGTAGCCTACTTGGGTTCATTGTTAAGTTTATGAACCCCCACAATGCAACAACATTTTAAACTTTTACGTCCTCTTGGCCCGATATGGGACATTGTTAGCTATGAATATGGGGCCCCCACAATGCAATAAATCGTTTTAAAATGGTTAACAGATACACGACTTCATACGAAGGCGGTATGTTTCAACATGAGCAGTCATTTATTTTGTGCTGCTTTTGCCGATATAATATGGATAGTTTGATTCAAACAAAGTGATATTTCTGATTTTTTTGGGTCAACAAACAGACATCACATACGTACTGCATAATGGATTATTATCTCTTACCTGTCACATATGGAGACCCAATCATGAACACCCCAAAGGCTAAATATAGTTTCCAAACTGAACACACCACGGGAAACGTCAGATATTCCTCCATTTTCATTGTTACGGTAAGACACAATCTGAATTTAAAAAAACCACACACGATAAACTAATGTCACATACGTAGCTCAGCACAAAGCTTCACATTATTGAATCTTTTGACTGCTTTAAAAATACAGACACATTATCATAGAGATGGTGGTTTAAGTCCCACAATGCTTTGCTGTCAGGTGCTGACTAATTGGAGCTCCTCTCTACATTCCAAGCGGATAATCGAATTAATCCTTTCCCGTGTCGTTGGTGATATGCAGCCATCTGATTAGTAATGCTTCACGAGCTGAATGCATACGCACGTAGGGGGGGCAAACGTCCCCGACCTTTCCCAGCCCTATGTCATCGTGAGGAAATAGACCCAGTGAAGAAGAAGAAGCAAAAAACAAATGCACACCTCGCTTACAATAGAAGGTAATATCACATCGTTCCTAGACCATACCTACGAATGGAATCTGTACAAACAAACCCCCCCACTGCCCCCTACTGGTAAGAGGCCACACTTCAATCCGTTAATACAAACACAAGGTTCTTCACCAAGTTTTACTGTTCTTAACGTCGAGGGTAGGCTTCACCTCCCTTTGATTTACTGCCTCGTTTTGATTCGCAGCCTCGTTTATTTTGGGTGCTACAGTATACTAATGGCGGCCAGCTGCAACAGCTGGCTGGAAGCACACCTTCTTGCCTCCTAAAACATGCGCGATTCAG
>CM065680.1:44065083-44080083 GCA_017654935.2 Phymorhynchus buccinoides | reverse complement strand
GCACGCCATAAGCTCTGCTTGTTGTTGCTTCAGTTATGTCATAGTTGTTGTTCATGTTGATTTGGAAAATAAAACATTTAAACCAGAAGACTGCAGCATGGTCTTCGCGTATTTGTAGTATAATCATAGTCGGGCGTAACGTAGGGGAAGACGGGGTAAAAAGCGCATGGGCGGGTAAAAGCCCACCCCAATTATCTCATGAAATGAAGCAAATTTCAGTCTCATTTTTGCCCATGAGACGAGCGTTAATGTCTAGCATTCGTCTCATGGGCAAATTTGACTGAAATTTTCTTTATTTCATGAGATAATTGGGGTGGGCTTCTTACCCGCCCATGCGCTTTTTCCCCCGTCTTCCCCTAGTTAGGGCGTGGCAGGGTCTTGGCTGGAGCGTGGAGAGCCGTGGCAGGCTGTGTTCTCGCGCGCTACGCGCAGTTCGATCATCCTCTAAAACAAGCGTTGCGAGGACACGGTAATCCAGTAAAGCACTTTCACAGTGGCTGCATCTAACCCCACCCCACCCCCATCCCACGATGATCCATCACTGCTACTCCTGTCAGACATCACAAAACCATGCAGTCGAACCCTTTTCCTTCACTTTGCAACCAATATACAAGCCTAATTACCTTCCTAGTCTCCATCAGAGTAGCTATGGGCAACATACTCATCACTGGCGTTATCCTTATCCTCACAATCACTACTTTCATCATCTTTTTCGCACACAAAATTGCAAACCGATCGATAAAATGGCTAGATTCAGACAGCAGGAAGTCGTACGAGTGCTACGAGCTTTCTGATTGGTTAGCTGTATTCGCTTATTGGATTGGCCAAAGTTCAGCGCGATGTTTGAACCGAGCCACGATTGGGGCTCATCGTGCTCATCTGATGGGCCCCCATCGTGACCCATCGTGCCAAGAGGGTTAGACCGAATGTAAAACTTTTAGATAAAAAAAATAAATACACCAACCATATCCCTATGAAATTTATTATTTTATGTTCGACATAGTATTTTAAATATATTTCTCCCATCAGATTAATTGTAAAAATTTGCTTTGTTGAGCAGTATCACCGAACATTATTTATTAGAAAATGATTCGCTTAGTATCGCAAATATAAATAAAATCGCCCATGAGTAAAAACATAGCATTTTCCACTGAATACAACTAATTTAGTTACATACTACTATATATTCTTAACTGTTATTTATGAAAAGTTACTTATGGTAAACTAAAGTTGGCTTGAAAAAAATCCCTTATGAAAACATAGATGAACTAATTGTTCTTCCCAACACAGCTGTGAGTAGTGAGTGCCGAAACAGTGGCAGAATACTGAAAACGAAGCGGCAGTGTGAGGCCCGCCCCAATAGACGATTTTCGGAAGAAAACTAGGGGAGAGCACTTCGTGAAAATTAGAGTTGCTTACCTCCATTACTCGGTCAAATACTATAGCAACAATGCAACAATGACGTCGAAGCTTGAAACCGCAGGATGCGAGTCAGCGACTTGCAAACGGTTTTTTTGAACTGATAAAACTTGCACATTGTGACGTAAAAATATAAATGACATAAATGTTTAGACTGACGCATGTCTGCTCAAACACACGAGTCGATAGGCTACGAGAGCTGATGTAGAGTGACTTCCCCTGTTTGACCGTCTGAATTAGGCAAGATCACTCCCACACACCATGAAATTACTCCCCTTAATTATTTCCGAACAATTCCTATTAAGAGCGTATTAATTCCATATTCTTTTCAGCCGTGGCTCGCCGAATGAATGAATGAATCTTTAATTTAATGTCTTTTCACATAGATTGTGATTTTAGACAGCATGCAAACATTTTTTTTTGGGGGGAAAGAAGAAGGTAAAATAACATGCATAAGAACGACATATTAAAAAAGTAAAGAAAACCTCTACAGTAGTCTTCCAATAGTTGAGGACAGCATTGTATTCGCCGACGAATATATTATGTTTAACGTCATGTCTCGGTCCCTTAGGACACATGCGGGACATTTCTTCTAATTTCGATATGGGCAACTCCTCAGATCGTAGTGCTAGTCACACTTCAGGAGGATTTTCCCGACCCCGCCGACTTGTTCTGACATTTAGCGCACATCGAGGACTTAGTAGGGCCTTCATCATAGGGGCCTAAAAGTATGCCTTTTTTTCATTGGTCGACATCAGCCAATAGCTGGGGCCCGCAGCCCTACAAATAAGGACAGAGGGATCTGCATGATTATTCAGTTAATAAAAGAAATAGGAACTCATTTTACCCTTTATCTTTTGTAAATGATTCTCAAATCTCTAGGCATCTTTTTAAATGTTTGTGCCGCAGACATTATGGCTTTATAGCCTTTATGAATCGCCTTTCCAAACTTGAAATCAGGTACTTTAGGTACTTTATACTTTATAGTCACAGAGGCGTCTCTGTGAAATTCGGGTTGCTCCCACCTGGAGAGCGCGTCGCAGCCAGAGGCGCGCCACCCCATTTTTTTATTTTTTTTTTTTTTTTTTTTTTTTTTTTTTTTTTTTTTTTGGGGGGGGGGGGGGTTTGCATGCGATTTTTGTCACTGATGAGGGAGGGGGGGGGGGGGGTTTTTTTTTTTTTTGTTTTTTTTCCCATTTTTTTTTTTTTTTTTTTTTTTTTTTTATTTTTTTTTTTTTTTTTTTTTTTTTTTTTTTTTTTTTTTTTTTTTTTTTGTTTTTTTTTTTTTTTTTTGGGGGGGGGTGGTTTCAATATATTGCGATTTTTGTCACTTGTGATATTGAATGACAAACTTTTTCGTTGCCACTGGGTTTAACGTATGCTAAGTGTATGGGCACACGGGACCTCGGTTTATCGTCTCATCCGAAAGACTCCACGTTCAGACCGTTAAGGCCAAGTGCAGAATGAGAGGAAAAAATCCCCTGTACCCAGGTTCGAACTCGGGTTTACTTGACACGAAGCGAACGCGCTACCACTGTGCCACTCTACAAATCGTCTTGGGCGAGAGACCAGTATTCTATGCCCTCTGGTAAAATGCATCTCTGTAAAGCCTGTAAACAATTTATCGTCCCATTTTTTTTTATATAGAATAGTGGTTGCCTGCTCTGCTATCTCGAAGTGAAGGTGGGGCACAGCTGACAATCACACACGCGAAGCGATTAGCCTTGCTAATATTTATTCAACTGATTGTTTTGTGGAAAGTAAACACAATCTGTCCATAGCCCCAAAAAGAGGCCGTGTTATCAATTTAACAAACATCATTCACGCCAACGAGGAGATCTGATTTATATCTTTTTCGTTAAAGGGACACCCTGACGGATGCGTTTTTGCAAGAAACACGTCGAGATCACCAGAAAGACAGCCTTTTCAAGGATCAGAACTCTCATTTTGCTCTGGTTTTCCTATAAATCAAACCGTCAAAACGGCGATTCCTCCTTGGCGGAGTTGCCGGAGAGACAAGCCATTTTGGACGGGGTGGGTGGAGGCCACTCAAGAGTGGTTGAGGCTTTGTTTTCTTTGTTGTGCAGTAAAAAAAAAAGGGAGCTATTTCCTTTGTTATGAGCGAAACTCCTTTTGGTAAACTGTATAAAATAGCTAAAAATAGCACACACAAAAAGAAGAAGAAAAAGGCTTGCATTGTGGAAATTTCGTGCAAACGATTTGGTCTGACTGAGGCGGCCATGAAAGAATCTGACTTCTAGCACCTCCGCCAAGGAGGAATCGCCGATTTGATTTCTAGGAAACCAGAGCAAAGTGAGTGTTGTAATATCTGTAAAGGGTGTTTTTCTGGTGATCTCGACGTGTTTCTTGCAAAAACTCATCCGTCAGGGTGTCCCTTTAAGATGTTTATTTTGATTTACAAGTTTACTCTTAAAGTGATATACGGATTTAGATTTTTTTTAATGAAGAGGGTTTGGGTATCAGCAATCTGTGAAATACTCTTGCATTTTCTTATGTTCTTCACTAAACTTTTCGTATCTACATCACCATGACCACAGACAAGTGTTTTGAACAAGGGTCCCAGAGACGAGATGTGTGTGTGTGTGTGTGAGTGTGTGTGTGTGTGTGTGTGTGTGTGTGTGTGTGTGTGTGTGTGTGTGTGTGTGTGTGTGTGTGTGTGTGTGTGTGTGTGTGTGTGTGTGTGTGTGTGTGTGTTTGTGTTGTGTGTGTGTGTGTGTGTGTGTGTGTGTGTGTGTGTGTGTGTGTGTGTGTGTGTGTGAGAGAGAGAGAGATTGATTGATTGATTGATTGATTGATTGAATTTTATTTATAGAGGGTAATAGAGTAAGCAATAACATGCTTTTTTACATCCAGCCCTCTGGACAGAATACATTTATAAAAGTAGAAAATGGAAAACGAAAATAAACACATGCAAAGTAATGTAAAGCATGCAAAAAACATCCCTATATTGTAACACATCAATAACAAAATCAAACCTATTATTATTAACTATACTCATTATTAACATTCAAAATGTGTGACGAAAGCGCATACACACGGGAAAATAAAACCGAATCCTACTTTTCACACTCAAAGAAGTGCACAAACATAAAAAAAAACACCTCACAATCTCATACTTCATCATTAAAATGTACTTATTTGAAAAGAAACCCATGCACATAATAAGTCAAACATAATATTACTTTACCTACTCATCTTAACATGCACAATTTAAAATGTAAATACATGTACGTACCCATGGCAACATGAGACCTATTCCTACATTACATTATTCATTTGTAGCATAAACAAATTAAAAAGTAAACACACACTCGTAACAAAAGCAGACCAAGTCATATTGCTTTGCAAGCGAATACACATATTAAAAAATAAATACTACTCATAACGAAATCAAGCCTAAACCTACTTTCTAGTCCTCGTCTTTAACATGCACATAAGTAAAACTTAACTCATCACAAAATTAAGACTAATCCTTATTTTACATACTCGTAACATGTAACCTACACATTTTAAATTTAAAGCCGATACACATAATAAAATCAAGCCTAAGCCCATTTTACATACTGATCTTAAAAATACATCAAACGTAAATGTAAGCACATATACATGACAGAATAAAACCAAATCCTATTATACATACTCATTTTTAACATACACACATTTTGGAATAAACACTTATACATAGCAAAATAAAACCCAATCCTATAATAATAATAGTAGCAATAATAATGATAATAATAATAATGATAATAATAATAATAATAATAATAATAATAATAATAATGAAAATAATAATAATAATAATAATAATAATTCATATAGCGCTAAACATAGTAGTATGCCCGTTGCGCGTTACAAAAGCAACAATGAAAGATGGAAAACATTAATTAAAATCAACAAGAAAGTCATACCACCAACATTCGAATGCAAAGAGAATAAAGTAACGATAACATGATTTTCACTCACAAAGACATCCACCCTGAGAGAGAGAGAGAGAGAGAGAGAGAGAGAGAGAGAGAGAGAGAGAGAGAGAGAGAGAGAGAGAGAGAGAGAGAGAGAGAGAGAGAGAGAAGAGAGAGAGAGAGAGAGAGAGAGAGAGAGAGAGAGAGAGAGAGAGAGAGAGAGAGAGAGAGAGAGAGAGAGAGAGAGAGAGAGAGAGAGAGAGAGAGAGAGACGAGAGAGAGAGAGAGAGAGAGAGAGAGAGAGAGAGAGAGACTAAACTAATCTGGTCTGTTGACTTCTGTACAATCTGGAAAGTTTGAAGTGTTGTCCGCTACTCTTGCGACTCCTTAGCCTGACATTTTGCGGTCTATTTGACCGCGCTATATAAGATTCCTATCTGTTTGTTTGTCTGTCTGTCTATCTGTATGTCTACCTGTCTATCTTTCTCTCACTCTTTCCCCCCCTCTCTCCACCCCCCCCCCACACACACACACACATCACGTACAGGCTGTAAACCTGACAGCTATCTTCACCCCTTTGAAAGTACAGTTCAAACACGCCTTGAAAGACGAGCTGTGGTTAGTATTGATCCCTTGTCTACGTTTTCTGTCATGTACTTCGTGCACGCGCATCGATATACCGACACACATTTCAACTTTATTCCCGTGCAGAAACTTTTGCACGTGTTATTAGACTCCCTCTGATCTGCATCTTGAGAACGGCTGCGTACTTTTTAAACCTGTAAAACAAAGAAAAAAGTTCGGTCTCCAGAATGTTGCCATCGAGTTTTGTAGGCTAAATTGTAGACTTCTTCAGAGTGGACTTCGCTGGAATGTTCGATTAGATGCAAATGATCTCTCACAGAAAGGGAAGTAATGACTAGTGAAAGTGAGACTTAATCGCTAAGATTCGCAAACGAAAAAGCTCCCGGATCCCATCAACATTGGTTTCTAGTCAACAGTAGGGGAAGACGGGGTAAAAAGCGCATGGGCGGGTAAGAAGCCCACCCCAATTATCTCATGAAATAAAGCAAATTTCAGTCAAATTTGCCCATGAGACGAATGCTAGACATTAACGCTCGTCTCATGGGCAAAATGAGACTGAAATTTGCTTCATTTCATGAGATAATTGGGGTGGGCTTCTTACCCGCCCATGCGCTTTTTACCCCGTCTTCCCCTACTTCTTATTATGTGGGAGAAAAAACCACTCCACGTTTATAAGAATATTGTTTTCATGCTTGGGAGCTATGGTACCACCACATTGTCTGTCGCCCCACGAGAAATCACCCCATTGGCTTATTTATTACATTACTACCCTTTGTCAAATAGAAGGCAAAATCTATGCTTGCCGCAGCGTGGGCGAGTGAGAGCGAGCAAGAGAGAGAAAGACAGAGAGATGAAGGAAGAAAGAAAGAAAGAAAAAGAAAGAAGAAAGAGTATGGCTTCGTTGAGAAAATGCCTTCAAATGAAACTCCACTTGGTGTCAAAGGCTATGGACCATTACATTCACCTAAACAGCTCACTATATATTGTAGTTTTCTAAAGCCAAACTGAGAAAAGGTCCATATTTGCATTGATAAATAAAAACACCTTAGCAAGTATCAGAATAAGATCAAAAACTGCATCGGACTTAAAATGTTCAGTATATCCAAATAGTACTAACGGTAGTGAACATCTAAGTGCCACAACATGTTCACATTTGTCTTTCAAAAGATTTTCGAGTTGTCTCCAGAAAAGTATAGAATGTTCACAAAACCAGATTAAGTGTTCAATGCTCTCTCTTTCAGCGTGGCAAAAACTGCATAATTCATCATTGCTAATATTCGTTTTACATAAAACAATATTTGTACTCAAAATCCGAGTTCGTCAAGTTTTGCTGTAACGAGATTCGGGACGCACTCCCAGAGAAGCCAAAGGAAATACCAAGGATCTGACGACCACTTTCAATGATTGAAATTTAAAATGGACCCAAGGGGGTCCTGGACTACTCTGTAGGGGAAGACGGGGTAAAAAGCCCATGGGCGGGTAAGAAGCCCATGCCAATTATCTCATGAAATAAAGCAAATTTCAGTCAAATTTGACCATGAGACGAATGCTATTATCTCATGAAATAAAGCAAATTTCAGTCACATTTTGCCCATGAGACGAGTGTTAATGTTTAGCATTCGTCTCATGGTCAAATTTGACTGAAATTTGCTTTATTTCATGAGATAATTGGCATGGGCTTCTTACATGCCCATGGTCTTTTTACCCCGTCTTACCCTATAACGATGTTGGAGGATACGCTACTTCAGAAAGAAAACAAATCAATAAAAAAAAAGCTCAAAGGGGGGAAAAAACCACATACAACAAGAATCAAGATTCAAGAATTTTAATCCTTTGACCCCTCTTGGGGCATGGGGAATACAAGTATAACAACACCATAACACACCCACACATCACCATCACCACCACCACACACACACACACACACACACACACACACACACACACACACACACACACACACACACACACACACACACACACACACACACACACACACACACACACACACACACACACACACACACACACACACACACACACACACACACACACACACACACACACACTGTTAAGTGAATTAGTATTTGAATGCGTGGGTTGCGATTTTAGAAGAAAGACAAAAAGGGAACAAAATGATCTAAGTAACTGAACACTAACTTATATAAGTATAAGCAGTGCCCACCCACCAAGTTTGAAAACTGCGACGTAAAAGGTATTGCCACAGTGACAAAAACCGATCTGGAACTGGAATTTGTACTCTGACTTAGACTAACTAACAGACACCGACAAGCATAATACTCCTTCGCACAGAATCCTGGGGCAAAGGACCATAACTTCTGACTTGGTGCTGGAAGCGCAACATAGACTATTCGTACATTATATTCCATAAGGCACGGCAGACAATTCGGTTATTACTACGATCCCCACAAGCCTCTGTCGTCAGAAGTGCAACAGAGCAGAGCGAAGGAGAGAGTTGTAGCAGTACTAGTCCGGTCCATATAAGTTTTTATATTGTGAAAATAGTGACTTATGTCTAAACTCCCCATTGGTTTTCATCACAGAATGAATAAGAGTTGCGGTGTCTGGCGACTCTGATTTTAAAAAAAAGCTTTGTTTTTAGCTCATATTATGTTTATTGTAGCCTATTTCAGGAAGTGTCTGAGACTATATGAAAAAAAAGCACAACGAAGTAAAAAACAATGTTTAACCGAGGCGTGATTACCGCTACACTTATCTGTATTGTTAAAAAATCGGGACTTTACTGGAGTTGCACTGCCTCCGGGCATTGCCTCCAGTATCGTTCCCACCATCTTTTGTATTTACAAATGTCCCATATGTGTCTATGACCGAGAGGGCGTAAAGCATCATTTTTCATTCAGTAAAAAACAATTCTACTCTTTCTCGTTCTTTTCATATTTGGACCTTTTCGGTGTTCTTTCTGTGTGCGCGCGCACACACACACACACACACATACACACGCGCGCACGCGCGTGCGCGCACACACAAACACACACACACATACACAAACACGTTCAAATACACACACATGTATACACAATCGCGCATCAACATGCGCATCTAGGCATTTGCCCAGGAGTACACATGTACACATACAAAATTTTACAGAGAGAGAGAGAGAGAGAGAGAGAGAGAGAGAGAGAGAGAGGAGAGAGAGAGAGAGGAAGAGAGTGAGAGAGAGAGAGAGAGAGAGAGAGACAGAGAGAGAGAGAGAGAGAGAGAGAGAGAGAGAGAGAGAGAGAGAGAGAGAGAGAGAGAGAGAGAGAGAGAGAGAGAGAGAGAGAGAGAGAGAGAGAGAGAGAGAGAGAGAGAGAGAGAGAGAGAGAGAGAGAGAGAGAGATGGAGAGACAGATTCACATTCAGATGATTTGATATGCTTATGCCAACATTAATGCATGTATGTGTCGTGCCGAATCCGCGTAATTGCCGACTCCGCGGATTCGGCAGTAATTTTGCCTATTCCGCGTAACCGGCAAATCGTTGCCTATTTCACGTATTAAGCAATTGATCAATAATTGCCTGGGGACAGACAGAGAGAGAAAGGGAGATAGACAGGCACAGGCAGACAGACACACATACAGAAAGAGAGAGAGAACATTGAACACTGAATAATTGTAACGAATAGGCTGTTAGCCCATGTAAGAAAGAGAAAGAAAGTGCTAGTGAGAGAGAATGAGAGAGTGAGAGAGAGCGAGAGAGAAGAGAAGAGAGAGAGAGATAGAGAGAGAGAGAGAGAGAGAGAGAGAGAGAGAGAGAGAGAGAGAGAGAGAGAGAGAGAGAGAGAGACAGAGAGAGGGAGAGAGAGAGAGAGAGAGAGACAGAGAGAGAGAGAGAGAGAGAGAGAGAGAGAGAGAGAGAAAGAGAACTGCTAACTGATAGTCGATCAATAAGTGCCTGGGGAGAGACAGAGAGAGGGGGAGTCAAAAACAGATGTCCAGAGAGATGGCGAAACACACAGAGAGAGAGAGAGAGAGAGAGAAGAGAGAGAGAGAGAGAGAGAGAGAGAGTAGAGAGAGAGAGAGAGAGAGAGAGAGAGAGAGAGAGAGAAGAGAGAGAGAGAGAGAGAGAGAGAGAGAGAGAGACATAGAGATAGAGACAGAGACACAGAGAGAGAGACAGAGAGAGAGAGAGAGAGAGAGAGAGAGAGAGAGAGAGAGAGATGAGAGAGAGACAGGCATAGAGAGAGAGAGAGAGAGAGAGAGAGAGAGAGAGAGAGAGAGAGAGAGAGAGAGAGAGAGAGAGACATAGACATAGAGACGGAACAGAGAGAGAGAGAGAGAGAGAGAGAGAGAGAGAGGAGAGAGAGAGAGAGAGAGAGAGAGAGAGAGAGAGAGAGAGAGAGAGAGAGAGAGAGAGAGAGAGAGGCGATAGAGATAGAGAGGTAGAGAGAGAGAGAGGGAGAGAGAGAGAGAGAGAGAGAGAGAGAGAGAGAGAGAGAGAAGAGAGAGAGAGAGAGAGAGAGAGAGAGGCATAGAGAGAGAGAGAGAGAGAGAGAGAGAGAGAGAGAGAGAGAGAGAGAGAGAGAGAGAGAGAGAGAGAGGCAGGCATAGATATAGAGACGGAACAGAGAGATAGAACAACAGAGATGAAGAGAGATGTCGATGTTGAAAACAATGTTGACATTTTGTTGTTCGGTGGAATGGATAAAACAAATGTCACTGAAAACAGAGAAATCTTCCATGTAGTTGGAAAATTCATGTGTGTTTCCAAGCGTTTGTCACAAGATTAATTGTATGTGTTCATCCTTCGTTTTGTCCCTGGTGATATAGAAAACATGCTACTGTTTAAATATATTTTGTTACAGTGATATCTGGAGTTGCTCCACTTAACTTAACTAATTTTATTCCCTTTTCTTCAGTTTTTATAATGAATTAGTAATTCTTAGAATCATTTTTACATGACCTTGATATTCATGTTTGATTATATTATTCACTTTTCCCTGAAAGTTGTATTGATCATTATTTAGTTTATCTTGCAAAGTATGTCTGACTTCCATCGATTGTAAAATGTGATGCAGCCTGTTGCTACTACTGTCTACATGTGTTGAGTACTGTTATAAGCGTCGGCTTGTTGTACACGTGTCTATATATGTATTGTGTTTGCTGCAAAAGTGTGTTAATAAAACATTTGTTTAAACCAAGAGAGAGAGATAACGAAAGAAGGATACTTTCTTTACCGAGTGTAATGATATCAGCATTATCAGCATTACGTAGCTGTGTTACACTCAGTCCTGTTGAGAGGGAGAGAGAGAGAGAGAGAGAGAGAGAGAGAGAGAGAGAGAGAGAGAGAGAGAGAGAGAGAGAGAGAGAGAGAGAGAGAGAGACAGAGACAGAGAGAGAGAGAGAGAGAGAGAGAGAGAGAGACAGAGAGAGAGAGAAACTTGAAAACTTGAAAACTTAAACTTTATTTTTTAAGGATAAAGAGTTTAGGCAACGCCTAGTCTTCCAATCTGTCCTTGATACATATTATGCGAACATAGAGCACACACGTGGCAAGGCATCCTATTACACATACAGATGCGAACATAAAGGTAGCATTATGATACAAACATTGGTTGAACTATGGATTTATTGAACTTGCATGCGCAGAGAGAGAGAGAGAGAGAGAGAGAGAGAGAGAGAGAGAGAGAGAGAGAGAGAGAGAGAGAGAGAGAGGAGAGAGAGAGAGAGAGAGAGAGAGAGAGAGAGAGAGAGAGAGAGAGAGAGAGAGAGAGAGAGAGAGAGAAGAGAGAGAGAGAGAGAGAGAGAGAGAGAGAGAGAGAGAGAGAGAGAGAGAGAGAGAGAGAGAGAGAGAGAGAGAGAGAGAGAGAGAGAGAGAGAGAGAGAGAGAGAGAGAGACACACACACAGACAGACAGACAGACATACAGAGAGACAGAGACAGTGAGACAGAAAGAGACAGAGAGAGAAACAGGGAGAAACAGAGAGACACACAGACCAGCACACAGACAGAAAGACAGACAGACAGAACCAGATATGGAAAAACAGCGGAGGAAGAGGAGCTGCTAATTGAACAATAATTGCTGAATGATTGCCACCGAGGGTGAAGGCTTTCCTGACTCCTCGCCTCACCCCCATGTCAGCTGCCAATCATCAGGCTGGCCCCACAACTGCTCAGGGACACCATCATTATGAAATAATAGCCCTCGGCTGCATGTTTTTCTTCTTCCCCATCCCCATCTTCCAGACTCGTCGTGCAAGCTTGTTACCATCCGGGGATATGTCGATGTGCCCCCCGGCCTCTATGTGTAACGCTCATGGTGCACGTGTTTCTATGTGTCCCCTGTCTCTATGTGTAACTCTCATTGTGCACGTGTTTGTCTCTATGTGTAACTCTATGTGTCCCCTGTCTCTATGTGTAACTCTCATTGTGCACGTGTTCCCCTGTCTCTATGTGTAACTCTCATTGTGTCCCCTGTCTCTATGTGTAACTCTCATGGTGCACGTGTTTCTATGTGTCCCCTGTCTCTATGTGTAACTCTCATTGTGCACGTGTGTCCCCTGTCTCTATGTGTAACTCTCATTGTGCACGTGTTTCTATGTGTCCCCTGTCTCTATGTGTAACTCTCATTGTGCACGTGTTTCTATGTGTCCCCTGTCTCTATGTGTAACTCTCATTGTGCACGTGTTTGTATGTGTCCCCTGTCTCTATGTGTAACTCTCATTGTGCACGTGTGTCCACTGTCTCTATGTGTAACTATGTGTCCCCTGTCTCTATGTGTAACTCTCATTGTGCACGTGTTTCTATGTGTCCCCTGTCTCTATGTGTAACTCTCATTGTGCACGTGTGTCCCCCGTCTCTATGTGTAACTCTCATTGTGCACGTGTTTCTATGTGTCCCCTGTCTCTATGTGTAACTCTCATTGTGCACGTGTTTCTATGTGTCCCCTGTCTCTATGTGTAACTCTCATTGTGCACGTGTTTGTCTCTATGTGTCTCCATGGTGCTGTCCCCTCTATGTGTAACTCTCATTGTGCACGTGTGTCCCCTGTCTCTATGTGTAACTCTCATTGTGCACGTGTGTCCCTGTATGTGTAACTCTCATTGTGCACTATGTGTAACTCTCATTGTGCACGTGTTCTATGTGTCCCCTGTCTCTATGTGTAACTCTCATTGTGCACGTGTGTCCCCTGTCTCTATGTGTAACTCTCATTGTGCACGTGTTTCTATGTGTCCCCTGTCTCTATGTGTAACTCTCATTGTGCACGTGTTTGTTTCTATGTGTCACCTGTCGCTATGTGTGTGTCACGTGTTTGTTTCTATGTGTCACCTGTCGCTATGTGTAACTCTCATTGTGCACGTGTTTCTATGTGTCCCCTGTCTCTATGTGTAACTCTCATTGTGCACGTGTGTCCCCTGTCTCTATGTGTAACTCTCATTGTGCACGTGTTTCTATGTGTCACCTGTCTCTATGTGTAACTCTCATTGTGCACGTGTTTGTATGTGTCACCTGTCTCTATGTGTAGCTCTCATTGTGCACGTGTGTCCCCTGTCTCTATGTGTAACTCTCATTGTGCACGTGTTTGTATGTGTCCCCTGTCTCTATGTGTAGCTCTCATTGTGCACGTGTGTCCCCTGTCTCTATGTGTAACTCTCATTGTGCACGTGTTTCTCTATGTATAACTCTCATTGTGCACGTCCCCTGTCGCTATGTGTAACTCTCATTGTGCACGTGTGTCCCCTGTCTCTATGTGTAACTCTCATTGTGCACGTGTTTGTATGTGTCCCCACGTGTCTCTATGTGTAACTCTCATTGTGCACGTGTGTCCCCTGTCTCTATGTGTAACTCTCATTGTGCACGTGTTTCTATGTGTCCCCTGTCTCTATGTGTAACTCTCATTGTGCACGTGTGTCCCCCGTCTCTATGTGTAACTCTCATTGTGCTACGTGTGTCCTCCGTCGCTATGTGTAACTCTCATTGTGCACGTGTTTCTATGTGTCCCCTGTCTCTATGTGTAACTCTCATTGTGCACGTGTGTCCCCTGTCTCTATGTGTAACTCTCATTGTGCACGTGTGTCCCCTGTCTCTATGTGTAACTCTCATTGTGCACGTGTGTCCCCTGTCTCTATGTGTAACTCTCATTGTGCACGTGTGTCCCCTGTCTCTATGTGTAACTCTCCACGTGTGTCCCCCGTCGCTATGTGTAACTCTCATTGTGCACGTGTGTCCCCTGTCTCTATGTGTAACTCTCATTGTGCACGTGTGTCCCCTCGTCTCTATGTGTGTGTCCCCCGTCGCTATGTGTACTCTCATTGTGCACGTGTGTCCCCTGTCTCTATGTGTAACTCTCATTGTGCACGTGTGTCCCCTGTCTCTATGTGTAACTCTCATTGTGCACGTGTGTCCCCTGTCTCTATGTGTAACTCTCATTGTGCACGTGTGTCCCCTGTCTCTATGTGTAACTCTCATTGTGCACGTGTGTCCCCTGTCTCTATGTGTAACTCTCATTGTGCACGTGTGTCCCCTGTCTCTATGTGTAACTCTCATTGTGCACGTGTGTCCCCTGTCTCTATGTGTAACTCTCATTGTGCACGTGTGTCCCCTCTCTATGTGTAACTCTCATGTGTAACTCTCATTGTGCACGTGTGTCCCCTGTCTCTATGTGTAACTCTCATTGTGCACGTGTGTCCCCTGTCTCTATGTGTAACTCTCATTGTGCACGTGTTTCTATGTGTCCCCCGTCTCTATGTGTAACTCTCATTGTGCACGTGTGTCCCCTGTCTCTATGTGCCACTCTCATTGTGCACGTGTTTCTATGTGTCCCCCTATGTGTCTCTTGTGCACGTGTTCTATGTGTAACTCTCATTGAGCTCCCGTTTCTACGTGTTCCCTTCTGTATATGTGTCCCCTGTCTTTATGTGTCCCTGAGTGTTGGTGCCCCCTTTTCTATTTGTTCACTATGTCGCAATATACCTCCTCTAAGTGTCCCCGTCTCCGTGCGTCCTCTCACAAGCCTATCACATTTTAACACCGTTTACGACCTAAGTCGTTCGACTCCAACGTCAAAACAACACACCAAATGTATGTATAGTGTTGTTGTTGTTTTTAAGGGG
>CM065680.1:44012583-44060083 GCA_017654935.2 Phymorhynchus buccinoides | reverse complement strand
AATGTTTTTGTTACTGCACTACAAAGAAGGAAAAAGCTTCAACCACTCCGAGTGTCCTCCACCCACTCCGTCCAAAATGACTTCTCTCTCCGGCAACTCCGCCAAGGAGGAATCGCCGTTTTAACGGTTTGATTTCTAGGAAACCACAGCAGAGTTTAGACTAAATCGTTTGCACGAAATTTCCACAATTCAAGCCTTTTTATTAATTTTGTTTATATTTTATACAGTTTACCAAAAAGAGTTGCGCTCACAACAAAGGAAATAACTTTTTTTTTTACTGCACTACAAAGAAACAAAGGCTTCATTCAACCACAATGAGTGGCCTCCACCCACCCCATCCAAAATGGCTTCTCTTTCCCGGCATCTCCGCAAAGGAGGAATCGTGGTTCAGACGGTTTGATTTCTAGGAAACCAGAGCAAAGTGAGTGTTCCGATCCTTGAAAAGGCTGTCGTTCTGGTGCTCTCGACGTGTTTCTTGCAACAACTCATCCGTCAGGGTCCACCTTTAACACATACACAAACACACACAGAGAAGCTAACACTCATCCGGCACACACACAAACACACAGACACGCATTCATACACAACACGCATGAAAGCAACATGCTTAACCAGGCACATGTTAGGTTTTAATTCCCATCTTTGCACTTCAGGTTTTCGTGTTCAGAAAGAATAACAACCAGTGCAAAATATTCAGCGTCTTGATTATTATCATATCAATCCTTAGTGGTGCAATAAAAAAAATGGGTCTTTGTCGCTTCGATTATGCAAAAGATCACACACAGACACACACACAGACACACACACACATACACACACATGCACACGCGCACGCACGCACACCCGCGCGCGTGCGCGCGCACACGCACGCACACGCACACGCGCACACGCGCACGCACGCGCACACACACGCACACACACACACACACACACACACACACACACACAAACACACACACACACACACACATCTCAACATATGTATTCAGGAAAACAAGATGAACACGATAAACACCACAAGATTAATCTCCGGAAGACTAGGGTGTATGCCCAAAAAACCCAGCAAGCAATCGCGCACAAAATGAAGATGAACAGGCTAAGCTAAAAAGTGGCATGCGCAAAAATTACAATATAAACAGACCGGACAGCTGTTTACACAGGCACACATTAGTCACACACATACACACACACACACACACACACACACACACACACACACACACACACACACACACAAACACACACACACACACACACGTATGCATACACACACACGTATACACACACATGCACACACACACGTATGCATACACACACACGCATACACACTCACACATACACGCACGCACGCACGCACGCACGCACGCACGCACGCACGCACGCACACGCACGCACGCACGCACGCACACGCACACGCACGCACACACGCACACACGCACGCACACACACACACACACACACACACATACAGAGGGCCTAAATGCTTCTGCCTATCCCCTCCCATACACTCAAAGACAAGAGATTACATTTGAGTGAGAAAGGGCGAAATGGAACCATTGAAAGGGCGAAATGGCACTCCTCGCCAAAGGGAACTCACGTGACGGGTCTTGCGGCATAGATCAAAGAAAAGGCGAGATAGGAAAGGGCCAATCGTGATCTACACACACACACACGCGCGCGCGCACACACGCACGAACACACGCAGAGAGAGAGAGAGAGAGAGAGAGAGAGAGAGAGAGAGAGAGAGAGAGAGAGAGAGAGAGAGAGAGAGAGAGAGAGAGAGAGAGAGAGAGAGAGAGAGAGAGAGAGAGAGAGAGAGAGAGAGAGAGAGAGAGAGAGACGAAAATAAGAGAGAGAGAAAGAAACGAAAACGAAAACGAAAACAAAATTGTATTTAACCAGGGAAACATGAGATAAGCAATACAATGCTTTTTTCCCACCCAGCCCTTGGCGGAAAATAATATACAAAATTCAATTAACAAAGCTAACTAACGCATGCACAAACGGGAAAAGGCAAAATGGGTTACACACAAAAAAGATGAAGAATGGCTAGGGGTAATGAGAAGTGAGGGTGGGATGGTGGATAACGGGAGGGGTAAGGGTAAAGGGGGAGGGTGGTATACTGAAGCATGTCACAACCAGCGACATACACGCACGACGGCTACGATTTCTGGGGTACACAACACGCTATTCTTAGATTTATGAGAGTCGAGAGGAGAGGAGAGAGAGAGAGAGAGAGAGAGAGAGAGAGAGAGGAGAGGAGAGACGAGAAGAGAGAGAGAGAGAGAGAGAGTGAGAGAGAGAGAGAGAGAGAGAGAGAGAGAACTTGAAAACTTGAAAACTTGAAAACTTGAAAACTTTGACTTTATTTTTCAAGGATAAAGATTTTAGGCAACGCCTAGTCTTCCAATCTGTCCTTGGTACATATACGAACATAGAATACAAACATGGCAAGGCATGATATTACACATACAAATTTGAACATAAAGGTAGCACCTTTGTACATATACGAACATAGAATACAAACATGGCAAGGCATAGAATTACACATACATAATTAAACATAAAGGTAGAAAAGCAGGTATTGTGATAAAGACAGGTTGAAATACGAATTTATAGAATTACATACGCGCATGTATAGTTGTTAATACTTGTGCGGGCATACATGCGTGTAATCATACACGCACACACCTGCACGTGCACGCGGCACACGCAAGAATACATGCACATACACACAGATATATGTTGAAGCACGTTCAAAAGAACTATACATTTTAGAACAGGGCAAACTAATGCAGCCTATGGTATGAAACCGGTAGCAATTAGCAATAGAGTGCAGACAATTTAAACATTAATTTTAGCACATTGTTGGAGAATAGTAAACAAACAGAGTGATGTGAAATACATGACATCGTAATTAGCAATATAGCGTATCGGGATATATGAAGAAAAACAAAAAGAGAAAATAATAAGAAAACAAAATCATGGAGAGTCGAATGTAAGTGTCTCTCGGAGACTTTTTGAGGGTTGAGATAGAGGAGCATAATCTAATGTCGGACTGAAGGGAATTCGATATGGAGGAACCCGAGAAAGTAAAACTTGACTTGAATTTATCTATTCTCGTGTGTGGTAGAATATAGTTACTTGAACCATAGCGATGTGAGGCTTGTGTAAGTAGATTTTTCAGGTATTGTGGAGCTAAGTCATAGTGTACTTTGTACATGAGAATGTCTTTATCATAGCTAAGCTGCGATTGCAGTGGAAGTATGTTTAACTGGGCTTGTTTTTCTGCTGTACTGAGTTCAGGATCAGGAAGGATTATTTTAGCTCCCCTTTTGTGCATAGAATTGAGTTTTAATAGGTGACAATTAGCAGCAGAGTCCCAGACTACAGATGCGTAATTAATGTGGGAGAGACAGTGGGCATAAAAAAAACATCGTGCGTGCGTCTATATCTATGAAGGGTGTAATTTTTGTTTTAGTAGGAGTAAGCTGCGAGCAAGTTTATGTGTCATCTTTTCAATATGGAGTTGCCATTTTAGTTCGTCATCTATTATTACTCCCAGGACTCGGTGCTCGCGTACTTGGTCTATGGCATTGCCATTAATATAAACATTTAAAATTAGAGGTTGTATTTGATGTTTTTTGTCTTGAGGTAATTAACATGCTTTTGGGTTTGTTTAGGATTGAGGACCATAAGGGTTTGGTTACACCAATCAGAGACATCATGCAAAGCTGACTGAAGAGAGGTTTGAATCGAAGACAGGTTTGATGCACTAGAATGGAGAGAGGTGTCATCTGCAAAGAGATCACACGAGACTGAGTCAGCCGATATTGATAAAGGTAGATCATTAATGAATAGGCAGAATAGAAGAGGCCCTAAGACAGATCCTTGGGGTACACCAGCCTTTATGATCTCAGTGCACGAGTTTGTGCCATTACTAAAGACAAACTGTGTTCTATTAGTAAGATAAGATGCAAAGAAAGAGATCGTGTTTTCGTCTCGTAAATATATCGCCAGTTTTTTAAAAGTAGTATTTCATGAGAGAGAGAGAGAGAGAGAGAGAGAGAAGAGAGAGAGAGAGAGAGAGAGACGAGAGAGAGAGAGAGAGAGAGAGAGAGAGAGAGAGAGAGAGAGAGAGAGAGAGAGAGAGAGAGAGAGAGAGAGACCTTTTGTTCCCATTCCAGTGTACTCCTGTTCTTAAATCAAATGAAGCACAGACACAAACAAACAAACTCTAATCAAACAACAACAACAACAACGAACGCTAAAACACACACACACACACACACACAACACACCACACACACACACACCACACACACACACACACACACACACACACTCACACACACACACACACACACACACACACACACACACACACAAATCGAGCGCCATCGGCAAGAAAGCAAGCAAAGGAAAATGAAATATCATCTGAATTACCTCCCTTCTGCCACGCTTAGCAGGCTTCGGGTTGCGTCCCTTGTACGAGCATTGTGCGTGCCAAATTAGTTTCTAATTCGCCCAAGCTAATCTGGCTGAAAGAGACCAGCAGGAGTCGTTGTCTAGCTCTTGTTGGCTGATGTGGGGCTGGTGCCGTTGTTGGTGTTGTTGTTGTTGTTGTTGTCTTCCTTGAGGGTTTTTCGTTTTGTTTGTTTGTTTGTTTGCGTTGTTCCTTTGTGGCAAATGTTAAGAAAAAGCCCCTTCCTTTACACCCCCCCCCCCCCCCCCCCTTCATTTCAGGCTGTCGCATTCTCTGATTACCGCTGACACTAAGCTGACCCTAAACCTATCCCTAAACCTATCCCTAACCCTTATCCCAAACCCTATGCCTAACCCTGACCCTAACCTGAAACCTCTGTCGCATTCCCTTTGGGTTAGGGTTAGAAAAAGTGGGTTTTGGATAGGGATAGGGGTAGGCTTAGGGTCAGTTTAGTGTCAAATACACAAAAACATAAAAGTTGATGCCCATACCTTATACCTAACCTGAAACCGCTGTCGCATTCCCTTTGGGTTAGGGTCAGAAAAATAGGGTTTTGGATTTGGTTAGGGATAGGCTTAGGGTCAGTTTAGTGTTAAATACACACAAACATAAAAGTTGATGGTACGTTATGATCATCATGTGCACGTAAATTCAGAACACGTTAATCCGAGAATGCGATAGCGGTCGACGGAACAGCCTGAAACGAATGGAAGGTTTTTGTTTGTGGCTCAAGCCACAAACCTATCACTCACTTTGTCGGTCGGTCGGTCTGTCGGTCTGTCGGTCCAAAATTGTCGCACTTCAAATCGAGGCTACACTTCAAAATTAATTGAGGCCGCTCTTTAAAATGATGTATTTTAAAAGCGTACAAAATAATAAACATACGTAATACAGACACTACAACAGACACGATGAGTATGCGGTGCTTCTTTCGATGAGTATAAGTAGGATATATAGTTTTAAATGTTTTCCAAAAGATATAAAAAGTTACCAAATGGTGCAGAGATAACATTCTGGTTTACAGATTAAAATTATTGAAAATCCAGGGGAGGTAACTCATGATTGGAGTGGTAAAAATAGACCGCGTGCCACAAACTATTGCGATTTCGCGCTTGTTTTTCTTTACATTTGCCTCCTATGTTTTTCTGTGTAATAATCTGCGTTATTCCTTTGCTGTCGTGTCTGTCTGCGTAACTTTTGATTAAGACTGCCTTTATTATTTCGCCTATTTCTTATTGAAAGTCTTTTTTCTCTGTATTCTTTTCATTGCTTGTCTAAGCTTCCGTCTTCTGAGTGCGTTCGTCTTAATATCTCTATTCTTCCTCTGTTTTTCCTCTCTGTCTTTCCTCTCTGTCTCTGTTTCTGTCTCTCTCTGTCTCTCTGTCTCTGTCTCTCTGTGTCTCTGTGTCTCTCTCTCTCTCTCTCTCTCTCTCTCTCTCTCTCTCTCTCTCTCTCTCTCTCTCTCTCTCTCTCTCTCTCTCCCCTCTTCATTTGTTTCTTTTTGTGTGCATGTTTTTGGAACTCTGCCCTTTCATGCCTATCTTACCACCTCTCTCTTTTAGTACTATCTTTCTCTTTGTCTCCCAGTCTCTCTCTCTCTCTCTCTGTCTCTCTCTCTCTCTCTCTCTCTCTCTCTCTCTCTCTCTCTCTCTCTCTCTCTCTCTCTCTCTCTCTATCTCTCTCTCTCTTGTCTATGTGTCAATCTCAGTTTGTGTTTGTCCCCACCCACCCCTCCCTAATGTCTCCCCATCTCTGTTTTGTAAATCGTTTTTTCTCCCATTCAAAACATTCATGTTCGACTTCATTTTCAACTTCGTTATTCGTTTTATGATCTCTATTCTATTCACCCCCCTCTATTTTGCTTTTACCTCGTTTACCACCCAAAAGAGATTAATTCGAATGAGAGAGAGAGAGAGAGAGAGAGAGAGAGAGAGAGAGAGAGAGAGAGAGAGAGAGAGAGAGAGAGAGAGAGAGAGAGAGAGACAGAGACAGAGACAGAGAGAGAGAGAGAGAGAGAGAGAGAGAGACAGAGAGAGAGAGAGACAGACAGAGACAGAGACAGAGAGAGAGAGAGAGAGAGAGAGAGAGAGAGAGAGAGAGAGAGAGAGCGAGAGAGAGAGAGAGACAGAGAGAGAGAGAGAGACAGAGACAGAGACAGAGAGAGAGAGAGAGAGAGAGAGAGAGAGAGAGAGAGACAGAGAGAGAGAGAGAGAGAGAGAGAGAGAGAGAGAGAGAGAGAGAGAGAGAGAGGAGAGAGAGAGAGAGAGAGAGAGAGAGAGAGAGAGAGAGAGAGAGAGAGAGAAATAAAACCAGCAAAGACTCAAAACATGCTTCCCGAAGCACCAGAAAAAGTCAAGAATTCAGAGACAATATCCATCGACTTTTTTGTCGGTGCTAACGAAGATTCTTGCAGATCAATAGTTGTATTTGTTTGTAGTCTTAAAGACCCACTGAACCACCACGATTAAGTGGGGTTTTTTTCTGGGTAGCTGTGACCCACATTCAATTTCCCCCGAGTTCAAATTGAGGCTGCTCTTTAAAATGATGTTTCGTTTCGAATTGGGGGACATTTGTATGGGAGTCAAACCTGGTCAATGCAAAATCTCTTACCAGCTATAAGAGGGACAGCACGCGAAACACGTGATCTTGACACGTGATCTGGTGGGTCTTTGAAAGAGTGGGTCTGCGTCAAATTGAAACACGTTGAGCTAATCAACATTTTGTTCCAGACCAGAGGACGTTAACCATCTCACCGCCAATGTCGCATTTATGCACCACAATGGTTTAACACCCATGTCACCAAAAGGCATCAAACTGGAGCCTGTTATCCAAAGACCTTATTTTTGTTAATTTTCGGAGGCAAGGATAGGCCTAATGTTATACATTTCACATGGAAATTCCCAATACTGCAAATACATTTTTATGTCTACTCTGTTCAGTTTAATGGTGTGTTTTGTTTGCTAAAAAAAAAATGGCTGGCGGCGGAAGGGTTAAGCAGAATTTCATTCTAATCAACAAGACCAGTGGATTGACGAAGTATTAGATGATCGAAAGGACGGTAATGGGTTGGAGAGTGAATTACAGTTGCGGTTGTCAACGTTCTTCACGTCTCTGTGCTACACGTCGCTGTTCTCCTCCACATGGACTGTTGGTTTTTTTGCACATGGCAACTGACATTCCAAATGTTAATTCTTCGTGGACTGCGTTGTAACTGATTCAGGTTTTGATAAAGATGATGAAAAGAACCATGCGTTAAATTGGCCAACTCTCTCTCTCTCTCTCTCTCTCTCTCTCTCTCTCTCTCTCTCTCTCTCTCTCTCTCTCTCTCTCGCTCTCTCTCTCTCTCTCTCTCTCTCTCTCTCTCTCTCTCTCTCTCTCTCTCTCTCTCTCTCTCTCTCTCTCTCTCTCTCTCTCTCTCTCTCTCTCTCATCTCTCTCTCTCTCTCTCTCTCTCTCTCTCTCTCTCTCTCTCTCTCTCTCTCTCTCTCTCTCTCTCTCTCTCTCTCTCTCTCTCTCTCTCTCTCTCTCTCTCTCTCTCTCTCTCTCTCTCTCTCTCTCTCTCTTAGCTTATCCCTTTTACCCTCAATAAAACATTCGTATTTCGTATTCGTATTTCGTATTTCTCTCTCTCTCATTACACAAATGGGAAAGGGTCAAGTGAGAAAGGGCCAAATGGGAAAGGGCCAATCGGGACGTGCTCATGTGTGTGGACGGACTCTATGCTTCAGGCTGTACCACCGAAACTACTAAATCGATCACAATGAAAATTTGCATGATTGCCCATGACATGGAGTCAATAATGCAAATCATGCCGGAACCCCACCCCCTCCACTTCCTCCTAAAAAAAACCACCACCACCAACAACAAGAACAAACCCAGGTAGTAAAGAAACGATCAGCAGACTGGACATTGTTCTAGTTTAACCCTTTCACCGCCAAAGTCGCATTGTACCACCACAGTGATTGAACACCTATGTCACTAAAAGGCATCAAATTGGGGTCTATTATCCAAAGACCCTTTTGTCTCAGTTTTGGGAAGTAAGGATAGACCTTATTTTATATATGTCACATAAGAATCCCCAATACTGCAGACAGATATTATTCTCTACCCAAGTAAACTTAATGCAAATATTAGGCTGAAATACGGCTGGCGGTGAAAGGGTTAAATAAAAATCAATATTACACACAACCAAAAATATGAAAATATATAAGCAAAGGTTTACCTAAGTAAACGAATGAATACATAAATAAATACATAAACAAATAAATAAACAACCTAACACACAGACACACACACACACAACGCACGCACACACACACGCACATACACACACGCGCACGCACGCACACGCACACACGCACACGCGCGCACACACACACGCACACGCACACGCACACACACACACACACACACACACACACACACACACACACACACACCCCAAAAGAAAAATAACAAACAAACAAAACCGCTGTGACTACCTACTATTGCATAAACATTTGTAGGCTTAGTAACTATGTTCCTCTCAGTAGTTCCTCTCATTTTACGAGATTCCTGTATTTTAACAAAACCAACCAAACTTTATATAATTTTAATGATGATTGCCTCTTGAAGAAAAACTACCAAAGATAAAACAAAGAAAATCATATTAAACGTGGATGATTTGTTTTTTAAAGACAAATTATGTAAAACTAACTGATGATATAAAAATAAATGCGACATGAATAACGATAATGAAGCATTATACACATTTGCATTGTTACAAATTCGGGACTTTCCTGGTGTTGCACTGCTTCCTATCGTTGCCTCCAGGGTCGTTCCCACCATATGTATATCTACTAACGTCCCATATGTGTCTGTCGCCCCACGTGGCCGAAAGGCCGAAGAGGGCGTAAAGCCTTATTTCGTCATATGTGTCTGTGACTTCCCAGGTCGAGAGGACGTTAACCCTTCCACCGCCAAAGTCGCATTTTAGCACCACAGTGATTTGACACCTATGTCATTAAAAGGCATCAAATTGGGGTCTATTATCCAAAGACCCTATTGTCTTAGTTTTGGGAAGTAAGGATAGACCTTATTTTATATATGTCACAGAAGAATGCCCAATATGGCAGATGGATTTTGTTCTCTACCCAGGTAAATTTTAATGGACATTTTTAGCTGAAATATGGCTGGCGGTGAAAGGGTTAAGCCCTAAAATTGGTTCGTATGTGTCTGTTCCAGACCGGAGGAGGTTCAACAGAATTCCATACCCGATAATGAAGCACAACCGAATTAGTAAATAGCAAATAAATAGCAGTACTACTTAGTAAATAGCAAGTCAACAAATCTCTGCCTTGTTGCAATGGGGCATTTCCCACGCGCCGGCGGCCTTGAATTTCACTGAGTTGAATTTAGAGAGTTGAATTAGAAAGGTCAGCGTAACTCGGGCAGAACGAGCTAGGGCAAATTAGTAGTCTGGCATAGTGAACGAACACTCGTGGCAAATGCCCTATTCAATCATCATTACAATGAAGTGAGAAAAGACATACCGGCGCAAAAACAAAACACAGCAACCCAATAACAACACAAAGCTATAGAGTACATAATTAGTCCACTCAAAGTGTGTGTCGCCTCCGTCAGCCTGAGAGAGAGAGAGAGAGAGAGAGAGAGAGAGAGAGAGAGAGAGAGACATTTTTCTTCTTGAGAGAGAGAGAGAGAGAGAGAGAGAGAGAGAGAGAGAGAGAGAGAGAGAGAGAGAGAGAGAGAGAGAGAGAGAGAGAGAGAGAGAGAGAGAGAGAGAGAGAGAGAAAGAGAGAGAGAGAGAGAGAGAGAGAGAGAGAGAGAGAGAGAGAGAGAGAGAGAGAGAGAGATTGAGAGAGAGAGAGAGAGAGAGAGAGAGAGAGAGAGAGAGAGAGAGAGAGAGAGAGTCACACAGAGAGAAAGAGATGGAGAGACAGATTCACATTCAGATGATTTGATATGCTTATGCCAACATTAATGCATGCATGTGTCGTGCCGAATCCGCGTCATTGCCGACTCCGCGGATTCGGCAGTAATTTTGCCTATTCCGCGTAACCGGCAAATCGTTGCCTATTTCACGTAATAAGCAATTGATCAATGATTGCCTGGGGACAGACAGAGAGAGAAAGGGAGATAGACAGGCACTTAAACTTTATTGTCCAAGGATATAGATTCTAGGCAAAGCCTATTCTTCCAGTCAGTCAGAGAGAGAGAGAGAGAGAGAGAGAGAGAGAGAGAGAGAGAGAGAGAGAGAGAGAGAGAGAGAGAGAGAGAGAGAGAGAGAGAGAGAGAGAGAGAGAGAGAGAGAGAGAGAGAGAGAGAGAGCGTGTGTGTGTGTGTGTGTCTGGGGGGATTGTTTGTTTTTCTATGGAAATTGGCTGCAATCCAATAAATCCCCAACTAACAACCCTAACCCTAACCCTAACACATACACCCATGCCTACTGAAAGACACACACACACACATGCGCGCGCGCAGGTGTGTGTGTGTCTTTCAGTGGGCATGGGTGTATGTGTTTGTTCTTTGTGGATTTGTTATAATTTATGCTGGTTTGTGTGTGGTGGATATGTTTGAGTAGGTGCACACGTATCCATTTTTTATATGAATTATGTGGATATGTTAACTTGTAAATATGATAATATATGACTTTGTTTAAACATAAAGCATGCGTGTTTTGTTAACAATAAGTCCATTGTGTGTGTTGTGCATTTAAAATTATATAATTAAGGTGATTTATCTTAAACGGTAATATTTTCTGTACTGTTTTAATTTTTATTTATTTATAATATTGGCAACATTTTGTTTTAAGCACTGCTGTTTTGCTTTCAAGTGATAATTATCATCATGTGTGTTTTGATTTAATGGTATTGTCATTTATGTTTTAGAAGCACATCTTGTTTTCAATGTATATTATAATGTGTCTTGTTTTAACTGTGTCAATCGCAGACATCACCACACTAAATTTCTCTCTAAGAGATACTAAAGTTGTTTGAGTTGAGTTGAGTTGAACAAAGAGAAATAACACAACAACACCACTACCACCACCACCGCCAACAACAACAACAACAACAACAACCACAACAACAACAACAACCACAACAACAACAACAACCACAACAACAACCAACAACAACCACAACAACAACCACAACAACAACCACCACCACCACCACAACAACAACAACAACAACAACAACAACAACAACAACAACAACAACAACAACAACAACAACAACAACAACAACAACAACATATATTGTCTTTTGTTCCTGTGGTGTAATAATATAATCTACAGACAACAAACGATATTGTCAGAATGTAGAGAGTAACCACCCCAAGGACACGTGGCAAAAATGTATATAGCTTAAACATTGGTCCATCAGCTTCGCGGAGAAAATGTCCAACTCTCGGAATCCCCCCCCCCCCCCCCCCCCCCCCCCCCCCCCCCCCCCCCCCCCCCCGCGCCTTATTGTGGCTATAATCATGACTATATAATTATATCAAAGAGTAACACATAGAGAAGACAATCGATGTTTGCATATTTATGACAGTATCAGTGCCGTCTGTCTGTTATTATTATTATTATCATCATCATTATTCGCGCATAACTTGTTACGCTCTGTTTCTCAACAAAAGATGACTTGAAGGAACCTCGCACTGGCATAATGATGATATATTTTATACCTTAATGATACCGTTCATTTCACGGGCCAGTAGGTATTTGTATCAGCAGCTTGAGGACGCATCATATCCGATGACTTATGGGAACCCTCCCGTCAGGGTTTGTGACCCTGACTTCCATGGTACACTTCCCTGAGTAACTTCTACCCGTTATTATTTATTTATTTTATTTATTTATTTTATTTTTGGCATTTTAGTATATTCTAATCACGGAGACTTATCTTTGTGAAATTCGGGTTGCTGCCACCTGGAGAGCGCGTCTCCGCAAGCGCAGCGCCACCATTTTATAAAAAAATATAGGGGGGGAGGTGAAGACGGTGGAGGGGAGGTGGCGAAGGGGGTGGCTTGAGAAATTTAGCTATCAATTTGGTCATACCAGGCAGCTGGATTTATCCCTGCCCTTACCGACATTTGACTGCCATGGAATTTTTACGCGCGTAAAGCGCACGGGTCAGACCAGCTTTGGGCCCCCATCTGAAGGACTCGACGTTATTTTGGATTTTCACGTCGAACTAGAAAGAAATTGCGAGGCTGGGATTCGAACCCGGGTCACTCACGCATTGAAATTGGCTGGCGAACGTCTTAGCCACTCTGTTACCTTCCATCCTTATAGCCCATAGCGTGGCCAGATATGAAGACATGGGTAGAACCTTATTGGTAACAACATGTTCTTGATGTCTAACTAATCTGATTAACCCTTTTGCCGCCAGCTATTCTTCAACCCCCCCCCCCACCCCCCCCCCCAAGTCAATTTAACTTACCTAGGTAGAGAAAACAATATCGTCTGCAACATTGGGGATTCTTCTGTGACTTGTATAAAGTAAGGCCTATGCTTACCTCCAAAAATTAAGAAAATAGTCTTTGGATAACAGACCCTGATTTGATGCCTTTTAGTGAGATGTGTGTTAAATCATTGTGGTGCATAAATGCGACATTGGCGGCTAAATGATTAAAGTACATGCACGCGGGAAATTCATTTCCTCAATGAATTCCCTCCTTTCGCCGCCGTTGTCGCATTTTGTGCACCACACTGATTTAAAGACCCCCCACGTCACGTGTCACATTCCCTCTTCCCTATGCTTGGAAGATTTCTTAAGATCTCTCACCAGCAATAAGAAGGAAAACACGTGGAAACCGTGATTTTGACACGTGAGGTGCTGGGTCTTTAACACCCATGGCTCTAAAAGGCATGAAGTTAGAGTCTGTCATCTAATGACCTTAAGTTAATATGTTGTTAGTTTTGGGCGATAAAGAAAGGCACTGTTTGATACATGTCAGGGGGGGGGGGGGGGGGGGGGGGGGGCTTCACAATATTGCACACGCCAACTATTCTTTACCCAGGTAAGCTTGACAGAACGTTTTGGCTGAAAATTAGGCGGCGAAAGGGAAACGTTTATAAGACAGTATAGACAGTAAGGCTGCTGGCCATGCATTGCATATTGGCAGAGTTATTGGAAGAAAGTTCTTTGACAGCATAATAATGATGAGATACAACTGAACCAGTTAAACTCTATTACTCTTAAAAAACACACGAAAGCATGAGCTGAATTTAATTTTAAGAGCAAACTTTTGCTGATATGTTTTAGTCTGGTTGTTTGTGTGTGCGTGAATTGTAATTTGCATTCCAAGAAACAATGCAATATTCAGTCAATTAAAAGAAAAACCGTCAGTCAGTAATACAAACTGGTGAATAGATTTGTGATCTTCCACGGGAAGTTGTAGAGCCTAGGAGAAAGAAAGACCAACATTGTTATCTCTTAGAGAGAAAAGAAAAGCAGCAGCCGTATTGGAAATCACTGAAACCAATAATGACCTACAACCATCCGTGTTCACTTTACTCCAAGTCAGTCCCTCGAACCAATTATCCTGTCTCGTTCAATTTCTCATTCTGTACACCCATTAATTTTCTCACACCCCATTGCCCCATCCCACTTCTGAACCTAGAAGTAGTCGCATTGACGACTACTGAGATCAATAGGACCCACAGAAGAACAATGGTGCTTTACGTCCTCTCGGTCTGGAACAGACACATATGGGACATTTGTAAATACAAAGATGGTGGGAACAATACTGGAGGCAATACCCGGAGGCAGTGCAACACCAGTAAAGTCCCGATTTTTTTAACAATACAGATAGGTGTAGCGGTAACCACGCCTCGGTTAAACCTCATTGGCTATGGTACCGCCACAATCTTTTTACCATATAATATGACCCACAACCACGACATTTCCTTTTTAAGTTGAAGTCCGTCTGTTCAACACATTTTAGAGACACACTGACGCACCACGATTAAGTCCCTTGGTTTGTTCTGGATAGCTGTGACCCACATATAAATGTCCCCAACTTCAAATTGTGGCTGCTCTTTAAAATGATGTTTCGGGTTGAATTTGGGGGCATTTATACGGGAGTCGGACTTGGTCAAAACAAGATTTATTTCCAACTGTAAGAGGGAAAACACGTGAAACCAATAATGGTGGGTCTTGAATCATTTCTTTCCCTTTCCTCCTTTTTGTACACCCTTCTTTCATTTCATGCCAAGTCAGTTTAGCTATCCTAGTTAGTATCCATAGCGTCCCCGTAACCTCTAAGCTTTTGTGTGTCACGGACTTATTTTGTAAGTATTGGTCACCAAGAGTCCAAACCAGGCCCTGTCGTCATGAGCCATTAGACATTCAAAACAGGGATTAGTATGTAAATTAGGCTAAACGGCCAATCGTTTGGGGAGTTTAATCTAATTTACATACTAATCACCGTTTTGAATGTCTCATGATTACAGACCTGTTTACACCGTATTTTGAGTAGTCTGGAAAGCTGAAATGAATAGTTTTGGCACAAAATGTGTAGTTGTATTCATTAAACCATCAATGGTCACTGAAAATGAGTAATTAGAGCATTATTTTCAATTTTGAAGAGTAGTAGAGGTCCAAATTAAGTAGAATACTACTCGAAAAGAGTAGAGTAAACAGGTCTGTGATTACAGGGCCTGACCTCCAGTTCCTATAAGATCAATGACCTCAAAGATCTGAGATATCTACTAACCTTCAGGATTGGCCTGAACTCTATTCAAAAGGCAAACAAGGCTGACCCAGGAGGAAACTGTAGCGGAGGATACGATGAAAGTACATGGGTTGGGGTTGGAGAGTGGGACATGGTTATCGACTGGTATTGAAAAGTAGAGATGAACCTTGTCCTGGATATTAGTAGAGAGAGAGGGAGAGGAAATGGGGGGTGGGGGGGGGGTCATATCTGCAAGTGTGCTTTGAGAGATTCGATGATTAATGAGTATTTTGTGTTCACTTCTCTGTCAGTCTGTCAACAGTATTAACCTCCCAGTCAGTGTGGCAGGACGATTGTCAAGAGAGGTTTTTTTTTATTTAGAAAAAGGTTGTGCGTTCGGCCGTGTGCACATCAGACGCGTAAGTTCCGTACGGAAACCCCTAAGTAAGTAAATGAAAGAAGGGTAACAATTTACGGATTAGGGGAAATTCGGACACGTGCGCAAATCTGTTCCCTTCTTTCTTTTACTTATTTATGGATTGCGCACGGGTTTCGGCACGGAATCTCCGCATATATGTGTACACGGCCTGGTCCAGGATGAAGTTAAGTCTCACCGCGCTGTCGGTTGTCCCTTATATTTTCTGTCTCTTTCACGCACAATCTCGATCCCTTTAATACCTCGCTTTTGCTCGTCTCTCCGACTGACTCATTTTTATAACCACAGCCACGATCTTGAAAATCACACTCATGAATTCACTCTTTTCATTCGCCCGACTGAAACCTCTGCTGCATCGAAAGATGAGGACCGGTTTACATAATTGCTTCTCCTCGCAGTAACGAAACCTTGGCAGCAACAGCAGCTGTTATCAACGGCAAAGCTTCGATCACGAGTACGCATCTCTTCGAGTAATCAGTGTAACGCTGTGTTTTGGTACCAAAGTCTAGTTAATGCAGACAATAAGTACTTAGTATATCAGAAAGGGAATACGACAATCATGAACGATCAGTAGCTTCTTCAATAAAGATATGTTGTGGTGAAAGTTGGATCGTTTGAAGGAATGTTTACGTAAACTTTCTGCTTTTGTAACAAAAAAGATGTTGTTTTGAAACTGAATTAAAAAATATTGAAATAAAAACAGAAGAAAACAGAACACAAGCTTTTTTTGTTTATTCCCAGACTTTTAAGACCAGTATTAATTAAGGTTTAACAATGGCGTTCTTTGTGCAACGACAAAAAAGCAACAAGAAGCTAAGATGAAATTCAGAAGTCATCATTTAATATGAATTATGCTTTTAGCGGGTTAAGAGGGAAGGCCAAAAGGGGGTTCGTTATGAAACACGCTTGGTGTTTGCAGACAACAGAACTTCAACAATGGAATCGAATGAGTAACAGGTACATTTCCTTGCTAATCCTGAATGACTACTACTACTAGTAGTACTAGGCCTATATGTGTAAGAGCGACATCGTTCATGTCTCTCGGCTACATTTTGCAAATGATGTAACCTTGTAGCCTATGCCTTTTCTCTCTATCCAAGGATGATGCTTCTAAAAGATGGAATTCTTGATCATAATTGTTTTTTAATTTTTTGCGATGCTCGTCACTCGTAATGAACGCACGCATGAAGCTTTACTGCCAATGTTTCGTGCCTAACTAAAGAGGAGGCGATGGGGGATGGGGTGGGGGTGGGTGTGTGTGTGGGGGTGGGGGGGGGGGGTAGCATTGAAAGTGCATGTAGACTTAAAGACCCTCCACGTCACGTGTCAAAATCACGGTTTTCGCGTGTTTTCCCTCTTATAGCTGGTAAGAAATCTTAAGAAAGCTTCTTAGCATAAGAGGGAATGTGACACATGACGTGGAGGGTCTTTAACAGAAGACGATTTACACAAGAGGCTTTGTTTAAATGACCCACCAATCCCATACAAAACTTTAGAAAAGGCATAACATATGAATGTACTATGAATATAACTGAACATTAATCATGAATTGATATTTCTGTATTGTCTATGCAGTCCTTGAGCCACATAAATGAACTTGTTTTCTTTGTTTTTCCTTTTACTTTTGGGGCTTTCCTTTTTGACAGTTAGGTTTGCTAGACGAAAGAAAATCAGGGAATAAAAAAACCCAAAGATACACAAAACATGGCATTAATGTTATAGGAAGTGTTCCGCAATCTGTGTTTCTGTTTGACACGCAACAGCCCCAAGTAACCCATATTTGACCCCATGCTAACAGTCTGTGCGATTCGCCAAAGAAAGCGATCGCGGAAAATATTAAACCAACCAGTTTAATGAAAAACAAACACTCGCACACACTCACGCACTCACACACACACGCACGCACACACACACACACACACAAACACACACGCACGCACGCACAAGCATTCACACATACACACACATGCACACACGCACGCACGCACGCACGCACGCACGCACACGCACACGCACACGCACACGCACACACACACACACACACACACACACACACACACATTGAACGGAGGGGAGGAGGGCGCTGGGGTAAGAGACGAGGAGAAAGATAAAAACAATGTACTGGGGAGGCGGGAGGGGTGCGGAAGAGGTGAACGAAAAAGATAAACAGGGAAAGGGAGTGAGGAAGAATGGATGTCATAGAAATATGATAGTGATGGGTGATGTTGTGTATCGTACTATTTCTTTCACACAAAGCTTCTGTTACGCGTACACATTCAACGATTTCCACAGAAACGAATTGCTTACGGTTCATCAAACGTGACAACCCTTCTACTAACATGTTTACAATCGTATTTGTAGACAATTCCTCGTTTTATACACACAACAGTTATTATAATCCCTCTCTTGACATGTTCAGTATCCGTCTACATTATTCTTATTTCTTCAGTAAATTTTTATTCATGAGTGCCCTTTCCGCTCTAGTTCTGACTGATGGCTAATTGGACGCCGTCTGAGAGGACCACGTGACGTGTCCGTGTATCTTTATCAGTCTCTTCATTTCATGTATCAGCGAGTGTTGTCTGAGGGGTTGATGGCTCAATGGATAATCGATGATTAACGCGGAGCCTTCGCCGGTCGTCGTTTGTCAGCCAGGTATACACTTACCACTTGCCAGACTGATCTTCTGCTGTGGTGGTTAGTGGAATGGTGCCTGCGAGCTAGCCGACGTTATATTGTACTATAGTGGTTAGTGGTAGTATGGTGGCCACGAGCTCGCCTTTTAGTGGCGAGTGATCATGCCTTGAACCATTGCTAGAATATTTCGACAGAACACGTTTACCATGGCCTGTATTCACATTGAGATAGTATGAGACTTATCATAATGATATCATAGAAGCCCCTTTATTTATGTATTTATTATGGACGTGTCTATAGCGCTTATTCATGAAAGCTCTAAAGCGCGTTACAATTTTTGCTAAAGAATATATATTAAAGAAACATATGTGAACAAACATTCCTATCCCTCACCCTCACCCACCCACCCCGATGCCCCATCTCTCATTATCGAACACAGCCACACTCAAAGATAAAACAACAGCAGTAGGATTTAATAGGACTTTAGAGGGATGCATAAGATATCATGATGTTATGTCTCATACTATCTCAATGTGAACACGTACAGGCCCTATGATATTATCACACCTCTGTCAGCCATTTCTGTGAATACCACAACAACCCCAAAAAAGAAACAAACAAAGCAAATAAGCAAACAAACAACAAAACAACACAAAAACAATACAAATAAGTAAACAGGCAACAATAAAAGAAACAAATGGGGAAAAAAAGAAACAAACAAATGAACAAAGGAGACAGCATACAAAGGAGACAGGATACAAAGGAGAGAGCATACAAAGGAGACAGGATACAAATCCTTCGTAAGACCTGTCCTGGAGTATGCTTCCCCAGTGTGGGATCCCTACACTGCAAATGACGTCGGCAGGGTGGAGAAAGTTCAGCGGCGAGCCGCCCGCTGGGTGGTGAACAGGCATCGCCAGACATCCAGCGTGGGGGAAATGTACACGCAGCTGAACTGGACACCACTCGCCGACAGGAGACGTACAGGATTGATAGTGATATTTTGGTCCAATTGGTCGCAGACCCTTATGGACGTTCTTCTTGAAGACGAAGTCTTCCCGTTGAGATGATGATGATGATGATGGAGGCCGTAGAAATGGAAAAGGAGTTCGTGACAGCAAGGCTCACAACTTTTTATTAGTACCACCATGGCCAAGTCTCCATCAACACGCCGTACTCTCCGTCTCTGAATCCAGCCACGAGGAGGACAAGGCAATCCCACCAGTCCACTTACCTCCTCCCTTCCTGCAAAACCATCTACAGGAAGTACTCCATTTTTCCACGGACGATCAGCGAGTGGAACGCCCTTCCATCTGAGGTTGTATCATTACCCTCAGTGGAAGGATTCAAATCCCAAATATAGAACCCCCCCCCTCTCCTCCCATCCCCTCTCCCCCTGTCTCCCCCAAATCCTCATGATCCAGCCCCCCCCCCCCCCCCCCCCCCCCCTTCCCCCCCCCCCCCCCCGCCTCTTCAAGTACCCCCCCCCCCTCCTCCCGTACCGTGACGTAAGCTGCCAGACTGGAAAGTCCTCCAGTTTTATACACATCAGAATCTTCAGCAAGCTGAAGGAGGATGCTTAAAGAAAGAAGAAGAAGAACAGAAAGAAACATCATCACACGAGCATAAACATTTAGAAGGCCTTATATTTCCAGAACAAACCTAATTATGCTTATTCGAACAGTAAAAAGTGCACATTTCAGACAGTGTACCAAACAGCAGCTACGTGTCCGGCATTTCAAATCGGTAGCTTCTGATCACCCTATCAATGATACCCTCGACTTACACCCCCCTTCCCCATTCCTCTATTCTAATGTCCGCCAGCGCTGTTACTCCAACTCTTCTTCTTCCTCTCCCTCCATCTTTTGTGTGCGGTACAGGTCACTGACTGGTCCGTGTTGGTCACTGGGGGACTCTACTGGGCCACAGTTTCCAGAGATCAATTCACTCCGGGACACGAGCAGTCTGGCCCCTTTATTCAATAGGCAATCACGACTGACCCTGCCAAAGAGCGGAGGTGGGTAGAGAAAGGATAGAGACGGGGGAGGATGAACATTGACCGATTCAAAGAAAGGGGGATGAACCTTGGCCTTGTTAGGGAAACCCTTTCTGCAGTTTGTGTGTGTGGAGCAAGCTAATGATGCTGTATTGGTCATTGTGACCCTCCGTTTGTCTGTCTCTCTTTTTGTCTTCCCGTCTATCTGTTACTGTGTCTGGAAGCCACTCTGGCTGTATTATCTCCTTCAGTCGGCGATTGTGTTTGATGATGATGCAGGTTTGCTACCTCGATCCTGGTGTCCTCGAGTTTCAATCTCAAAGTACGGTTCTTTGAGTTCCATCGAAATTATGTTTATCTAATCTTAACCCTATTACTCGAATAAGGCGGAATATTCCTTTTCAGTGAACATTTTCCATGAACATATTTAATGTATGTGTTGGGAGGGTGGGGAGGAGGGGAGGAGGAGGAGGGGGTTAGCGAAACTGCACCTTTGTCAATTAGCATGTTTAAATCAGTTAGGCCTACGCCAACTTACGACGTCTTAACAACGGGATGGTCAAGACAAATTGTCCCTTGGCGTTGTAACAAGTATCAAACTTCAGCAACAACCCCGAGCCAGGAGCCTTTTCACACACGCACACTCGCACGCGCACGCGCACGCGCACGCGCACACGCACACGCACACGCACACGCAGACACAGACACAGACACAGACGCACAGACGCACGCACGCGCACACACGCGCACGCGCACGCGCACACGCACACGCACACGCACACGCACACGCACACGCACACACACACACACACACTTTCGAAAACTCCGGTCAATAAAGTGCGTTTTTTTTAAATCACATGACAGTTATCTTAATCTGAGGACGTCCCTACGTGCACGTGAACCCCGCGTTTGTTTTGTCGAATTGCCGATGCCAATTACAACCAAACAAACACCGGATCAACGAAGACGGGTAGCAAAGGACATTACTTGTTTCCAGTAGCTCATCTTCCTTCTCACACTGCTAACCTCAAGCGACCAAAACAAACAATGCAATAAACAGGAGGATCTTGGGTGGAGCAGCGCTGCTTCTGATCATATCTTAATATAACACGATGGTTTGGAGTCAAACTTATTACAAAAACTTATTACAAAAATCGTAAAATCGTAACTTATTACAAAAACTAATAACTTGCATAAAAAAACCCACTAAAAGCAAAAAACCCTTTATATATTTCTGCAGTCATTGTTTGATGCAAGTTATTAGTTTTTGCAATAAGTCAAATAATACATCAATGGACTATCTAAAGATAGTCCGTTTTGACTCCAAGCCATCGAATTAATTACAGATGTTGCTTTGTTATTTGTTTATAAGTCGTTGGTGTTTTTTTAAAGCAACTTTTCCTTTCATTCCTGATTGTTGAAGACTGCATCAGTGCTCTTCCCAGCTGGTAATAGCATTGCGTTTAGAGTGTTAATATTCCTCAAACCTATGAGCAGCTGATTCTTTCGTTGAGAAAATTAATAAACTTTTAATGGATGTTAAGAAACAAAACTTTGGGGAGAACTAGTGTATCACCCGAAACATGGCCCACTAAATTTCGGAGTTCAGGAAGATTGGCATTCACATACAAAAAGTGTTAACTTATTTTAGTTTATGTTTTATAATTATTACTATATTGAACACGATACTGTATTAACATAACAACAAAATATTTTGAAAAACAATTGTCATTTATAAGTGATCCTCTCGCATATACATAACATATTCACGTCTTTCATAACGCTTATCCAATGCCTCTTCCTTTTTATTTTCTCTTTTTTGTGTGTGCGTGTGTGTTTTGCTTTGTTTGTTGTTGAGTTGTTTTTTTGTTTTTTGTTTTTTGGTTGTTGTTTTTTCCCCTCCTCTTATTATTCTATTTCTGTATCTGTATTGGATAATTTATTTATTGATTGCTCATCTGTCTGTCTTTATCAAGTTAAAAAAGAAAAGAATGGATGTATGTTAAAATGTAAATTGCATGTATATGTTTGCTTGTGTTTGATTCATTCGTTCATTAAAAAAAAGTTTGAAAAAAACAACAACAAACTTTTTGATGGTATTTCGTAGCCAACAAATTAATGTTTAAAGCTAAGTCGCTTTCTCTGTATTCAAAGTAATGGGTGCTATCATTAGAACGAATAAACCAGTTAGCGCATTATGGTTAAAACTACTCCATTCTCTGGCTCCACTCTCTCTCTCTCCCCTCTGTTCCTTCTTCTTCTTCTTCTTCTTCCTCTTCTCTCTCTCTCTTGAACAAAAAAAGGTCCTTTATTTAAAAGGAACACATTTATTCTTCACGGTTTCATCGCTATAGTTAGTTCTTGACGAAAGGTCTTCCATCATTTCCAGAACCTTCATCATCCGGGGGGGGGGGGGGGGGGGGGGAGGGGGGGGGGAACTCGAAAGAAGACGACAGGGGAGTCTTTCAGGATCTCCGAGAAACCTGTGGTCAAACGAAACTTGGACCCTGTAGTTCAGAACTTCCGGGGGACCGATTTCTTTGGAGGACTTAGCAGAGAATTAGTAGATCCTTCAGAAGAACGCGGAGATGGTTCTAGGACTACGTCGGGGTCGTAATATAAATACGGGCTTCTGCTCAGAAGACTCGGAGTCTCCGTTTCCTTGGCGGGGCTAAACGTGGCATCATGGTCAAAAAGAGGAGACTGGGGTTGCTCCGTAACCACGTGTAAGTCATACTGTGACCATGAACTATCGGTCAGAGGAACTGGAAGCCCTGTTCCCAATCTCCAGGATGGATCGTGGGTCTTTGTTTCTGAACAAAAAAAAAAGTTACACAGGTACTAACAGTTGTAGGTCTACACGGTGCAGTATGGAAACTAACCATTCACACACACACACACACACACACACACACACACACACACACACACACACACACACACACACACACACACACAGTGTTTCTGAACAAAATAAAGTTACACAGGTACTAACAGTTGTACGTCTACACGGTACAGTATGGAAAATGTAACCATTCACACACAAACAAACACACACACACACACAGTGTTTCTGAAAATAATAAAGTTACACAGGTACTAACAGTTGTACGTCTACACGGTACAGTATCGAAAATGTAAGCATTCACACACACACACACACACACACACACACACACACACACACACACACACACACATACACATACACATACACACACACACACGCGCGCGCGCGCCTCAAGTGCCAGCCACACGACATACGACTCGCATCTGAATGCGATGCGATTGTGACGATGTGAGTCATGATCCACGTGAAATTCATGTATTGGGTCTACTGGAGTACAGTGAGCGAAAATGGCAGAATTATTTTTAGACGGAAATATTTCACGTGAATGCATTCATGTGACACAGTCGGGTCGCGTCCCCATACGATTTTACGCGTATGTGGGGCCGGCTTTATTCCCCATATCCCTGTCAATGTCTCTCCGTCTCTCTCTCTTATGCGATGTGCTTGCCGTTGTCTCTCTGCTTTCTGTATCCATGTTTAGAACGTGTACATTTGAGTTTATAGCCTATGTATTTGGATTGTTTCAACTTTCACACACTTTGCTTTGAAGACAAAAGGAATAGCATCAGCAACACACCTGTTTCATAATGCCTAGTATTATACTATATATAGGCAAGCTGTATAACTGGGAGTCGAAAAAGGAATCGACAAAATCGTGCAAAAAAACCGAGTAAAGGTTTGTCAAAAACTTTCATGGCCACAGACATGTTATAGGACGATGATCATTTACGCTCGACAAGGGTGTCTTCTTTAATTCAGGTATAAAATGGAGAGCATTTCCAGAACGAAAATATGTTGTACTGACTTTTAAAAAAAAGAACTTATGCTGATCCTAACCCTATCTATTTCACCGAGAACGACAGAATGTTGCTTCTTTGTTAATTTCGTTCAATGCGATATGTGATGGGGGGGGGGGGGGGGGGGGGGGGGCTGTCTAAATTACAACTTTGCCGGTTTTGTTTCTTTTAACCTATTTTACCAAATCTCTCTAGACTTGTCTTCAGGCCCTGTAGTCATGAGTACGAATTAGAGAGCCAACACGGGGAATAGTATGCAAATTAGACTAAACTCCCACAACGATTAGTTGTTTAGCTTAATTTACTTACTAAATCCCCTTTTGAATGTCTTAAGACGCACTCCTGACTACAGTGCCTTGAGTTATATTCCTTTGCCCGATTAAACAAACATGTTTTTATCATTTAGACCTAAGATTATGTTTTAGATACTAAAACAAAGTCTCTGTGTCTACTTACCCAACTCTCTCCGACGTTCCCATGAAAGCCACAATCGTACTTCTGAGGGTGTCAGTGGAGTTCCAAGGTTCATTGACTCCTCGTTTTTATTCTTCTTTCTCTCCCATATCGAGCTGCACATTCTCATCAGCCTTCCCCTTCCCCTCCACAGCGCATTGAACAGCACTATTACCACCACCAGAACGACCAGACCCTGCTTCCATGATACACAGAGCCTGTCAGAAACACAGAATAGACAACGAATATTGAAACAAGACTGTCGTTCCATCAAGACATGAATTTTAAGTCTTAATTACTTTTTTGCTTAAGGTAGACTGTCATTACCACCAAGACAGAAATGTTAACTCTCGTTGCGCTCTCCTACCCCCGTTGCGTAAATAGCTTTCATAGGCTCATACAACGTAAACGCTCCAGATCCAGATCCAAAATAAATAAAAATTAAAAATAAAAAGAAAAAACGAAACGGTGTAAAATTAAAGGAGGGAAAATAATTATATGGCACTAATTCACATTTCTGCCCATGATGGAGAAAGTTTGTTGACTGAAAAAGCAGTTGGCTGTACTCTTTTCTGTCACAGATGTTCTCCCCTATGAAAAGATAAAACAGAATCAGAAAACGGTTACCTACAAAACTTCTGAGTATTGGCGGAAGTCACTTTTGTCAAAGTAAGAAACCATTAAGCTGTTATCATAGCAAAAAACAAAATATTACGGCAAAAGGTTGCTACAACTGTTCACATATCAAACACATGCACTTTGTAATTGTCCCAATAATGTCTTCTTTTTTCCCCCTAACTTGCTGTTCAATGTTTGTGGTTTTCAACAGCAAGGATTTCCGGACCTCTCCATACAGCAGTTTATGTCATGTTTAACAAAGTCAATATGCTTTGAAAACTACACGCATGTAAGCTTATTAGCCTGTATTCGTATGACCCCGATAACACTTTCTCACAATGAACTGCCACAAACTAAACAGCATAATAATCTGGTCCTGACCGGAAGTGTTACAAATCAAGCGAATCAATATTATAAAAACAACTGTATGGAGGGCTTGCGCACTGCCCATACTCACATTTTGCCCCATAAGTTCTTTACGCTTAAAACAAACAAACAAAAAAGACAAAAAAGTCTACTAAGCTAATTGTGTGTATGCAGTTTCGTGTTAATGAATGAAATCAAAATGTAGTCTACCGAAACATTGTTCTGAAGGCCATTACAGTTACGGTATTCGAAAAATTGAAAGAAGAAAGCGGGTACAAAGAGAACTCTTTCTTCTTCTTCTTATTCACAGTACGTGGCCACAATCAACACACTGATTATTATGCCATATATTTCAAAATATGTTCTACTTTTACCATGTACCAGTACAACTACGGGTTATCTGTGACAAAAGTACACCGGTGCTTAATCACAACCATATCACGATTTTAAGCGACCGATCTACTCATTGTTATAGTTGATATCCAGGTCTATAATTTATTTCAACCAAACTCTGTAGCATGCATAACAAACACACCACTCACCATCCTTGGTCATCTTCTTGTCCAGGCAATTCCTTCGGCGATTCTGGGAAAACGGTCATAATCGAAAAAAACACAGATAAATGTATTACAAAATCTTGAACTTGGAGCCAAAAGAGCTGCCTGATTGTTTTTAAAATGGAGGAATGTTTAAAAATGTCAGTGTCTGTCAGGCCAACAAGTAAACACAGTCACCCCGAGGCAGACAACCGTCAAATTTAAACTAAAACGACACACTGTTAAATGATAATCTAAAAAGTGAAAGGGTTGTGAACGTGTAAGGCCGGCCATTTCTTATTTTATACTTGCTGTGAAATTTGATTTCTACTCAGGAAATTCGGTATTTGAGGCCTTCACCCTGAGCAACCCCACGGATCATTTTACACGCATGGACGCGATCGCAAGTGAGCTTGTATAGAGGTGGGGTGGGAAGGAGGACGCACGTGCACGTGTGTGTGTGTGTGTGTGTGTGTGTGTGTGTGTGTGTGTGTGTGTGTGTGTGTGTGTGTGTGCACGCGTGCGCGCATGGTCGCGCGTTTGTGCGCTACAGTGTGAATAACGCTTCCGTGCATTTATACGAGAGTGCGTGCAAGTACGTGTGTTAAAGGGGCACCCTGACGGATGAGGTTTTGCCAGAAACACGTCGAGGTCACCAGAAAGACAGCCTTTTCAAGGATCGCAACACTCACTTTTGCTCTGATTTCCTAGAAATCAAACCGTCAAAAAACGGCGATTCCTCCTTGGCGGAATTGCCGGAGAGAGAAGACATTTTGGATGGGGTGGGTGCAGTAAAAAAAAAGATGAGCAATTCCCTTTGTTGTGAGCGAAAGACCTTTTGATAACGTGTTTAAAAACTGTATAAAATGGCTTGTAATGTGGAAATTTCGCGCATACGATTTGGTCTAACTCAGGCAGCCATTCTCTTTCACTGAAAGAATCTGACTTCCAGCACCTCCGCCAAGGAGGAATCGTCGATTCCTAGGAAACCATAGCAATGTGAGTGTTACGATCTCCGAAAAGGATGTTTTCCTTGTGCTCTCGACGTGTTTCTTGCAAAAAAACTAATTCGTCGGGGTGCCCCTTTAAGAGGTCAACTCACACATCCAATTTTAGTTGTACGACTATCCAACTGTACGTCTATGAGGCATGATTCTCATGAAATACAACTGTCTATATTATTCTGATACATTCCTACTATTTGTGTTCACTATAATATATTCATGTAGGCCCCCAATGCATAAATCTGATACGGTGTCTGCATCTGATACAGAAACGCAGATATTTAATCGGATTCGTGTTTGGTGGACTGCAACAACAGTGAACGAAACTAGTAGGTTTTCAGCACATTCAAATAGACAGTAGTATTTAATCATGCCTCACACATGACACAGTTGTATAGCACTGTCTCATAATTCCGTTTTCATTTCGAAACATTGCTATAGCTGTATGACTGCAGCTAAACAAGTGAGTCATCCCTTTCAGTGTATGTGCTACGCGTAATCTATGTTCCTGCGCAGTTCACGTGCTGCGCAGACGGGTTTGCGTAATGTGTGAACTGGAGAGTGCCCTTGACAAGTTCGTGAATTATGGAGTATTTGCACAACACGTGAACTGCCCCGAATATTTTTGCATATGTATTTCTATGCACACAAGTTTTGCGTAATTTTTTGGTACTGCTGACATTGCACTTGCCTGGTGTACGATATATTTAAATGACCACCTTTACACTGTTCTTGTAAATGGCAAGTTAGTTAGTCCATTATAGTCCAGTCAACAGCTATGGTCATCTCAGGACTGTCACCGCGTAAAGTTCGACCACGTATAACAAAACACACATCAATTAATCTTACCAACGTTCAAAAACCTGAAACCACAACAAAACATACAGTACAATTCATAGCATGACACCTCCATCATTGTACTCTATAGCATATAATTCCAGACAGTGCTGTAAACGTCGAGTCATTCCGTTCTACTGATCGGATCCAGGTAAAACAAAAACAGTAAAAAAGGATAAAAAAAACCACATACTAGTAAAAACTAAAATATAAAAGAATGAAATGATGCTTTGCTTGTCTCACTTTGGTTCTGACCCACGCACTGCTAGGTGAACGTTATCGTAATCAACTTTGGTGGAGGGGAGTTAATTAGAAAAAGAGAGTAATTACCCTTTGTTCAACTTTTAAAATATAAAAAAGACCATATAGGCAAATATGCACTGCAGAATGGACAACAAGTGCACACTCAAGTGCGCACGTTCTCACGTTTGGAAGACAGTGAACAATTTTAAAAAAAACCCTGGCATGTCATAAATTGTAAAAAGAAAAACATGTGGAAGGGTTTTATAGAAAAAAGGCAGGAGAATGGACGAATAAGGAAGAAAGATAGAAGATGACAGAAAGCAGGATGGCAGAGTCAAAGAGAGAGACATATTAGAGGAAGTTACAAGCACACAGCTTCCAGAAGGTGTGGGAACTATTTATACAAAAGACTCTCCAGTATCCCTACGGGGAGGGACTCGTTGACTGCGGGGTCGACCAGCTCCCTGAATGGAGGCACAAGGCCTCCACCCACTGCTGGGCTCCTCTCTGTAAGCCCCACCCCTCCCCCCCTCCCCACCATGATAGGTAGAAGCCCGCGGGGGGGGGGGATGGCAAATAGTCAGACTCTGCTAATCTCCCATTTAGTGGTAAATGGTGATGTACTATAATAAATTATATGAATAGTCTCTAGCAGTTTAAATCCGTATTGCATGCGCTAGTTACTCATAAACCATCGTATTATAAACATAGTAAAGAAAAGGAAACAAAGTTTAATAATGAACATAAGAACGTTATTTTACGTGTTCTGCCAAATCGAACACACTTTTAATTTCTTTTAAATTCAGTTTTCCAGTCTGCAGACATTGAGCAAAGAAGCTAAGCGCTTGATCTTCACTGCTGAATGATTGGGGTATAATGTCCAAGTCTCTAACACGTTTTGTATCTTTACAAGGCTTTGCCATCTGTGGTCGAGTTTTGTTTTTCAGTGTGTGCAAAAGCTCTGTCTCTCTTTTTAACTGAAATCTCTCTCTTACTAAGCTCAGACTGTACAATAGAGGAATAATGGTTGGGGATAAGGGTACAGCTACAAACGTCAGTGAAAGGATAAAATCGGCGTTTAGAGCTGAGGCGGAGAGTGTACGGCTTAAGCTTACAATACCAAACAAAAGCCTACAGATGACATCCGCAAAAGCAGGTGCCATTATCCTTTGAGCTAATAATGCATCACAGGGCGATTGGCTTACCATAATGTACTTAGAACGTACAAAGATATACACCCTGGTCTGACATAGGCCAGCGATAAGAGCTACTGCGCTGTTGAACACTACCAGTGAAACAAAGACATAAGTCTGGAGCGTGGACTCAAATGTCAGAGAGAACATGGGCACACAGATGGAACTGGTTGTAGATATATTCCAGATTGGTAACCTTGTTACCAAGGCAGCTGCAGCAGCCAGCAGCCACGACAGCAGACAGCTTACCCACACTGACGTCGATGAAAAGTGAACAAAACCAACGCAGAGTGTTAGGAATCTGTCAACAGCAGTGAGACATACAATTAGACAGGACGCTTCACAAGAGGCCAAGGCCAGAACACCCACAATGTTACAGCTTACCCCTGATAACCAATGTTTCTCGTGTAATGTAAACTCACCCTGGTATCTAAACTGACCAATAATGATTATGGAAAGATACAGCCCTATCATGCAATTACAAACATACAGGTGGCATACAAATATGTTAAAGTAACTTTTGGTTTGTTTTCTCTCCCATAGTATCAATTCAAACAAAACGCAAATGGTTCCAGACAGAAACAAAAGGACCAGAAACCACAAACATGTTCTCTGAAAAGCTGACCGAAGCAAATCTGAACAAGAGGAAAAACCAAAATTTGGAGCAATACAGAATACTTTATAACCAACTTCAGGCAACATACTCCGACAGCAATGTCTATAGTCATCTGAATATATATACTCAATGTGTTTTAGATTTGCATATATTGAGGATTCATCAGTGTCCAATGTAGTTCCTCGAGTGTCAATTTCTTTAAGGAAAGTAAAACACATAAATAGCGCATTAGTAAGTTTTAGTTTTGAGTTATGAGAAATATTAAGCTGTACAATATTTTGAACATGCGCAAAATATCTACAGTTAAAGAAGGTTAAATGAGTACTAGAGAGATCCAACTTTTCCAAACGTTTAGTTTGGATATTACACTTTGAACCAATCACATAGTCTAATCTGTTTCCAGCCAGGCACAGCTCCCGCAGATTGGGAAGAAAACTAATGAAATCTGTATTCAATGCATGGATGGCATTGTAGCTTAAATCCAGGCTCTGAAGATTAGCAAAACGGCAACCAGTGATCGACAAAATCCTGCAATTACTCAAACGTAAAAATATGAGATAGGAATTGTTGGTAAGGTGGGCACAAGTGAGAAGCGAACCACTAGCATCCATGAATCTGATTTCAATAAAGCTGCTCACAGGAAATTGTTTGTCACAGACGAATGATAAACCCTGACAGTGACACTCTGAGGGACATGAGGACCCACACAACATTTCATCATCTCTCATTGGACATTGAACAATACCATCACACAAATGGCTTGGATGGATGCATATTGCGGATCCCCGGCACCGATAAAATCCAGGACAGATGTATGTATCACAGAGCATCTCATCTTCAGAGTGTGGACAATCATACATATCGTTACACCGAAGGTACACTGGTAAACATAGAGCTAGTTCTGAACAATTGAAATGAGTTTCCGGGCACTGTGTCACATTCCCTAGGGAGTTTATCACAACTTTGTATGAGTATGTAAAATCTATGTATCCTGGGAGATGACTAGGTGGCAAATTTAAATGAGGTAAGGTGATGCCACACTTTGCACCTTCATCAGATTTGTCATAACAGTCATTGACCCTATCACATTCAATTTCTGTGTATCTTCCTTTTTTTCTAACACACTGACTACTGTCACACAGGAAATCGGGTTCTTCACAATGGTTTTGTGCATGTTGGCAAAATATTTCGTCTGAACTATCCCAACAGTCTGATGCAAAATTGCACACTAATGTATAGGGGAGAGTTTGGATCAAATTGTCACAGGCAAACATTGCTATCTCCTTATTCTGTTCTATTTCGCTTGCACTGTTGTGTAGCGTGTCAGTAAAACTGAGAGAGTTGATAAGTAGTGGACAATGTGATAAAAAATACGCTGCTTGACAGGCTGCATCCCTGTCACAGGCGAAAAAATTGTGGGTCCAGTAACCTCGGGGACAAAGTATTAATGACGTCAATTGTATATCTCTCGTTGTTTTACTACTTATGTTTGCTAACGCAGGTGGTTGGAATATTTCTTGGCCAGGACTATTGACAGATCGATTGAAAACAGCAGTGGTATTGACCTGCCTGTATTCACACAACGCAGAGACCAATAAAGGTACATGAGCAAGAAAATTATTCAAAGTCTCATCCCCATCGAAAACAGTTACTAGATTGCAATAACTGCTTGAACACATTTCAATTGTGTTGGGAGCACTTGAAACAAACTCACAAAGCACATGTCTTCCTTGCTTTATGCTGTAGTGCACACGATTGTCTACCCACGACCACATAGAGTGATAAACTGGAGGTAGACCTGTTCTGAACACAGAAAGGCCAATGTAAAATGGAACTCGTGTTTTGGCCACATGGAGCAAGGTGCCGAAGGCTTCCTTTTCCTGAGTGGTGACAATAACAGCTAACTGTCCTCCTCTGCCCTGGCACAGCTTTTGAGCCTCCCCCCAAGTCAACGGGGTTTCAGAGAGATGTAGATGATAACATTTGTCATGACCCACAACCACATCCCCTAAACAAGCTTCATTGCTGAAAGGACAGTGAGCTCCCTCGTCCTCTCCACCCTCACATTCAACATCGACATTACACTGAACATGATGTTTATAGTCGACGTAGCTTGGATCTGAACAATTAACCTTTCCACTATTTGCCAAGATAGGAATTTCAATCACACTCAAATGAAACGAAAACAGAAGTTTCACGCCTTCACAATGCCTGGAACTTGTATGGAGGGTATGCGTTTGGGAGGAGTAAGTAAATCCTTCACACCACTGGAAACCAGTTTGTAGATAGACATAAAGCGAAGAATTATATAAATATAGTGGAATGGTATCAAAGCTTTTACTTTCCCAATTATAATTATTGTATCCAAAGTCATCTCGGGTTGACAATAAGAAGGTATCCTCTTTTGAAATTTCAAATCGATGAAAACTGACTAGAACTGAATGGGCAACAGGCGTTTGGATTTTAAAGGTTGCATCCATAAAAGCAGGCATCGGAGCCTGATTGTATCCTGGAGTTGTGATGTATCCTGATAGTGCTGCCGTATGCACGACGTCATATTGTTTCCTTAAGGAACTTTCAGTGGTCAGGAAGAGAATGTGAAAGCTGACTGGGTGTAGGCCGCCATCGCTGATATTGTAGTTACTGGAAAACTGAATGTTGAAAGAAAGCTGATTGGTTGCAGACAACAGAACAGAACGGCGAGAACATGGCAAAAAACATTGCTCTTGTGTGCTGGTTAAGATTGTCACTAATTCATGTTTCTGCAATAATCCTGAAAAATACACAGAAACATACGCACACACAGAGATAATTCATTTAGTATCAAAAGTTAAAGTGACATATCTTTTTGTTAATTCAAGGGTGGTGGTAGTGCAAGTGGTGGTGAAGCTAATGGAGATTTTAATAACAGAAGAGTTACATAAAACGATACCAAAACAGACAAAAAAATCTTGGGACCACGTGGTAAATTGTGGCCTCCACCCTGCATGCTCGTATTCTAACTAGACTAATCACAATTAATAATAATAATAATGAATATTTAGGGCGCTTAATCTTAACAAAAGCGCTAAGCGCTTACAATCATGATAAAAACAATACTAACAAAATGAAAAGCTAGACAACACACAAAATACTCACACGAACTTGAGGTCAAACACACACACACACACACACACACACACACACACACACACACACACACACACACACACACACACACACACACACACACACACACACACACACACACACACACACACACACAAACACACACACACACACACACACACACGTGCGCGCGCGCGTGCACGCACACACATGACTCAATGGATAACCTTTGCAGGAGGAGGAGGAGAAAGATTATGTTTTGAAGAGAGTTGTATTGAGGGAGGACTTGAAAGAAGAGAGGCTGTTTGAGATTCGGAGTGCAGACGGGAGGCCGTTCCAGGAGGAGGGAGCTTGGAAAGAAAAAGAACGTTCACCAAGAGTTCTGGCACGGAAACGAGGGATCTGCAGAACGTGAGTGTCAGAGGAGGAGCGAAGCAGTCTAGAGGGAGCATAAATCGATAGAAGATCAGAGAGATATGATGGGGCCAAACCATTCAGCGACTTGTAACACAATAGAGAAAGTTTATACTCAATGCGCTTTTCAACAGGGAGCCAGTGGAGAGATTGAAGCAAAGGAGAAACATGAGAGGTCCTCGGGCATTTCAGGACGAGGCGAGCAGCATTATTTTGGACTTTCTGCAATTTAATCAGGAGATTTTGTGCGCAGCCAGCCAGGAGAGAATGACAGTAATCAAGTCTTGAAAGAATAAATGAGGGTTTTGGTGGCTTCTTCAGACAGAAGATGACGTACAGAACTGATGCGCCGAAGCTCCAAATAGCAAGCATGGCAGACAGAAGATATTTGACTTTGAAAAGAGAGTGTCTGGTCCAGTACAACGCCTAGATTGCGCACGGTAGTAGAGGTCTGAATAAGAGAGTTTCCAAGTTGGACAGAAGTAGGGACAGAGATTGTAGACATGAGCCTTTTTGATAGAATGAAAATCAGTTCAGTTTTGTCGTTGTTTAGCTGGAGCTTGTTGTAAGTCATCCATGCATTGATGTCAGAAATACATAGCTGTGTACGTTCAATGATGGAGGGGAGTAGAGAGATATCACCAGAGGTGCAGATTTGGTTGTCATCAGAGAAGCAGTGATGGTAATTAGATATATATGAATTCAATACATGCCATTTGAACAATCTTACAAACAGTAGTTCATGGTCAAATAGATTTTTTTTAAACCCAACCTGAAAGTCATTTTATCTGTTAAATGCAAAGTGACTATTTCTTTATCCACAGTCGTTTCCGCATTATGTATGTGGGTAAGACATCGATAGCATTTTAATGGTACAAGCTAAACTCACGTTTACAGTCGCCATTCTCTAAGAGCAGTGCAGGCAAAAGATGGTTTCCACCAAGTACTACGAGTTTATTAGCTAAGGTAAACACATAGTGTTAGAACCAAATAAATATCTATTATGAACATCATCATCATCACATTCATCCGCCTCATCTCCCATCAATCATCAAAAGAGACCAAACAAAAGTCTCAAATTCTGTGGCATTGCATGCTCTGCTCTCATGGTAATCAGTTTCGATTTCCATCCCAGTATAATTATGCCATTGTGCGTTTGGGTCAAAGTCATGGGGATCAGTATGTTCATGGGGGCTGTCGTTGGACAGACGTGGAGACGCCCTCGGGGGAGGACCTCACTCACACTGGTTCCGAGAATAAGACATTATTGTCGTCAGTAGAGGGCTTAGGTGGTTGTGTTCTGCGTACATTAGCTCACAACAGGCTCCACTGACCTCCATTGAAATGATTCACTAGCAGTGCAGTGTCTCCTCGGATGGTTGACTACTGACAGCCTAACATATTATCTCCCCTTTGACTGCTGATTTCGGATTCTACGACCTCACAAGCGAGGGTGTGGCTGCGATTTGGGCCTCGGATGAGTGGTGTGGGAGCAACGCCACTGTACAGCCAAGAAACATAGCAAAGCAAAACAATCTCGTATGAAACAACTTGCTAACTCCTCAAAGGAAACCTACCTACATTTGCATATGTTATTCTTCAATCGCTGCGCATTAGACAGATGTATATCCTTAATGTTTAGCTGGCATAAGATGACCTAGGTACACAGTTTGTGATTATTAAAGCATGAACGATAACTCCTAAAAAGTAAGGTTACGTTTACAGATGTCACTGGCCAATCAAATTACATCAAAGGTCATGTCTTCTATATTACACCCCGATGTCAAATCACAGGAAGCCACATACTTTAACATAATGTTGATTATGATATAAAGTTGAACTCCTCAAAAATAAACTTACGTTTATAGAAGTCGCTTTCTAAGCGTAGTGCAGCAGATAATGTTGTACTCCTCAAAAATAAACTTACGTTTACAGAAGTCGTTTTCTAAGCGTAATGCAGCAGACAACTGGTTGCCACCCAGCACCTTCAGTCCAGCTACAGGAAGACACACGTTCTTCAGACATGGACCCAATCAGCCCATGAACCAATCCCAGCGAAACGGCAGAAAACATGGGCCGTTGTGATAGCCCACACTGGGTGTAGCTAAGTTCAAACTGCTCCACACCTTTAAAGTGGTTGTTGGTGTCAGTGTTGTTGTAGGTGGTGGTGACGGTGGTAGTAATGATGGAAAACGCCTGTTCCCTGGTAAGTGGACCTCTGGTGGCTAAGAAGTTGTTGATCAGCTGATTCCAGCTCGCTTCATGGTCTGCGTGGGGCTGTGGATCTGCTAACAAAACTACAGTAATGACATAGGGAACGATGAAGACTTCTATAGCATATATACACTGGTAAAAGAGTTTGGTTTTAAAAATGACATTTGTCAATGGATAAGTACTTTTACAGCCATATTAAATCTTGCATTATTGTGAACGGTCAAGTCTCAGAATGGTTTGAAATTAAAAGAGGATATCGACAGGGAGTCCCTGTGTCACCCTATCTTTTTGTATTATGTGCAGAAATACTGGCCATTATGATAAGGGCAAATCCAAACATACAGGGAATTAAGATAAATAATCAAGAATTTAAGTTGTCTCAGTATACCGATGACATTGAAGTTCTGCTTTCAGGGGATCAAAGGTCTTTTGAAACTTGTGTAAATGTGATATTTAGATTTGGTCGCGTTTCAGGCCTTCACATGAACTCTAATAAAACCAGTGCAATATGGCTAGGAAATAAGACATTTTCACAAATTCGCTATATGGAGCAATTAGGAATGGTTTGGAATCCACCACAATTTAAAGTATTGGGTATCTGGTTTACCAATGATTTGAAAGAATGTGTGGGCATTAATTATGCAGAAAAAACTAGCTAATGTTACGCAGTTGTTTAGGGTATGGGTAAAAAGGCAACTGACTCCTCTGGGCAGAATTGCTATACTAAGCTCTGTTATACTTTCCAAATTAACCCATTTATGGCTGCTTTTACCATAAAAACATTTTTTTAAATGGTGGTATTGACTTGCCATATTCACAAGCGTTTGTTTTATCATTAAAGTATCGTGGATGCGTAGATTTGAAAAATCCAGACACAAATGGACACATGTTTTGCTAAAAAAGCTTTCCAAAATGGTCACCTATCCATAATTATGGCCCTGAGTATATTTAAAAATTTGCAAAACATAATCTGTTTTGGACAGATGTTTTCGAAGCTTACAAAATATTTTTCTATCTAAGTAAACCAAACGATTCTGCTGATTTTCTTTCTGAGCCACTGTTTTTTAATAACATAATCCAAATTGGAAAGAGATTCATCACATCCAAATTACTAGTTCTATGATACCAAAGGTAATTTTATCACACATCATTTTCTCACTTGCACAAGAAATATGTAACGTAAATATTGACTTTGTTACTTTCACGGGGATTAAACATGCAGTCAATGACTATGTTAAGAAATCCAGTATTACTATATTACTCTGTTTCCATAGAGTCAATCCAACTGGGTAACAATATCATTCCCCTCTCAGACTCTGTCAAAAACTTAGGTGTCACTTTGGACAATACTCTTTCCATGCAGAGTTTCCTGACTCAGACCTGTCAGTCATGCTACTATCAAATTCGTCGCATTGGCTATATTCGTAAATACCTCTCAGATGAAGCCACAGCAAAGCTTGTTACTTCCCTCATCCTATCTCGTATTGACTACTGTAATGCTCTCCTTTCTGGCCTATCAATCTCTTCTCTATCTTGTCTCCAGCGTATTCAAAACACAGCTGCTCGTCTTGTCCTTAAGAAGAAAAAGTTCGATCATGTTAGCCCTCTTCTGCGTTCTTTGCACTGGCTTCCTGTCGCAGACAGAATTGAGTATAAATTAAACACACTTTGCTATACATCTATTCATAAAGCTGCTCCATCTTACCTCTGCGACAATATTTCCATCTGTACGCCAGCTCGCACTTTACGTTCAGTTTCTGACCCTCTTTCTCTCCCGATCCCTAGGTATAAGCTTTCAACTGTTGGTCGGCGCTCTTTTGCTGTCTCAGGACCGACCTCCTGGAACAAACTTCCTCTCTCCCTCCGTCAGCGACCGACTCTCTCTGCTTTCAAAGCTAACCTCAAAACCCACCTGTTCCCCCGTCATTGAAGCTCCTCTCTCTTTACCTTCTCTCTCTTGCCATTAGGTCTGTTTCTGCTATATTCCATTTATGTTATCCGTGTGTGTTCGCTTTGTATTGCGTTTTTGTTTGAATGCGCTTTGAATGCTAACGTGTGTGTGCGCTTTGATTTGATTTCTATCAAGATTCAGCGCCGTATAAATACTGTATGTTGTTGTTAAGAAATCCAGTATTACTATAAAAATAATAAATATATTGATTCATCTCTGTGTTTTAAGATTTTGTTTGCTGTTCACAAAGGTTCCAACCCTTATTATGATATACTAACTGAAAATAATAAAAAAGCAAAATGTTGTGATACTTGGGACTTAAAATTATCAGTTAATCATGACTGGAAAGCATGCTTCTTTTTTACACATAAAATAAAATATATGAAACTAAAATGGCTTCAACTTAAAATGTGTGTGTGTGTGCGTGCGTGCGTACATGCGCACGCACGTGTGAGCGTGTGTGTATGTGTGTGTGTGAATATGTGCATGTGTATGTGTTTGTATGTGTATGTGTTGTGCTATTTTTGTCATATTTTTGTGTTATTTTTGTCATATGGTTTGTATTATGTTTTTTAGTTATGTTTATGTTCGTATTTGAAAATGTAAAAACAACATTCAATAAAATATTTTTTTGAAAGCATGGGTTGTTGACGCGCACCTGCAGCAGGAGAGGTAGGTTTCCCAATCCATAGACCTCAGTCTGATAGAACAATGTTGAAACATGCTCCAGACAGCCGTTAGAAGCCGTTCATAGCAGCTCAGAAGTGTACATGATCCAGAACAGTGCCTGTTAAAGGAGTGGAACACCCTGGGTCAGCAGGAGCTGCAAAAGCTCCTCCGGACCACAAATTGACGTTCCCATAAGGGGGTCTCGCACATGCTTATCCATTACTTTTCTTGCGGAACACAGAATATGTTATAGAGCAAGATGTGTATTGTCTGATGAATTTCAGGAATGTATTTATTGAATCATGTGTACACAATGTATCCTGAATATACCTGGTTGATATGTATGTATGTATGGGTGTATCTATCTATCAATCTATTATGAATACAAAATCTCATGTCGGTAGTGTCCAGTGAATGTTCAAACAGAACAAGAAGACATTCTACAAGAGAATGGTTGTCTTCCTTCCACAATAAAAGCAAACTAGCACAAAGTTAAAAAGAAATGGTAAATATCTTATGTAAAATGACGGAAATAATAATGTTCTAAAACTATAATTTAAAAATATGATAGACATGACTAGGGAGGGCCCACTACTGAGATGATATCCAGAAATAAGGATAAAAACAGTATTAATATAAAATCTTAGTTACTAGCTGAGCTCCATTCCCCTAATCTGAAGGACTAAAACGTTGGTACATTTCAAATGCAGAATAGTTTGCTTTGATAAAACTTTTTTGTATCCAATGTTTGAATTTGTGAACCTCAGAAACAAACTCAGTTAACTTTAACTTTATGACATGTTCTGTGTTCTGAAAAGAAGAAAAGAAGAAGAAAATAATGTGCTAATTTTCTTCGTGGAATAGATTTTCAGTGTATTTGGTTATGGGTATGGTTTTGTGATATATCATGGGAAATTTAGTTTTGTGGTCGGGGTGGCAGTAATAGTAGGGTTCTCAAAAGTTGTCATATAATTCAAAGTCTGCATACATTTGTGTGGCATATATGCGGGGCAGGAGGATGGAGCAGTTGAGTTTTAGGAGTTTGCGCAAGGGGAGCCAGTCTACATCCCGATAAATGAGGTCAGTCACTGCATAACGGGGGAGCCCCAGAGCTGTTTTTAGAGCACGGGTTTCTATTCTTTGCAGGGTCAGCAAATTAGATCCTTCCAATTAAACAACAACATATCCATTTTTAGCGCCGAACTCTGGACCATACTAGAAGCATGCAACTACATCAACGACCTTCCAAACCCCCCACTGAGCGCAGTCATACAAGAAATGCAAAGACTAGTAAACAATAAATGCCCGCAAGGGACGAATTGGTAACATTACCTATGCCAATTACCACTTATTCGATTTTTAAATTAGAATATGCACAAACGCAATGATGAAACAGAACCACGATAAAGATGGCTAAGCGGCATACTATTATAGTATAACTATGGAAAGCATATTGTTTTTGTAACAGCTTCTTTCTATTGGAAAACTAAGGACAAAAACTGTACTTGCACACACCAACACATAGACAATAACACACACACACACACACACACACACACACACACACACACACACACACACACACACACACACACACACACACACACACACACACACACACACACACACACACACACACACACACACACACACACACACACACACACACACACACACACACACACACACACACACACACTCACTCACTCACTCACACACACACACATAGGCACACACAATCTGTATCTAATGTACACACACACACACACACACACACACACGGGAAACGCACGGGCTCGCTCGCACACACGGTGCGTGCGTGCGCGTGTGTGTGTGTGTGTGCGCGCACGTGCGTGCGTGTGTGCGTGTGCGTGCGAGCGCGTGCGCTTCTCTCTTCTTGTAGTACCGGTACCGGTACACAAGAAACAGTAATTGATTTTTACTTTATTCACAATGCAATTCATTCCAAAGTTGCCGATTTTCCAGAGATTTACGAGCGGCGTGATTTATACACAGAGTGATTCCACTTGCAGAGTTAGGCCTACTCGCATTCCATGTTCAGATACCAGCACTAAGGTAGTTTTAGTTGAGAACGAAAATTGATAGTCTAGTTCCAGGGTGAGTAACCTCTGAAAACCGTAACGTCTGTAACAATGCTTGACATTAATGCATGTATGTAGGCGCTGCACTTGCGGTGACGCGCTCTCCGGGGGAGAGCAGCCCGAATTTCACAGAGATAAGTCTCTGTGACTAGAATATACCAAATACCAAATGCCAAAATACATTAACATTCGAACGAATTTTAATTCCATTTCTTGAGTCTTCGAATCTTTCGTTAAAAGACTTAAATCTAAATATCTTGAGCCTGTTAGCTATACATGATGAGCCTATCTTATATGCGATGTTTAGGAGGGATATTGGTAATACTGATTTGATCCTGTTAGCTATGCATGAGGAGCCTATCTTATATGCGATGCTTAGGAGGGATATTGGTAATACTGATTTGATCCTGTTAGCTATACATGATGAGCCTATCTTATATGCGATGCTTAGGAGGGATATTGGTAATACTGATTTGATCCTGTTAGCTATACATAATGAGCCTATCTTATATGCGATGCTTAGGAGGGATATTAGTAATACTGATTTGATCCTATATGCGATGCTTAGGAGGGATATAGGGCACTAGTTCTTCAAAAAGTGTTTGGGTTTGTCTTCCTTGAGGATAAGAGATATCAGACCAAAACGTTGTGTGACAGACATTTGACCTTATAAGAAACCGAAATTTAAGGATCGAACTAAAAATTTACCAAAAACTTGTAAAATTCACAAGTGAACCCATCATGTCCGGGGCTTTTGTTGTTTTTCATTGTTTTAAGGCACTTAGAGCTTCCTCATAACTAATATCACCTTCTAAAGAGTCTTTTTCTTCTTCGCTAAGATTTGGTGCTTCAGCAATAAGATCATTCAAATTAACATCTAAGGCGTATTTCTTCTTGTATAGTTTTTCGTAAAAATCGTGAGTTTCTTTTAATATATCTTTTTCATCATATAAGTATTCGCCATTTTTTGTGTGTAAAAAGGGTATCGATTTGTTAACAAAGTGCCTTTTTTCTAATTCTAAATTACAAAAATATTTACTTGCCTTCTCACCCTCTTCCTGCCAGATAGCTCTTGATGTAACTAACATACCCTCAAGTCTTTTGTTTCTAATCTCTTCTAACCTGACTCTTTTTTCTTGAACAGGATTGATAGAACTTTGGTTAAGATCAGTTTCAAACTTGTTTATGTCTTCTAATAATTGTTTTTCTTCTTTGATTTCTTCTCTTTTCTTATAAGTTGAATATGATATAGTTTTCCCCCTTATTTCCAAAAGAAGAGTTTCCCAAAATAGTTGATCGTTTATTCTAAAATGGACCTCTTCATCTGGAACATTATCAAGATTGTCAAAATTATATGAGCTGAATAAAAAGACGTTCCTTAACGTTTATCTTGATGGTTTTCATACCAGGTCAACGTCTCTCTCTCTCTCTCTCTCTCTCTCTCTCTCTCTCTCTCTCTCTCTCTCTCTCTCTCTCTCTCTCTCTCTCTCTCTCTCTCTCTCTCTCTCTCTCTCTCTCTCTCATAGCAGTCTTATATGTAGTGATTGACTGTTATGTTAAATGAACCATGCAGTCCTGATGTATACAAATCAGCAGAAATAAGACAATTATATTTTCAATATCACCAAAAACACACCACTTCTAAACCAAATCTTGATGCCAAAGTAATTGCCAACATCAGTGTAACAAAGAGTATTGGTTTTGTACAACACATCCTCCACTGAATGCTGAAGTGACTGTCAATGGACCTGCCCCTATCATGGTGCACAATGGGTCAGTTCTGACAGAAACAGTTTTGCTGCAGAAGGTCTTCCGCGTTATAAGCGAAGCCTGTGTTTGCCAACATTGAAGTCATATTTAATGGCAGGATATTCTGGTCATTATGGTTCATCCTCTGTGCAAGGAGAGCCATGGACTTTTCAACAATTTGACTGAACATTGAGTCATGTTCATCTCCACCTTGTCATCAATATTAGTGACGTTAGCAGCAGCTAACTGAATATCATTGTTAACTTATTGGTATACTGGATGTGACAGAAAATAAATGTTTTTTTCGAGTGTATGATTGGCCATGTTGGCCAAAACACATCTTCAATTTGTGAGTCTGGGTTCTTTGGAGAGGAGCCTTTCATCTGTCTCAACACTACCATTGCACACAGCTTCACGGAACAATGCAGCCAGAGGAACCTTTACCACCAACATGTCATCTTTCCTAGCTCACTGCCCAGTGTCCCACCATCCCGTTTTGCTTCAGCAAGCTGCATGTGAACCAGATCCTCCACATCCTGACCCTCTTGGTGTGGTAGGCAGGTAACTTAGTTCAATGAGCTCCAACAATTGGATTGAGTCCTCGGCTACCATTTCCAAAGGATGTTCTCTGTCTTGTTAGCTGCACTAGCTTACTAAGAAGCACCACAGTTTAGTGCATGTGCAATAGAACGAGTATCGTGTGTACAACATGCTTGCAAAGTTAAACAGTCTTGATGAACTTAGTATGGTAAGTCATTGTGCCGAAGCTTGCAAAAAGTGAATTTTGTATCTTGATACTGTTCTCGGCCCATGAAGAATCATATTAGGCATATGATTTTGGTTTTGGAGATATTGATATTGATTTTGGTTTTGGAGATATTGATACCTAAACATAGTAACTTGCCTCATTTTTCACTATAACATATTTTGTAATGAACTTTTTTTTAATAATCATTGAATGTGCATAAATACATTTCATCATCAAACACGTTTTGTATAACATGCATATCATTCATAATTACTCATATTCAAAGAAACATAAATGAAATTGCTGTTACATTCAATGTTTTCCTTTTTGTAAGAGAGCAAAAAGAAAGAAAGAAAGACAGAGAGAAATATATGGACAGAAAGACAGTAAGTAATGGACAGTAAGAACTTTCAACCCTTGCCACGCATCCTTCACATTGCCTGTCTGAAATGTTAGCTCTAGTTTTTCTTTGAACTCCCTCTGCCCTTTACGTAATTCCCCTCTAAGCTGTTTGTGCACGTTTTTTCTCTCTGCTTTATTTCCTGATTGAAATGCCACTTTTTTGTTTTGCTTTGACTGACTTGGCGATCCATGGTTTATTATTTGGGAATATTTTAATGGTTTTAGTAGGAATTATATTATCTTCACAGAAACGAATGCAACATGTAACAACATCAGCAATCTCATGAAAATCATCACACGAATCAGCAAGCACGCTCCAGTCAGTACATTCAAAACACCCTTTCAGGGTGGGTTGATCTAATTCTGGGGTCATAACGGGCTCGTTTTCTTCATCTTATAAAAACGTTGAGAGAGAGAGAGAGAGAGAGAGAGAGAGAGAGAGAGAGAGAGAGAGAGATCTAAACTATTGATTTAGGTGGGTTCAAATAAGAACTAGCAAAATTAGCATACTGGTCAACACCTAATGTGGATAGGATAAATAAGATACACTCACCACTGATGTGTTTAACAATTATGCTGTATTAATAATCAGAACAACTGAGCACCTTTCCAAACATAACTTTATCTCAGGATGCTGAACATCACAGTCTAAGCGTTCAAGACTGCCAAAGGGAATTAGTGACCATTAATGGGACAGAGGGAGTGGTGCTAGGTTTTAAAGACCGCAGTAATCAGAGCATCAGCACAGTACAATGTCAGCTGATGGTAATGGTGCCAGCAAATCTTCATTTAATCATGGTGATAGACGTATTAAACTTTTTCGAGTCTTGTGAAGTTGACTTCCAGGTCAACGTTACAAACAACCAGTTCATTCTGAATTCCCAGGTCAGAAAATCCCCCATTTTCTTCTTCTTTGCAAATACAGTGAAACTGGATATTATGGAAAATGTAGTGGAAGACGTGAACATTTTCCGAAATATATACCCAATTTACAGAATACTATTCACATCCACCGTTCAAAGGTGGATGTCAAAAATGATCGCCACATGGACATCATCCATTTCTGGATTTATTGCCATACCTGGCTTTGATATAACTCGACCTTACGACATTCACATTTCCGCAATGTATACACTTCACATTCCTGAAGGTTACGGTGTGATGGTGAGTTTGCCATATTTTAAAATTTCAAGGACGGGAATTTATTTTTATGTTGAAGTATTTTGCCATGACCAAAGGCGATTTTCATTTCTTGAAGATGATTTTCCTAATGTTTCTCCAAAAGGATGTGGCAATAAAACATTTCGAATATTTTTTTATAAATCAAATAAACTCGACATGAAACAGTTGTGGGGAGCAGGGGTTAACATGTCTTTTTCGTTTCTCATATTATCAGAAGTTCCTGATAGGTTATTTGGAGGGATTTTCAACTGTTCAGTTGTTCACTTTCCTAGCTTCCGGCATCACCTGCACTGTAACCTGCAGCAGGAGTGTCATGCAGGGGAGGACGAGGGGGAACATTGCCCCTTCAGCAGTGCGTTGTGTCAAGGATTGGTGGATGCAGGAGGAAAGTGCTTTTATCATGTCACTAAATTCAATTATGCTTATTACGAAAGATATTTCCAGTGGGCAGATGCTCGTGCAGAGTGTCAAATGACAGGTGGATATCTGGCTGTAATGAAATATGATAACGAGTGGAAAGCATTTTGGGAAATATATGACAGAAAACTGGAATGCGCCCATATAGGCATGTATTTTAACAAAAGTGTTTCACATTATGCATATATCAATACTTGGTTTTGGGTAGACGGCACCGCTGCTTTTCAGGTGAATGTGACAAAAGTAGGTAAGCTTTGGGCGGGGGAAGCTGTACTAGTACACAGGCGATTACTGTTTTCTGATGATGATAAACAATGCTACAGTTTTGTGTGCCAGAATGGAGCAAGAGGTCATAAAATTAATGGATCATCTGTACCTTTTATTAAAATACATACCAACGTTACAACAAATCATGTGCGAGTTCAGAGACTGATTCATTGCCAAGGGGGGCATTTTGTTCATCTTATTTTAGCATTGTGTTGTTCTACAAATGATGAAAGCAGCACACACTGTTACCCCCCTCACAACAATGTAGCTGAGCAATCAGCACTGAAAGCTGGTGTTTCAGATGCTGACAACATTGTAGAATTTCTCTGTGATGACAGCACGACAGTGCCCTTCACTTTAGTTTGTAATTTCATATCCGACTGTTCTGATGGTTCGGATGAGACGTTTTGCATTGTAAGTGCATGTCCTTCAAACCAATTTCAATGTAAAAATGGTCAGTGTATTTCGGATGCAAGCAAAGATGACTTCAAAATAGATTGCTTTGATAGAAGTGATTTACCTTGTTCTGATCCACGAATTAATCATGGTTGTCCACCATTTTTGAACTTTCATCGGTTTTGTAGGATAACCACACTACGCTCCACTGTAATGGACTTCACAGAAAATGGTGTTTATTTACATGCCGCCATTACTGTCAGCCAGACTTGTCCTGAGACTCATTTCCGCTGTCCCCACGCTGCCACTTGTCTACCAGTATACATGTTGTGTAACGGATTTAAAGACTGTTCAGAACATGAAGATGAAAGGCTGTGTGATGTGTTCACATTTGCTGGTTTTTACAGATGCAGAGAAACCAAAACGTGCGTCCATGTATTTCATCTATGTGATGGGATAGCTCAATGTCCCTGGGGTGATGATGAGATGTGGTGTGATTTACACCAATGTCCCCAGCACTGCCACTGCGAAGGCCTGTCCTTTGCATGCCACAAACCTTTTCCTACAAACAGCTATCCTCAACTTTGTTACCTAGATGCAAGTCGATCGATGATGACACTCGATGACGTTAATTCAAAAGCTTTTCTGATATTTCTTAAAGCATCATCATGTGGTATTCAAGCGTTAAAGAGAATGATTATCCCCAACTTACAGCACCTCGACATGTCCTGGAATGCAATCAAGTCTGTTAATATGGATGTTTTCCTTTCTTTACAGCAGCTGAAGACTGTGATTCTTACAGGTAATCCCCTAACTGTAATAAAAGGTGGGAAAGAAAACTACAATTTTAAGCTTACCTCTATAGACATGTCTTATTCTCAACTGTCTGTAATACCCACATATGTATTTAAACAGTTTCTGTCACTACAAACTCTAAATTTGTCTTTCAGCAGATTGTCGACTATTGCAGGAGGGTTTGATTCATTCCGAATTTTACGTCAACTAGATCTCAGTGGTAATAAAATCAACAGCTACTCACATGATATATTCAAAGATATGAAATCAATTCAGAGAATACAAGCAAGCAATTATAAACTGTGTTGCCCAGGTATGTTACCCGATCGTCTTAATGTTCACTGCACAGCTCCCACAGATGAATTGTCATCGTGTGAAGACCTCTTGTTCCTCGATGTATTTAGAGTCTTCCTGTGGTTCATGGTAGTTGCTTCTATTTGTGGAAATATTGGTTGCTTTTGTTTCAGAAATTTTGTTTTGAAAAGTCAGTCTGCGTCCGGTTTCAATGTATTTGTCAGCAACCTATCTATGGCTGACTGTTTAATGGGGATCTACTTGTTTATTATTGGTGTGGCTGACATCATATATCGTGGGAATTATTACATATATGAACAGGTCTGGCTGTTTAGTATCCCATGCAGTGTCTCCGGAATGTTGTCATTACTATCCAGCGAAGTGTCAGCTCTCACTATCTGGTTCATCACACTGGACAGATTTCTCGTGCTAAAGTTTCCTTTCAGCATGCTGAGGTTTACAAGAAACTTGGCAGTCATCATCTGTGTGTTGATATGGGTATTTGGACTCAGTCTCTCCCTCACCCCTCTCCTTATCCCGCGCTGGGAATTCTACAGTCAGACAGGGATCTGCATCCCCTTGCCCATCAGCAGACGAGAGTTTGAGGGACACGAGTATTCCTTCGGGGTGATGATCGTCTTCAACTTTATCCTACTTTTACTCATTGCTTTAGGTCAGGTCTTTATTTACCATTCGGTGCGTAGTAATACTCTCACTGTTGGTACAAGCAAGAAGCAAAAGGATGTTGTGATTGCTCGTCGATTGATCACTGTGGCTGTTTCAGATTTCCTCTGCTGGTTTCCTATTGGTTTGCTTGGCTTTCTG
>CM065680.1:44002583-44007583 GCA_017654935.2 Phymorhynchus buccinoides | reverse complement strand
AAGAAGACCAAAATAAAGGTATCTTATAATACATATGTTTGATGCTTTTTCTGTAATTTGTTTTATATGTGAAAAGACAGATAGCTTTGCAACGAAGTAACTCCGTAATGAAATCAACTTTTAATAGCTTTGGTGTCCTCTTGTTTGACTGACAGTTTTTTTACTCGTTTTTAAACAACAATACGGCACAATCCATTGATTGGAAAGAACATAATGGCGATATGAAAAGGAAAAGCAGAATCTATATGAGAGCCATTTGCTGCGAGTATCGCTGACACAGTAGTCATGGCTTCAGCCCGTTCGTCTAAGGTTCGTCGACGTCTTCATCCTGATTCTCCCGCAGCTGGTCCATGCTGAGGCCTTGGTCTTCCAGCCACTGCTCATAGCTGCCTATCTCCCTCCGAGCCACGGGCCCCACGCTCTGCCAGGTATGCTCGATGGGTTTAGGGCCTCCACCCCGTGACTGCTGCTGATCGTCTTGACTGCCATCCTTTGGTGGCTTGTCTTGACTCTTGTCCTGCGAGTTTCGCTGATCGTTTTGTCTCTGATCTTGCAAGCTTTGCTGATCATCCTGACTTTGGTATTGGGATTGTTGCTCATCATCTTGGCTCTCATCTTGCGCTTGGCTCTGGTCCTGCGAGGTTTGCTGATCGTGCTGACTTTGGTACTGCGAGGTTTGCTCATCATCTTGACTCTGGTCTTGCACATTTTGCTGACCATATTGGCTCTGATCCTGCGAGTGTTGCTGATTATCTTGGCTTATCGCCCGCAATGACAGCTCTAGGGATCGCATCTCTTCTTGCAGTTCCTGTTGGTCTTCTGCTGCCTTCCTTTTTGAAACTCTTCCACCAGAGGGCGACACGGGGCGCTTTCTTCCTGAGCCATTACCCGTTGGGAGGATATGATGAGAACATTTCCGCGCTGTCTTCATTATGTCCTCCCAGGACTTCTGGACGGTGGCAATGCTGGTCTGCAAGGTTTGTTCAGTAGATTTGATTCGAACCTGGATTGTTTCCCGCATGGTTTGGCTCTGCTCTTTCAGGGTCCGTCGCAATGCTTGAATCTCTGCCAGCCACGATTGTTGCTTAATCTGGCGCTGATCCTGCCAAGATTTGTGCATTTTCTGCTGCTCGTCTTGCCAAGATTGCTGCGATTCTTCGATCAGTTTCTCGAATGCTTGTCGCAAGGTCTGGATCTGTTTCTGCCAGGACGACTGGATCGTTTGGGTCTGCTCTTGCCAGGACTGCTGCATAGCTTGGCTCTGAGCCTCAAAGCTTTGACGCAGGCTTTCGCTCTGGTTTTGCAAGGTCTGCTGCACGGCCAGAAGTTTCTTTTGCAAGGATTGTCGCAGAGACTGGACTTGCTTCTGCCAGGTTTGCTGCAGTTTCTGGTTCTGGCTTTGCCAAGTTCTCTGCGAAGTTTGCCTGTCCTTCTGCCAGGATGTCTGATAGGTCTGGATCTTCTTCTCTAGGATCTCTTGCATTTTCTTGGTCTCGCTCTGCAAGGTTTTACGTGTGGATTCGATCTGCGTCTTGAAGGTTTCTTTCGTGGTTTTCAGAACTTCTTTCTGTTTTTCCAGGGTCTTCTTTATGTCTGTTTTTTTTTCAAAAGCAAAACAAAACACAAAGTCAATGACATGTCAAACTAAGCTTCCTTTTCAATGGCATAGTATAATTCTGATTTTGATTTGTGTTATTCAAATTATTCCTTGATGCATCTCTCTCTCTCTCTCTCTCTCTCTATCTCTCTCTCTCTCTCTCTCTCTCTCTCTCTCTCTCTCTGTCTCTCTCCCTCTCTCTTTCTCTCTCTCTCTCTCTCTCTCTCTCTCTCTCTCTCTCTCTCATCTCTCTCTCTCTCTCTCTCTCTCTCTCTCTCTCTCTCTCTCTCTCTCTCTCTCTCTCTCTCTCTCTCTCTCTCTCTCTCTCTCTCTCTCTCTCTCTCTCTCTCTCTCTCTCTCTCTCTCTCTCTCTCTCTCTCTCTCTCTCTCTCTCTCTCTCTCTCTCTCTCTCCAGTATGATGTAAGTATAATCGTAAAAGCACTGTGAATGGTGTTTGCTTATGGGTATTATTTTAAGTCATCAGTGTTTACTAAAGTGCGTTTATAAGCATTGTAATCATTGCCATTTCCCTTTCCCTCTGTTCCCGTACGACTCAGGCATTTATGTTCAGTGATGCTTAGCCCTATTGTAGTTTTGATTGCTATTGGTATTACTGAATTATTAACTCTATTGGCAGTACATTATGTTACTGCAATATGTTGGATTTGTCAGTTACGTAATGTTTATGTTGGACTCGCGCGCGCGCAAACAATTTTGCCGTTTTGACCTTGATCTTGGCGTGTCGCCTTGAAAACCGAAACTCGTTAAGGGGCCATAACTTCCACACCGTATGTCCTAGAGTCTTGAAACTTGGCATGGAGGTACTTTGGGCTTATGGCCGTTCTGATGATGGCATACCGATCAAGGTCAAGGTCCGGGAGATCGGTAGGCCTTGAAAGTGGTAGGGGTCTAACAATTGGGGTTTTCTGTCCCAAGGATATCTCCCGAACCGCTTGACCGAATCGTTTCCAATTTTGTGTGGTGGCGTGTCACCATGAGAGGAAGGCATCCGCGCATAAATTATCGCCGTCGTCATCTTGACCTTGGCGCATGACCTTGAAAACCGAAAATCTGTAAGGGGCTATAACTTCCACACCGTTGGTCTTAGAGTCTTCAAATTTGGCATATAAGTACTTTGACTTATGGCCGTTCTGATGATGGCATACCGATCAAGGTGAAGGTCCGGGAGATCGGTAGTGCTTGAAAGTGGTAGGGGTCTAAGCATTGGGTTTTCAGCCATAATTTCCACATTAATTGTACTTGACAGTAGCGCGTCAGATTGTGTGTGGTACTGTATAACCTAGAGTACAAAACATCCGAGCATACATTATTGCCACGTGGACCTTGACCTTGAAGTGTGACCTTGAAAACAGAAATGTCCTTCTTTGCGCTATATATTTCTTGTCCAAGCTGTATCTCGTGAACTAGAAGACAGAATCCCTTCAAATTTTGTGTCAGGATGTGACACTAAGAGTATAACACATTCGTACATAAAATATCCCTCGGAAATTCAATGTCGCCGAGCGGCAGACATGTTTCCGTTTTTCTTCACCCTCCTATATCTCGCAAAATACTGTATAGAATTACTCCAAATTTTGTGTGGGGGTGTAAAAAGAAGAGTAGAAGACATTGCAGTACAAATTATGCCACGTGGGATTTCAATGTCGCCGAGCGGCAGACATGTCTCCGAGTTAAGGGTGTACACCACGTTAAGGGTGTACACCGCACTAATTAAGGGTGTACATCCCGGTAAAGGAGGGGGTCTAATACTAAGCGTAAAAGATATCCTAGCACAAAATGTGCCACGTGGGGCTTAAATATCGCTGAGTGGCAGACATGTCTCAGTGTTAAGGGTGTGCACCCGACCAATTAAGGGTGTGCATCCCGGAAAACGATTTGCACCCAGTCAAGGGTGTGTAGGTGCATCACCCAAAGGTCACAAGGAGGACTGGGACCGAAGATGGGAGGGGGAAGGGAGGTACAGGGCGGGGCATGTACAGGGCGTAACCGGCAAAGGACATATCTGCCGCTCGGCGATGCCCTTGTCCTATATAACTTTTGTTTATGCTATGATTTATATGCTCACTCCCACCCCCCATCCATATGTGATACGGGCACAAGGCCTAATCATTAAAATGTTTGAGTTTGAGTTGAGTTGAGTTGAGTCTCTCTCTCTCTCTCTCTCTCTCTCTCTCTCTCTCTCTCTCTCTCTCTCTCTCTCTCTCTCTCTCTCTCCCCCCCCTCTCTCTCTTTCTGAGTCTGCCAGTCTGTCTGTCTCGTGTTTGAAAACTTTCCTTTTCTTAACACGATTTATCAATAAACAGCCATGCCTGGCATTGCCGCGCATTTTCCTCACCATTCATTGGCTGCTTGGCTCCGCCCTTCACACCACGTGACACTAGCCGCGCGTTTTGATTGGTCCCTTCGGAGTTCAAATAGAAAGCCTCTGTATACACAGACACACATGTACAAATCAATGAAACGAGAGAGGGGGAGAGACAGAGATGAAAAGAGTGAGTGTGAGAGAGAGAGAGAGAGAGAGAGAGAGAGAGAGAGAGAGAGAGAGAGAGAGAGAGAGAGAGAGAGAGAGAGAGAGAGACAGAGACAGAGACAGAGAGAGAGAGAGAGAGAGAGAGAGAGAGAGACGCATGCTCTGATAAACTTACGAGGCTTAGATAAGACACAGCGATAAAACAGACAGGGAGCCAAACAAAGGACAGGGGGAAATCACAGAAACGAGATCGTAAATCACAATATACAATGCTCATCAAGGGCTAGTAAACTACAACGACTGGCCTTCACGAAACAAGCAAAAAAGACCGATGGATGGCAGAATCAGCAAACAGGAACCCAGAGCATAAGTCAGTCATGAGAGGGCGATAACGCCTGTGTTTATGAGGTTTTAGGGAAGGGACTGTGTAGAATTCATCATCTTGTTTCAGACAGTGCTGATGGGGGTTTAAGCTGGCTAATCCATATCAATTACGTGCTTTTTGGTTCGTTGAAACCGTATAGTTCTTTGTTGTTTTTAAGGTTGTTATATAACTTGTTGGGATTGTTTTATTCATTCTGGGCCAACCCTGGCCTGTTGTAATTGTTATTGTTATGTCTCAAAACATTTAGATATTGCTTCCTTATTAATATTCACAGACCTTGCTTACTATCAATGTTTGGGGTGCATTTTGATCAATTTAGGAATAGTAAGTTATTCTGTAGCCTTTCTGGAATACACCGCATTGTTTCACAGAGTATTGATTTCCTACTCGCACAGCCTCTCAAGCCTATAACCTTGATCTGTGCATTAAACAAGGCAAGTAAATCATCCCACACCCATAATAACTGCTCCAGTTGGTGCCCCAGAGACCATCCGTCAGGCGCAGACGAACCCTACCCTCTAGCTAG
>CM065680.1:43995083-43997583 GCA_017654935.2 Phymorhynchus buccinoides | reverse complement strand
CAAACTGAACAAGTTTATCTTTGGATTTATCAAACGGACAAAAACAAAAGCTAGGACAAGTGTTATGGATAGTTTCTGTGTTTTGTTGTTGTTGTTTCATTTTTTACATTTTCTTTGGAAAAGAAGAAAAGAAAAGAACAGAAAACCCTTTCGAACATTTTTGAAAAAAAGTACGGAGTGTGAAGTCAAAAGGTTCCTTTGATTGCATTGTTTTTTGTTTGTGGCTCAAGCCACAAACCTATAACTCACTTTGTCGGTCGGTCCAAAATTGTCGCACATTTTGACAAAATTGTCGCACTTCAAATCGAGGCTACATTTCGAAATTAATTGAGGCCGCTCTTTAAAATGATGTATTTTAAAAGCGTACAAAATAATAAACATACGTACTACAGACACTACGACAGACACGACGAGTATGCGGTGCTTCTTTCGATGAGTATAAGTAGGATACATAGTTTTAAATGTTTTCCAAAAGATATAAAAAGTTACCAAATGGTGCAGAGATAACATTCTGGTTTACAGATTAAAATTATTGAAAAGCCAGGGGAGGTAACTCATTATTGGAGTGGTAAAAATAGACCGCGTGCCACAAACTATGGCGATTTCGCGCTTGTTTTTAAAAACAGTTATAAAAAAAGAGTGAAGATACGAAGATGTCTGGGTTTATGTCTGACATAGTGTATGGGATACTGACACATTCATATCGTTTAAACCCAAACATCTTTGTATCAAACATTAACACTAAGCGCTCATTAGAAATGCCAACGTTATTGGCCACTGCAACTAGGGTTATTAACGCCCTTGACGGCAAGAGTTAATCCCTTGTTGATCAGTATCCAAAAGGGCATTCACTATTGCAAAAGCAGCCATTAAGGGGCATCACATACAGTTATTGGCGAGAGTTATCCCCTTGTTTGGTCAGTACTCAACCATCTTCCCGCACCCACCAAGGGCATTCACTCTTACAAAAGGTGTTCTTTGCAGTGGCCAATGATAGCTCACATAAACTAAAATGTGAGAGAGTGTGGAGATAAGGAAGAATAAGAGAAAAAAATCAAAACAGTAAAGGTGCAATATAACTTGTAAAAGAAAGAAAACGGCAGGTTTTCAAATTGATACTTATGAAATCGCTGTTTAAAATCCTCTGTCGTATTGTACTGTTACATTTTTTTAATTAACAAACAAAAAAGACAAAATCAATTGAACAATGACATTTTACACAGACGAACAAACATAAAATACGACATCATTATATGGATTGAATATATTTTGTTTTAAAGAGAAAAGAGAACATTTGGATTAACACTTCTCGATGATAAATGATACTTACAATGTATTTTTTTTTTTTCTCTATCTATCTATCTGTCTTTGTCTGTCTGTCTGTCTGTCTGTCTGTCTCTCTTTTTCTCTACCGAAGCATACGGTTTTGCCCAAAGGCTTACGTACAGATCTATGTTTCAAGGACCAGCCACACTAAATACGATGCGATGCGATTGCAATGCGATTTGATATTTTTGTGAGGTATGATCCATGTCAAATTCAAATGTCGAAATGAATCTGATGAAATCCTACTAGTTTTTTCCCCCACTACATTTGTAGTCCCCCGTGCACGAAACTTACGATATATCAATGTTTTTGTATAACACTTTTTGATAAAGGTAAAGATGTGCCCCCCACTCCCACCCCCTGCATTTCTCGGTTCATTCCATTTTTCTGTTTTTGCCTTTCTTACCAAACATAAGAATGAACTGTATGTTATGAACTTTTTCAGCTAATTATCTTTTTTTGGAATGCTAACCCTAACCCTAACCCTATCCCCTAACCCTACCCCCCCCCCCCCCCCCCCCCCCTATAAGACGGGAAAACGCAATGAACCACGACTGTGACAAATGCCGCGGTGTACTGCAGTACATATGGGGGGGGGGGGGGGGGGGGGGGATATTAGATAATGGCCTTTATCATGACTGCAATTAATTATTGAAGAAAGATAATTAGCTGAAAATGTTCATAAAATACAGCTTCATGTTTGGTAAGAAAGGCAAAAACTGAAAAATGGAATTAACCGAGAAATGTAGGGAGGGGTGGGGGGGGGGGGGGGGGTGGCACATCTTGACCTATACCCACTTTTTATTTGATTCCTGTATTGGGGTCAACATAATCAAGCATAGTGAGCGAAAATACTAGAATTATTTTTAGACGGAAGTATTTCACGTGCTTCATGACTCACAGACATCGTCACAATCGGATTGCAATCGCAATCGCATCACATCGTATGCAGTGTGGCAGGACCTTCAGTTTGAACACTTACCTCGCTGAAAGAATGAAGAAGGCTGTTCGCCCCTGTAGGTCAGTCAGCAGAATGGGTGAGGGACACTCAGAAGGGTGGGTTTTTATATGCAGTCATACGGTATTGAAGAATCAGCGCTTGCTCTAAAGGAAATCCGGTGTGGGTATGGGAAATGATGATATGTATATATTTTTTGTTTTGTCCCCGTTGTTC
>CM065680.1:43977583-43982583 GCA_017654935.2 Phymorhynchus buccinoides | reverse complement strand
GTATTTTGATGAATACGAGCTAGTCCCTGAACCAACATTGCCACGATTTCAGAACAGTGCAGGCTGTTCTCCTTTCAGTTGTCTGAAGATAATATTTATTTAACGCTCCTTCGTTCTAAGAAGAGTAGGGGAAGACGGGGTAAAAAGCGCATGGGCGGGTAAGATGCCCACCCCAATTATCTCATGAAATGAAGCAAATTTCAGTCTCATTTTGCCCATGAGACGAGCGTTAATGTCTAGCATTCGTCTCATGGGCAAATTTGACTGAAATTTTCTTTATTTCATGAGATAATTGGGGTGGGCTTCTTACCCGCCCATGCGCTTTTTACCCCGTCTTCCCCTACCTTAATACCTGAAGAACGACGTACCGGTACCTGTTTCTCCTTCAGTGTGTCTGTTCTTTTGCAAACAGACATGCATTCTTCTCTACATAACCTCAAACAAACAAAACTGGATCGAAGATACACAAGTAAAATCGTACCTTATGTCACAAGATCGATGCCACGTTTTATCACACAATTCAATGGTGAAGGAGTTAAGGGGTGGAAGTTCAGTTTAACGTCGCGTATCGGCTTTCGCCATGTACGACGGGCTGAACAAACCAACCAGGGTATAATTTATGTTCCTGAATCACTGTCTTAGCCAAAAGGCCGAGAAGCGATCAGGAAGTTTTCAAAGTAAAAACTCTGAAACTATGAAAGTTAAGGGGTCGAAACTTTCCACTTTATACCTGACCTCGCCCTGGCTTAAGGCTGTGTCAGACCGATTGACATAGGCTAGAACGCCAAGGCTACATCAAGATGTTGCTATGCCCTGCGTCGTTGTGCGAGGATTGTCTTTTAGCCACGACAAGCTCCTAGCATAACATCATCCGTCTCCAAAAATCGGAGTGTGGCTGCCTCCGTGGTGGGGTAATCAAAACACGGCCACACACGTAATGTTCTCATCCCTAGCTGGTGCATTTGTACCATAGTGTTCAAGTGCTTCGGTTATTGGGATGACCTCTGGAGTTTTTCAGCCAGGGTACGCGACATCATCAACAACATATCTGAACGGGGAATAAATCTATACAAGTAGATAGTTTTTCGTCTACCATATCCACATTCTTAAAATCGTATTTCTGTCGTTTTTTTTATATATTTTTTATTTTGTTTCATTCGTATGGGGTAGGCTTATGTTTATTTGATTGCCTTCTTGGTTTGATGCGACAGAATGATCTGGGTATAGCTGAGCAAGGTTACAAAATATCAGGAAAAAAAATTAATGACACTAAAACTGAAGTCCATTTAACTTTTTATGTTAAAAGTTCGTTTCAAATTTCAACGATCAAAGCTGAAGAAAAAACACACAGGGTAAATAGGCTATGCATGTTCGTGCATTCTTAGCATACTGCACTACCTCTGGATATCGATTGACCTCAATTCAGAAGAGGGGTATCAGTAGGCCTAATGATGAGTGATAAAAGCCAACCCAACTAGAGTTATATCAGGTTGTTGACGCCTCTTCTTCCTGTACGATTTCCGTAAGAACCAGGTTGCTGAATTAATGGTCTTTTCGTACACGTACGGATTTGGACAGCTGTTGCTATTAACGGGGCGCCCTGACGGATATGTTTTTTGCAAGAAAAACGTAGAGATCACCAAGAAAACACCATTTACATAGATCGCAACACTCACTCACTTTGCTCTGGTTTCCTAGAAATGAAACTGTCAAATCGTCGATTCCTCCTTGGCGGAGGTGCTGGAAGTCAAATTACTTCAGTGAAAGAGAAGGCACATCCTTCTCTTTTCTAATGGCCGCCTGAGTTTGCCCCCAAATCGTTTGCACGAAATTTCCACAATACAACCCTTTTTTTCTTTTCTTTTTAAAAATGAGTTTCGCTCACAACAAGGGAAATAGCTCCAATTTGTTTTTACTGCACTACATAGAAGAAAAGGCTTCAACCGCTCGAGTGGCCTCCACCCACTCCATCCGAAATGGCTTCTCTCTCCGGCATCTCCGCCAAGGAAAAATCGCCGTATGACGGTTTGATTTCTAGGAAACCAGAGCAAAGTGAGTGTTCTGATCCTTGAAAAGGCTGTCTTTCTGGTGATCTCGACGTGTGTCTTGCAAAAACTCGACCATCAGGGTCCACCTTTAATAAGACATCTCTGCTTTTCGATTTATCCGAATTATCTGCTCAACCCATAGACGTCTTTGGTCACCTCTATGGTTTGCGTGCGCGTTGAACTAAGGCTATGCGTGTCACCGGAGATCAAAGCATCTGTCATTGTAGCACTATCATTACGAGCATGACATAAACGTCAGCCTTACACACTAAGACTGTCCTTACTTAGTAGGTTGGGTTTGGCGATGAAAGAGGAGACACTTTGCAGATTTGTTTCGTCTTTTCCATGTAGCCGTTCGACATTCACACACGATCAGAGATCGCGACGTAGGCTGAGAGAGAGAGAGAGAGAGAGAGAGAGAGAGAGAGAGAGAGAGAGAGAGAGAGAGAGAGAGAGAGAGAGAGAGAGAGAGAGAGAGAGAGAGGATAAGGTTCGGGGGGGGGGGGGGGGTAGGTAGTAAGAGAAGGAGAGTGAAGATACTGATTGCCTAAATACGGAAACAGCCAGGAAAATACACAGACCAGTCCCAAGAAGTCAACATAGGGAAGACGGGGTAAAAAGCCCATGGGCGGGTAAGAAGCCCATGCCAATTATCTCATGAAATAAAGAACATTTCAGTCAAATGTGCCCATGAGACGAATGCTAAACATTAACACTCGTCTCATGGGCAAAATGTGACTGAAATTGTCTTTATTTCATGAGATAATTGGCATGGGCTTCTTACCCGCCCATGGGCTTTTTAACACTTGTCTCATGGGCAAAATGTGACTGAAATTGTCTATATTTCATGAGATAATTGGCATGGGTTTCTTACCCGCCCATGGGCTTTTTACCCCGTCTTCACTCTATTACATGCAATTTTCAAAATGCAGATACAATAAAATGTATCTTCCTTTAAAATTCCTTTTACCCTTTATTCCCTTAACCACTTTCACGAGCCAATACAAATTTTCCACAGAAGTCGTTTTTCTGATATTCCATGGAAAGTTTTACACTTTGTCTGTTCTATTTGGATAAATCGAGATGCACGTGCAATACGAAAATAAAATCACCGGCTTACATGTTTCACGGTCGTTTTCGTAGGGAGTTCACGTCAAATGAGTTGGGTCATTGGAGGCCAGTAAACCAATATAGGAATAGAAGTTTCTGTGACAAAGCTTGCGTGTGTGTTAAGTGGCTGGTCTGTGGGAGTTACTGAGAACCTTACTTACCAATGGCAGAAGTTGAAACTTTACTACCGGGTGAATGCCAGCTTTATCGTTGGAAATACTTTGAAGACGGAAGCCTTTGTATCGCAAGAGAAGGTTAGAAATGCTGCATAAAGTTCGTAAATAAGACTTGTTTTATCAACAGCTGCAATCAGAAGAAAAACAAAATGTTCGTCAGTTAAGGCCCAAGACAAAAAGGTAAGTAGCGATTGTCTTCTTCGTTTTTTATTTTTTAGTCCCCGAGCCGAAGGTTCGGGGAGCTATTGTTTTTGTCTGGTCCGTCCGTCCGGCCGGTGTCCGGCGTGCCTCCGTCCGTCCGGCTATTCGTCCATTTTTCTCAAAAACTATTCAGTCTATCATCATCAAATTTGGAATACTAGTTTGCCAAGATGCCAGCTATCCACTGATGTATTTAGTTTTACATTAAGGTCAAGGTCGCGCCAGTTACGGGGTTCAAACCCCGAAACACATAATCGCTAATATCTCGCGAAGTTTTGCATGTATTTTAATGCATTTTTTTTTACAAAATTTCTTGATGAATGGTCTATAACACAGTTGTCATGAATGTTTCTGTGCGCGCGTGTGCGCATGATCGCGCGCGCTCTAATCACGGGTCCGAACCCCAAGGCTATATATAAAAAACTATTCACTTACGTGCTGTTTTGATGCGTTTTTTTTTATGTAGTTACGTGCTGTTTTGATGCGTTTTTATGTATGTGTACAGCCGACACATTCCGATTTCGGAGTAGCTCGGCGATGCTGCGAGGGGACTTTGCAGCCGCTCGGAGTTGCACTTGTTTATTGTTATTATTGTTTGCTCTTGGTGGGTTTTTTTTCATTGTTCTTGTTGCTCGTGTTGATTTTATCGTGTTGTTGCTTGCGGTGGTCTTCTGCTTCATCGTCTTTCTTATATCCCCATCCCCCTACTCCTCGTCCTCTTCTTCTTTTTCTGCTCTGTCGTCCTTGTCGACTCTTTCTTCTTTGTTGTTGTTGTCTTCGTTGTAAGATGCTTTTTCTCCTGCATTCACCCGTTTTCTTCTATTCGTGGTTGTATTTTTATTTTTTGAATTTTCTCCCTGTTTTGTTTCCTCCATTATGTGTGTAGGATCGATGCTTAGACCCGATAATGGTTTGCAAGTGCTTTCATAACTTCACATAGATGTAAAAAATAATCTAGCTCTTACGTGTTTCATATTCCTATTTTCTATACCCATTTGCACGCACGAATCTTTTCTTTTCTCTTAAAAATACGTATCCTTCCCTACCTGGACATTGCAAGCTTTTAAAATCATTAATATCAACATTTAGTTGTTGTTGTTCTTCGTCTTCCTTGGTGGTGACCAAATTATTTATACAGAAGTAATTGTAGGCCTACACACTTTTATTTGGAGATGTAACCAGAGAAAGAAAAAGAAAAGAAGAGAAGAGAAGGAAAACATAAAGAAAGAAGTCTTCACAGGTGCATTTAGAAAATATCCAGTCCGGGAATCCGAAAGTCCATGTCTCCTTGCCATGTTTCGTAAGATGGGTGGTTGGAGTTGGGGTGGGGAACGACCCAGCCGGTCAGGTCCCGCTGATCGGGATCCCAACAATGCGGGTGGGTGTGGAGGGAGGGGGTGTGTGTGTTTCAGTGCTGGATATTAATTGTGGCCGATAGCTCTGCTAGTGCTGGCCCTCGTTCAGA
>CM065680.1:43960083-43972583 GCA_017654935.2 Phymorhynchus buccinoides | reverse complement strand
AATATTTAGAAACATTATTCACAAACTAACAAAGTGAACAAAATAGAAAAAAACAGAAAATAAATTTGTGTCTGATGCGTGCTTGTCTACAGGTAGTCTGTTAAGTTTTGTTGATGTTGTTCTGTTTGTAAAAACAAAACAAAAACAACCTTCTCTCTTGTGAAAGGTATGCTTGAAATGATCTACTCCAATAGTGGCTAATACTTTGCTATGTTAACATTTGTTCCTTTGTATTATAAAGCTAAATGTTGATGGATGAATGTGCGTGTGAATGAAGGAACTGTGGAGAGGAAGGATGAAAGAGAAAGGAATAAAAATGTGTTAAAATAAAACAAATAAAAATTGGCCTAAAACACAACCACCAGACGGTCTTTTCTTGTCCAATGAGAATATCGATGGCTTGGAGTCAAAACGGACTATCTTTAGATGGACCATTGACATATTATTGAACTTATTACGAAAACTAATAACTTCTATAAGAAAAAAACTGCAGAAATACAAAACGCATAACCCCCTTTTTATATTTCTGCAGTCATTGTTTGATACAAGTTATTAGTTTTTGTAATAAGTCCAATAATACGTCAATGGTCTATCTAAAGATAGTCCGTTTTGACTCCAAGCCATCGATATGTACTTTACCAAGCAAGACTTCCTCTTCTCACCTAGGCTGGGTTTCGTCCGACTAAGCGATTATTATCGCCCAGGGAGGACTAAATGTGTATGCTGTAATGGGACAGCGTCACTGAACTCTATGTAAGTGTCCTAGCACATCAACAACAGTTGCGGTGGGCTTCTTTCTGTGGACTTTTTTGTGTGTCGAAACCGCGACCGGGTCCAACGGGGTTACGAGGTTATGTCTTAAAATCGGAATACGACTATAATTGCATATAAAAGATGAGCAATAAAGCCCACCCTCACCCTTCCAGAAAAACAACAACGTAGTCATGGATTTGCTTTTAACCCTTTCACCGCCAGCCATATTTCAGCCAAAAATGACCATTAAAATGACCTGGGTAGAGAATCATCCATCTGCAGTATTGGGGATTCTTCTGTGACATATATAAAATAAGGTCTATCCTTACTTCCCAAAACTAAGACAATAGGGTCTTTGGATAATTAGACCCCCATTTGATGCCTTTTAGTGACATAGGTGTTAAATCACTGTGGTGCTAAAATGCGACTTTGGCGGTGAAAGTGTTAAAAGTCAGAAACTGATTATAGAGTAAGAGACCGATAGAGGGAATGCGAGTGATGTACAGACACACAAACAAGCTGACTAGAGAACACAGGGGAAACAGACAGAGTGACTAGCATAGACAGAATTAAGATGAAGCAATTAATAAAGCAAAAGAGTGGACGATTGAGTCGACAAAACTACACGGGAATTCGAACAGTTCCTTTTTTTGTGTTACAGAAAACCACAACTCTTTGCCAGCACTGAACAACAAAGGCAGTTCAAAGCAATGAAGACAAGAGACTCAACAAGACAAACAGACAGACCAGAAGAAGCCAGACGAATGAACAAGACAGAGAATAAGCATCCTAGCAGTGACAGAGAGACCGTATTCTGAATGGATGAGTGAGGAAAACCTGTCATTTTCTTTACGTGTCCATCCAAAATAAGTGTTCCTCTGATTTATTGTCTTCTGAGAAAGTAGACTGCTTTGAACAGCCTCGTGCAATCTCTCTCTCTCTCTCTCTCTCTCTCTCTCTCTCTCTCTCTCTCTCTCTCTCTCTCTCTCTCTCTCTCTCTCTCTCTCTCTCTCTCTCTCTCTCTCTCTCTCTCTCTCTCTCTCTCTCTCTCTCTCTCTCTCTCCTCTCTCTCTCTCTCTCTCTCTCTCTCTCTCTCCTCTCTCTCTCTCTCTCTCTCTCTCTCTCTCTCTCTCTCTCTCTCTCCTCTCCTCTCTCTCTCTCTCTCTTCTCTCTCTCTCTCTCTCTCTCTCTCTTCTCTCTCGTCGTTAGACGTTGTTTCGATACATATGGTTTTTCAGAAGTATGGTTAAATGGTGGGGTGGGAAGCAAAACAGTATTTCTACATGTGTTTAAGCAACGGATAAGTGATTGCTATAAACAAGAATGGTCTGGTAAACTCCACGAAAGTGACAGGTTTGATACGTATCGATATTTTAGATCCTGCTTGAGCCCGGAAATATATCTTACAGACATAACCATTATGAAATTCCGTACTGCATTCACAAGATTTAGACTTGGCGTTTCTGGTATTAATGTTCACAGTCGATATTGGAATAAATCGAAGTGCTGTCTAAATCGAAGCGTTACAGAAGATGCATCCAATGCATTTAGTGTTTAAGGGAATTTCACAGTTGTATTGTTTGTTGTTGATGCGATATGCGTAACGCGTGCATTATTTTTTGGGTTTATTTGTTATCCATATTATGTGGTGTGTCATATTTTGTTACATCCCTTGCATACAGGCCGGTGACCTTGCAGTAAACCATTTTCAGTGTTTCAGTCTTTTCAGTGTTCAGTGTTCTCTCTCTCTCTCTCTCTCTCTCTCTCTCTCTCTCTCTCTCTCTCTCTCTCTCTCTCTCTCTCTCTCTCTCTCTCTCTCTCTCTCTCTCTCTCTCTCTCTCACCTGGGCCTGTATTCACATTGAGATAGTATGAGACTTATCATCATCATATCTTAGACTGTACCTTGACTGTATCTTCTGCTCTCGTGTTGATGGGGCAGGCGTGGCTGGTACATCCCTGGGTCCCAGCAGCACCTTCGGGTGTTTCTATATCATTATGCGTTGGTGTTATCTGTCTCAACGCGTACACATCCTAATTGACTTAGTAACGAAGAACATTGACCTGGGCCTGTATTCACATGGAGATAGTATGAGACTTATCATCATCATATCTTAGACTGCACCTTGACTGTATCTTCCTATAATGATGCATTGGTGTTATCTGTCTCAACTCTTACATATCCTTATTGACTTAGTAACGAAGAACATTGACCTGGGCCTATATTCACATTGAAATAGTATGAGACTTATGATCATATCTTAGACTGCACCTTGACTGTATCTTCCTATGATGATGCGTTGGTGTTATCTGTCTCTACGCGTACACATCCTTATTGACTTAGTAACGAAGAACATTAACCAGGGCATGTATTCACATTGAGATAGTATGAGACTTATCATCATGATATTTTAGACTGCACCTTGACTGCATATTCCTATGATTATGCGTTGGTGTTATCTGTCTCAACTCTTACACATCCTTATTGACTTAGTAACGAAGAACCATTAACCTGGGCCTGTTTTCACATCGAGATAGTAATGAGAATTATCATCATGACATCTTATAAGTCCTGCTAAAGTACTGGGACTTAATAGGACTTTAGACGGACTATGTGAATACAGGCCCTGAGCGCGTAATCATATAACGCATTGATAATATTACCAAAAAACAAATGGAGGAGCGTGGGAATCCAAAGAGTCGACGGCCTTGGGTGTCTGGCCCTGATTTATTATACCGGGGAATGGAGGTAGCAACAACAACAAAAAAAGAAAAAAAACCAGGGGGGAGGGGGGGGGGGGTGATAAAAACGAAAATAAGCTAGGCGTAGTATCTGTTCGAGTACGTCATCTAACAATGTTTTGTGAGAACAGAAACAGAAACAGAAGCGCAGAAACAGTAAAGATTGAGTCCGACGATGCAATCACTCGCTCTTTCGCAAGAGTGTTCACCCATTCTCAAAGCGTGACAGAGCTACCAGGTGCATGCGAGAGGAAGTATCGTCGGACAATGCCTTAAGAGAGAGAGAGAGAGAGGGAGAGGGAGAGGGAGAGGGAGAGGGAGAGGGAGAGGGATAGAGAGAGAGAGTGTGTGTGTATGTAGGCGTGCGTGCGTGCGCAAGCACGCGTGTGTGTGTGTGTGTGTGTGTGTGTGTGTGTGTGTGTGTGCGTGCGTGCGTGTGTGCGTGTGTGTGTGTGTGTGTGCGTGCGTGCGTGCGTGCGTGTGCGTGTGTGTATGTAGGCGTGCGTGCGCACGCACGCGTGTGTGTGTGTGTGTGCGTGTGCGTGTGCGTGTGTGTGCGTGTGTGTGTGTGTGCGTGTGCGTGCGTGCGTGTGTGTGTGTGTGTGGGTGTGTGTGTATGTGTTCTTCTTCGTCAATCGGCGGCGCGTGCGTGCGTGCGTGCGTGCGTGCGTGTGTGCGTGTGTGCGTGCGTGTGTGCGTGTGTGCGTGTGTGCGTGTGTGTGTGTGTGTGTGTGTGTGTGTTCTTCTTCGTCAATCGGCTCACATAGTCTCCTGTCATATGAGAGCAGATGCGTCATGTTGCCGTTACGCGCCTAACTAAGAAATACACGAATTGAAAATAGTGAGGCTAAGAGGGGAGATAACGAACTTGAACAAATGGGGAAGAACTCTCTTAAATTAACTCTCCTCCACCAATGTTGATGTGTACTGTGTGGGTGAAGGGTCATAAAGGCGAACCTGGCACATCCTTTTTGTTGAGGGTGATGCTTTGTTTGCTTCCCTTTTGGCTCTGATCCACTCATTGCTAGGTGATTAGCATCGTAATCAACTTTGGTGGAGGGGAGTTAATTTAAGAGAGTTATCCCCCTTTGTTCAATTTCGTTAAGAAAATACACGTATTTGTAGTCAGGCCCAGCATGTCCGTCTCCGGCTGAAACAAAGTATTTGTAAGAGTTTCTAGAAGTAGGCAGAAGAATGGACCATTGCGGCAGAAAGATAATAATATATGACAGTAAGCAAAGGGAAAAGGCAAAGTCAAAGAATGGTAGATTAGAGGAAGTTAGAAGCACAGAACATCCAGAAGATGGGGGAACTATTTGTACAAAGATCCACCCCCCCCCCCCCCACCCCCGCCCCGGTATCTCCACGGGGGTGTATGTGTGTGTCCTTCTTTCTCTCAGACAATGTCCTGTCATTATGAGCGCAGATGCGTCATGCTGCCGTCATGCGCCTAAGAAATAGGAGACTGGAGAAAATCTTTGTAAGAATTTCTAGAACAAAGGCAGGAGAATTGACCAACAAGGCAGAAAGATGGCAGATGACAGTAAGCAATGGAGAAAGGCAGAGTCAAAGAGAGTGGCAGATTAGAGGAAGTTACAAGCACAGAACTTTCAGGTGGGGGAACTATTTGTACTAAAGACCCCAGGGTATCCCCAACGGGAGAGTGTGTGTGCGATTCTCGTCTAGCCCTAAGTGTACAACTATGTGTTTGTTTCTTTAACCCTTTCACCGCCAATGTCGCATTAATGCACCACAATGGTTTAACACCCATATGTTACTGAAAGGTATCAAATCAGGGCCTGTTATCCGAAGACCCTATTTTCTTAATGTTGGGAGGTAAGGATACGCCTAATGTTATGCATATCAAGAGCTAAATTCTCAATATTGCAGATAAGGTTTTTCTCTACCCAGACACGTTTGATGGTATTTTGGGCTGAAAAATGGCTGGCGGCGAAAGGGTTAAACGTACACTTACGTGAGAGTGCCTCACTCCATGTTCAGTGATTCATCGGCTTCTGTTATAGGCCTATCTACTTTTGCCTCTGCTGTACTGTAATTGAAAAGCCCAACAACAACAAAGAGACATACTGAAGCCTCAACGGCGCTATTAGTATTAGGATTACCGAGAGTCTTCAGTAGACTAACCAACCCTGTTCTGGCAGACCTGGTGTCTGCCCCAGGATCCAAAACAAATTCCAAAGGCATCAGCAACACTACAACAACTAGGCCCCCTACCCTCCTCTTCTTGTGCCCTTGACAAGGGTCAGAGGACGTTCCGGACAGATAACCATCAATGGGTTGGGGTGATAGCCTTTTGGAGAAAACCGTGAAGAGTAGATGGAATGGGGTGATGGAGATATGATGGAGAGGAACTAAGCAGGACTGAAACGGAAAGAAAATGTGACAGTGCATGGTGAAAAACAAGACATAATGGAATTTTGGCATAAATTGATATTTTAATTTTTCATGGTGGAGCAAAGATTCCTTGATAATACACAGAAAACCGAATTGAGTTATCTTGTCAAGTTTTTATTTTATAATTATTTGGAGTTTGGCATTCGAAATAGAGCATTTGCAGAAATTGGGCATAGAAGATACAACTTTGCCTCTTTGTTTCTATTGACTTGATTTAGAAAACGATCAAATAAACAAAGAAATCATTCAAATTTGCCTTCCATGTTGTGGATACTGGTAGAATACATATACAAATAGACATAAATATGCCCTAAATAGAAAACTGATATTTTGGGGGTTGTTGACTATTTTTGGCTTTTTGCTCAAAACATTCTGAGCGACTTATGTAGGTTTTTCCCATGCACCATCACAAATGTTTAAATGAAACATGCGGCTTATGTAGGTTTTTCCCATGCACCATCACAAATGTTTAAATGAAACATGCGGTGGTTTCTATGAATCTGTAAGTTTGCAGCTGCATTTTCATGCAGTGGCATAAACGAAATTAATATTCCCTGTAAGTATATATTTTGGTTCTGCCATCTCTCATTCTGTTGCTTTGGCTCCTACGTTTTACAGCACCCCTCTAGCCCTTGTTTTCTCATTCTTTCTCCATTACTACAGCTGATGGTTATCAATCAGTCAGGAGCATCTCTCTCTCTCTCTCTCTCTCTCTCTCTCTCTCTCTCTCTCTCTCTCTCTCTCTCTCTCTCTCTTCTCTCTCTCTCTCTCTCTTCCTCTCCCTCTCCTCTCTCTCTCTCTCTCTCTCTCTCTCTCCCTCTCTCTCTCCCTCTCTCTCTCTCTCTCTCTCTCCCTCTCTCCCTCCCTCTCCCTCTCTCCCTCTCCCCCTCCCCCTCTCTCTCTCTCTCTCTCTCTCTCTCTCTCTCTCTCTCTCTCTCTCTCTCTCTCTCTCTCTCTCTCTCTCTCTCTCTCTCTCTCTCTCACACACACACAACAGCAGAAACAGGCACGAAAGTGTTGCTATGAAGTAATGGGTCTCAATTTGTTGCATGAGAATAAGCTTAAAGGTGGACCCTGACGGATGAGTTTTTGCAAGAAACAAGTCGAGATCAACAGAAAGACAGCCGTTTCAAGGATCGGAACACTCACTTTGCTCTGGTTTCCTAGAAATCAAACCGTCAAAATGACGATTCCTCCTTGGCGGAGATGCCGGAGAGAGAAGCCATTTTGGACGGGGTGGGTGGAGGCCACTCATTGTGGTTGAAGCTTTTTCTTCTTTGTAGTGCAGTAAAAACAACAACATCGGAGCTATTTCCTTTGTTGTGAGCGAAACACCTTTTGGTAAACTGTAAAAATTTAAAAAAATAATAATAAAAAGGCTTATATTTCGTGCAAACGATTTGGTCTAAACTTAGGCAGCCATTGGAAACGAGAAGGCACATGCCTTCTCTTTCACTGAAAAAAAATGACTTCCAGCACATCCGCGAAGGCGGAATCGCCGATTTGACGGTTTGATTTCTAGGAAACCAGAGCAAAGCGAGTGTTGCGATCTCAGTAAAGGGTGTTGTCCTGGTGATCTCGACGTGTTTCTTGCAAAAACTCATCCGTCAGGGTGCCCCTGTAAGTACGCACATCACAGTTTCTACTATGCTTTGCAGGAATGTTGTTAAAATAGAATTGTTCACCTTTCGGTGGAATTTCTTGACATTTCAATTTTACTGCTCCACACATTTACTATCTCTATTTCAAACACTGGATTTTATTTTTTACACTTTATTGAAACCCTTTGTAATTGATATTTCACTGGTAAATCAATCTAAGATGTCGGTACGTTGGAATAGCTTACCTATTGTGCTCGGTAGACTAATCGCTCTTTAGTGAGACACGTTAAAGTTGCCAAGTTACTGGTCGGTCCATTTAATACGTCGATATTTGAATACGTATTGATGGATGAGGCACACTCTTAGGCCGGGTTCACATTAGACGCGTAAGTTCCGTACGGAAAACCCTAAATAAGTGGACAAAAAGAAGGATAAAAGTTTACGCATATAGGGGAAATTCGGACACGTGCGCAAATGTTTTCCCTTCTTTGTTTCACTTATTTGTGGATTGCGCACGGGTTTCCGCATGGAATATCCGCTTATGTGTGTACACGGTCTTATTCGTGCAAGACGTTTTCATGTTAGAAACTTGACTCTTTGCTTAGGCACATTGTAAATAATAATTTACTGGTCAATCGTGCCAGTACGTTTGAACTTTCATCATGTAATGGAACTGAGTGTGCTTTTATATTGTTGGATATTATTTTATAGTGTTTGTGCACTGCGACGTTTTAAGCTTTAGTTGAATATACAACAAACAAACAACTACACCACAAGCGTAAAGTGACGTTATTTTATTCACAAGAGACAAAGCAAAACTACTGGATATTTCGGCGAATGCGCCTTTATCAACACAGGCAAACAATTAAACAGCAAACAGCAAAATGTAGCCAAAGGAGCAAAAAGCGGGCAACAAAAGGAACAAAAAAAACAAGATCCAAAAAAAGAAATACTTCCGCTCTACGGTCCAAGAAGAAAATCAATGGAACAAAAGGGATAACACAAAATACCGTTAGGTTAAAACAAAATTACATTCATCACATGCGCGTGTTGTTTTTCTCCCTCAGCATCAAAACAAGGGGTGTTGATGTGATGTCAAACGCATTAGCCGGACATGTGGGCATTGACGAAATTACTTTTGTGCATTATGCGTAGTTTGTGAAAGTGACAAACGGATATGGGGTAGAGGGCAGATGCGATGGAGATGCGAGAGAGAGAGAGAGGGAGGGGGGGGAGAGAGAGAGAGAGAGAGAGAGAGAGAGAGAGAGAGAGAGAGAGAGAGAGAGAGAGAGCAGAGAGAGAGAGAGAGAGAGAGAGAGAGAGAGAGAGAGAGAGAGAGAGAGAGAGAGGGGGGAGAGAGAGAGAGAGAGAGAGGGGGAGGGAGAGAGAGACAGAGAGAGAGAGAGGGGGGGGAGAGAGAGAGAGAGAGAGAGAGAGAGAGAGAGAGAGAGAGAGAGAGAGAGAGAGAGAGAGAGAGAGAGAGAGAGAGAGAGAGAGAGAGAGAGACAGAGAGAGGGGGAGAGAGAGAGGGAGAGAGAGAGAGAGGGGGGGGAGAGAGAGACAGAGAGAGAGAGACGGGGGGGGGGGGGAGAGAGGAGAGAGAGAGAGAGAGAGAGGAGAGAGAGAGAGAGAGAGAGAGAGAGAGAGAGAGAGAGAGAGAGAGAGAGATGGGGGCAGTTTGTTTCTTGCGTATCAGTTTTACCTTCTTCTTTTTTCAGGCATTATGTTTATATATCACACTCTTCTTGTTTGTTTCTAGAATATTGTTGTGGTTTTTTTGTTTAGAGAAACGTTTTTCGAGACAAACAGAATTGTCTCTTTCGCCGAGGTAACCCATTTTCTCTGTTTTAAAATCATTAGATTTTGTTTCCCTTCTGCTTTATTTCTCTGTTCCTTTTCTTTCTCTCTGTGTCTGTCTCTCTTTCTTTCTTCCTTTCTTTCTTTCATGTGTGTGCATGTGTGTGGGTGGGGTTAGCATGCAACATACATCAAGGGAAAAAAGAGGACACGCGAGAAAACAAGATACATTAGAAAAGAGGAAATAACAATTATCTCGATCTATGTTTTCTGTGAAAATGTTTTTCTTTATACCGAGTTTCTCTTCTTTTTTTCATTTTTGGAGCATGAAGCTGATTTTTTTTTTGATTTTTTTTTTATAATTCATTTCATTCATGATATTTATATATCACACTCTTCCTGTTTGTTTCTAGAATATTGTTGTGTTTTTGTGTTTAAGAAACGTTTTTCGAGACGAACAGAATTGTCTTTTTGGCCAAGGTAACCCATTTTCTCTGTTTTAAAATCATTAGACGTTGTCTTCTTCTGCTTCATTTCTCACGCTTTCTCTGCTTTGCATGAGTATAAAAACAGAAGTGTGTAAACAAGTAATCGTATCAGTTCAAAGTCAAAAGAAAGTGATGTAATAATGACAGAAGCACTAGGTGTTTGAACTTTTCTTGGAGATGAGGTAAGTGCTTGTCATTTCAGCGCTTTAACTTGGAACTTCTTGTAGGGGAAGACGGGGTAAAAAGCGCATGGGCGGGTAAGAAGCCCACCCCAATTATCTCATGAAATGAAGCAAATTTCAGTCTCATTTTGCCCATGAGACGAGCGTTAATGTCTAGCATTCGTCTCATGGGCAAATTTGACTGAAATTTTCTTTATTTCATGAGATAATTGGGGTGGGCGTCTTACCCGCCCATGCACTTTTTTCCCCGTCTTCCCCTATATACATTGAACTATGGCTTGAACAGGTTGTCAAGGACGAAAAAGAACCCTGTAGACTGTAGAGTGGCACAGAGGTAACGCGTTCGCCTTGTGTCAAGTAAACCCGAGTTCGAACCTGAGTACAGGGAATTTTTCCTTTCACTTTGCACTAGGCCTTACGGTCTGAACGTGGAGTCTTTCGGATGAGACGATAAACCGAGGTCCCGTGTGCCCCATGCACTCAGCAGACGTTAAACCCAGTGTCAACGAAAAAGTTGTCATTTGGTCAAAAGATACCCACCCACCCTTTCCTTCCTCATCAGTCACATAAAAAAATCGCATGCCAAACAAAAATGGGTGGCGCGCCTCTGGCTGCGACGCGCTCTCCAGGTGGGAGCAACCCGAATTTCACAGAGACGCCTCTGTGACTATAAAGTACCTAATATCTAATGCCTAATACATAATATATAAAAAGGTTCAAAATCCAAAACAATGATCTAATAAAACAAAATGACAATGTTCACTTTGAGCTACCTCCTTCACCCGTATTTGAAACCTGGGCGAGTGTTGCTGCTGTAACATGAGCATGGCTGTTTCGTTATAATTATTGCATCGCGGCCATGGTCGAAACGCGCTTTACCATCTTTCCCTCTTTCCCCCACGGCAACACATTCGTACATTAGAAGTAGTATTGCTAGTACACGACTGTGTTGCTACGGTGAAAGAGTGAACATTAACCAGATGTATGTCCACCATTACAGAATGAGACGCAGCAAATCTAAATGTTGTGCATGCTAAGTCAAGACTAATCCTTGTGTTTATTCTTTGAGTGATTTCATTTGCAGTGTAAGACACATTTTAATAGGCGGCTTGTAATTTGATATCCACCCTACCGTTCTACCCAATGGCCTACCCTACCTCTTTATAAGTCCAGTACGTAGACTACAATAATGTTCACGACATGGATCTAATCGGAAGTCAAATTCTATTCCAAACTGTTATGGGATGTTCATGTGTTGAATGAAACATGAATGCTCCGATAAATGTGATCACAGTCCGTCCACATGTTTATGTAAATCTGTTCACAGGCAAACCCTATTCCAAAGTGTAATGGGACGTTCATGTTTTGAATCATACATGAAATGATCCGATAAATGTAATCAAAATCGGTCCATATGTTTATGTAAACGTTGTCCGCAGACAAACATTCGGGCGGACAGTCAAAAACCCAAGCATGCACTTAACACATACAGATAGACAGTAAGTGTTCTCTTTGACACAAAAAATGTAATGGTGAAGACGATATACACATGAGCGCAATCTGTCAGTACGTTTATCACTTTTTAACATGGTGGGGTGTTTTTTTGTGTGTGGTGTGCTTTGGACTGACCATAATGACGAGCTAAGATCAAAGATATTCTAAAACGGTAAGATGGACTACTTAAGAGCTCGGCGAACCGGGCTGATAGAGTTATCGTTAGTGGCGACAGTACACGTTTCACAGTGGAGGCTATCCAAAAACTCAGACTGGAACTTGAACGGAGAATTCAACTGGCCTATCGACGTGTAAAATGCGTCCTGTTTAACCCTTTCACCGCCAGCTATCTTTGAGGCCAAAAAATCCATTAAAGCTACTTGGCTACAGAAAAGATTTTGCCTGCAATATTGTTGGATTTCTCTGAGACACATTTAGAATAGGGTCAATCCTTACTGCCCAAATTTAGGACAAAATATCTTTGAATAACAGACCCTGATTTCAAGAGTTTTTATGACATGGTTGTTAAATCATTGTGGTGCAAACATGCGACATTGGCGGTGAAAGGGTTAAAAGGGACATAACCAGTGTTTCTGTCCTCACTACTCATATAGGGAAAAGAGACCGGATGCTTATCTTCCCCTATATATATAGTCTTTGCTAAGATCTAGTAGAGCAGAACATATAGAGACAAACATAGAAACAAACAAAAAGACACGTTTTCAGAAACACAGATGAACAAAAACGCCCCCCCCCCCCCCCCCCCCCCTACCCTCCTTCCCTTTCTTTTGTTTGTTTTGCTTAAAATCTTCCTTTGATGCAATTTACTTTTCGTTGGGTTTTTTTTAAAAAAAGGGGGGCAACTACAATTAATAGGGGAAGACGGGGTAAAAAGATCATGAGATTAATATGTACATTTCACTTATACCTTGAAGATCCTAGTACCAAAGAGGTTGTACTGTGGATGTCCCTGCTAGTACTGTCTGTCTGTCTGTATGTCTGTAATTGGGGTGGGCTTCTTACTCTCCC
>CM065680.1:43947583-43955083 GCA_017654935.2 Phymorhynchus buccinoides | reverse complement strand
CAATGATCGGAACACTCACAAAACGGCGATTCCTCCTTGGCGGAGTTGCCGGAGACATAAGCCATTTTGGACGTGGTGGGTGGAGGACACTCAGAGTGGTTGAAGCACTTTTCTTTTTTGTAGGCCTAGTGTAGTAAAACAAAATTGGAGCTATTTCCTTTGTTGTGAGCGAAACTGCTTTTGGTAAACTGTATAAAAGAGCTTAAAACTTTTTTTAAAGGCTTGTATTGTGGAACATTCGTGCAAACGATTTGGCCTGACTTAGGCGGCCATTAGAAAAGAGAAGGCAATTGTCTTGTCTTTCACTGAAAGAATCTGACTTCCAGCACCTCCGCCAAAGATGAATCGCCGATTTGATGGTTTGATTTCTAGGAAACCAGAGCAAAGTGAGTGTTGCGATCTCTGTAAAGGGTGTTTTACTGGTGGTCCCGACGTGTTTCTTGCAAAAACTCATCCGTCAGGGTGTCCCTTTAATATTGAAGATTGCGAGAGAAAAAACAACAAATTGAAAATTGCGAATCACAAATGAAAATGAAGACCTCAGTACCTAACAATAACGCCAACACAGCCAATGGCTGGACAGTATTGAAAGCATTGCTTAAAGGGACATCCTGACGGATGAGATTTTTGCAAGAAACACGTCGAGATCACCAGAAAGACAGCCTTTTCAAGGATCGGAACACTCACTTTGCTTTGGTTTCCTAGAAATCAAACCGTCAAAACGGCTTGTCCTCCTTGGCGGAGTTGTCGGAGAGAAAAGCCATTTTGAGTGGTTGAAGGTTTTTCTTTTTTGTAGTGCAGTAAAAACAAAATTGGACCTATTTCCTTTGTTGTGAGCGAAACTCCTATGAAAACTGTATAAACATAGCTTTAAAAAGGCTTGTATTGTGGAAATTCCGTGCAAAGGATATGGTCTGACTCAGGCGGCCATTAGCAAAACTCTGACTGAAAGAATCTGACTTCCAGCACCTCCGCCAAAGAGGAATCGCCGATTTGATGGTTTGAGTTCTAGAAACCAGAGCAAATCGAGTGTCCGCTATCTCTGTAAAGCGTGTTTTCCTGGTGATCTCGATGCGTTTCTTGCAAAACCTCATCCGCCAAGTTGTCCCTTTAACATTGAAAATTGCGAGAGAGAAAAACCATAAACAACAAAGAAGCAAACAAGAACCAAGACAAAATGAAATGAACTTATGAAATCAAAGAAGTCGAATGAAGACCGCAGTACCCAACAATCACGCCAACACAGCCAATGGCTGGACAGTATTGAAAGCATTGCTTAAAACCCAAATTCAAATTCTTGTTTTGTTGTGGTAATATTGGTGTTCTGAAAGAAATAGTGTAAAGAAACTCTTCTTTTCTCCAATCTCCCTTTCTCTCTCCGCAGCACTCCATCTCTGTGTCTTCTTTCAAAACTGGCCTGAAGACGCATCGGTTCAGAAAATATTTCTGTTAATTTCTGTCTGTCCATCCACCGTCAGTCAACCCTGTAAAGAATTGTTTTTTAAATTATTCGTGTTTTATGTAAGTATTTTAAATGTGAGTTGTGTGGGTGCGATAAAGTGATTTTTTTTCTTCTAAATAATTTTAAGTACATGTATTTTGAATATCTTTGGTGTGCGTGGGGTAAACTTACTTCTTTTGTTTTCATGTAAAGCGCGGTGAGTCCTGCTGTGTATGGGGTTCGTTTCACAAGGGCTAACGTTACGTTGCGCTCTCTCAAATCGGCAAAAACGGTCTAAGAAACACCCTTCGTTTGCCGATAGTTCGCGTGGCGTTTTGTTCTTGCCAAACATCGAGCAAACGGCGAACTATCCGGAACTAGTAGGGGGTGAATACATTTCTTGTTGTTGAGTGGTCCAATTAAAGTTTGTTTAAAATTTAAAAACAAAGGTTTAACCAATCAGACAAGAGCTTGTAATATTCTTCCGCAAACGTTTTCTAAAGTGTTTCTTATGCCCCGTTTGGCGTAAGCGTTATTCGCGCGCCGACCGTTATCTAGAGAAACTCGACCCAGGAGAATAGCGCTATAGAAGATTTAATTATTATTATTATTATTATTATCTTCCAGTTTTGTAAAACAGTGTAACGATGAGAGAGATCAGACAACAGAGGAGGAGGAGGAGGAGGAGGAGGAGGAGGAGGAGGAGGAAAACAAAAAATGACAGATTTCGTTTCGCACGCACATCAGCCGGCTAGCACCAAGTTCCATTCATTAATATGCAAATGCAGGCATGTCACCTGACCAAAGTTCCGCCCCTAAATTCTCTTCTTCGTCATGCGTCCCGTCTACCCTCTCCCAGAACAGCATGCACTCACATGCACTCGCGCGCACATACACGCGCGCGTGCACACACACACACACACACACACACACACACACACACACACACACACACACACACACACACACACACACACACACACACACACAGACACATACACTCGCGCGCCTACCATAAGGCCTCGTACACAGTTCATGCGGAAATCCCATGCGCAATCCGTAGATAAGTAAAAGACGGAAGGGTAAAAATTTACGGATTAGGGGAAATTCGGACACGTGCGCAAATCTTTTCCCTTCTTTCTTTGACTTATTTACGGATTGCGCATGGGTTTCCGCACGGAATCTGACGATGTATGTGTACGTACCCTAAATCACCAACTAATTTTATATACAAAGAGAGAGAGACACACACACACACACACACACACACACACACACACACACACACACACACAGACACAGACACAGACACAGACACAGACACACACACACACACACACAGACACACAGACACACAGACACACAGACACACACACACACACACACACACACACACACACACACACACACACACACACACACACACACAACTCGTTGACATCATCAAAGTAAGGTTAGAAGCTCCCAAATGTAGAAACGAACTAGGCCTAGCGCGAGCACGTTTCGCTCGCAGAGAAGACCCCCCCCCCACACACCCCAACCCCAACCCCAACCCCCCACCCCGCTTCCTCTATCTACCAAAAAGACCGCTAGCCACTTTTCCACTGTGCCATTACTGCTGCTGCTGCTGCCAGTGGTGTGGATGCTGTTGTTTTTTCAGTTGTCTAGAAAAAGTTTTGTCGTCGTCCAAAGTTGTCGCCTTGTTCTAATCATAAGTCTGTGGTTCGTTGTTTCTGCTACTTTTTAATTAATTTTGTATTTTGTGGTCAGTGGTGGGTTGTTGGTTGCTTTGGTTTTTTTAAAACTTTCTTGTTCATAAAGTTGGTGATTTATGGTAAGTCATTGTGTGTTAACCCTTTCACCGCCAATGTCACATTTTAGCACCACAATGGTTTAACACCCATGTCACTAAAAGGCATCAAATCAGGGACTGTTATCCAAAGACACTATTTTCTTAATTTTGGGAGGTAAGGATAGGCCTAATGTTATGCATATCACAGAGGAATTCGCAATATTGCAAATATTTTATTTTCTCTACCCTGTTAAGTTTAATGGTATTTTGGGGCTGAAAAATGGCTGGCGGCGAAAGGGTTAATACTGATTGATTTATTACTAGGCATACTAGTTATACAATAGGGGATGGGGAGTTTGACTTGTTACTTGAGCACACACGCATGCACACACACGCGCTTTGCACGCTCACAAACATACCCATACACAGACACATCTTGGAGAGAAAAAAAATCACCTTTTCATAAAACATTATAAAACGAAATAGAAAAGCGTACAGCACAATAGCCTTACGTTTTGAAAGTGTGTTTACGCATCACACAATAACAATCACCTAATAAGACTTTGCTTAGAGAAGAAAACTTGATTTCGTAAATTGATAAGAAAATGAGACACTATTTTTTTCAACTCTTGTTTCTTGTTAAAAAAAACAAGCGCGGATTCGCAATCGTTTGTGGCAGCGGTCTATTTTTACCACTCCAATCATTACATACACTGAGTCGCCTCCCCTGGCTTTTTTAATCTGTAAACCAGAATGTTATCTCTGCACCATTTCGTAACTTTTTATATCTTTTGGAAAACATTTAAAACTATTTATCCTACTTATACTCATCGAAAGAAGCACCGCATACTCGTCGTGTCTGTTGCAGTGTCTGTATTACGTATGTTTATTATTTTGTACGCTTTAAAATGAAGATTCATGTGTTCTGTTCAGTATGCAATTATTTCCATACCTAAGGACTGTAGATATGACAACTGAAATGCTACTTTATGCCCAAGTATTTTTTTCTCTTTGACAATATGTGCGACAATTTTGGACCGACCGACCGACCGACCAACCGACAGACCGACAAAGTGAGTTATAGGTTTGTGGCTAAAAAGACATTGAAATTTTCATACAGAGGGCGGCCACCGCCTTTATTGTTTCAGGAAAAAGGCTGGTTTGATGCTATGTTTTGCTAAAGATGTTGTGCACTAAAATAAAGTTGTTGGGTTGTTGTTTTTTCGCAAAGGAGCAAGGCGTTTTAAGGGGAAGAACTCGCATGCTATTGAATATTTCAGTCATTGAAAAATAAAATTCACATTTAAAAAAACCTCAGTGTGATAGCATGATTATGACAAGTTTTTTGAACGGTTTTGTACATTGGCATTATTTTATGTGTCACATTCTCTAGAATGTTGAAAAATCGATAGAATATCTTATTATAATAATGTGTTCAAACTATCAACATTTCAGAATATCTTATTATAATAATGTGTTCAAACTATCAACATTTCAGAATATCTTATTATAATAATGTGTTCAAACTATCAACATTTCAGAATATCTTATTATAATAATGTGTTCAAACTATCAACATTTCAGAATATCTTATTATAATAATGTGTTCAAACTATCAACATTTCAGAATATCTTATTATAATAATGTGTTCAAACTATCAACATTTCAGAATATCTTATTATAATAATGTGTTCAAACTATCAACATTTCAGAATATCTTATTATAATAATGTGTTCAAACTATCAAAATTTCACAGTTATGAAAGTACATGATAAGCAATATGAATGTTGACAATGTGTAGATAATGCAATAACCGAAACGTTGGTGAGAGACAGAAAGAGAGAGAGAGGGGGGTGGGGGTGGGGGAGGGGAAGGAAGTAACGCCGTTCGGCATATAATACACAGATGTCTGACTTTATTAATGTTGTAAAGTGATATGAATAACTGTAAAATGGCGGATTTACTTGGCAACCCATGTACCCTCTGCCCCCCCCCCCCCTCTCTCTCTCTATTTTATTCCTTCTCTCCCTATGTTTTGTTTCCCTCTCCCTTTCTCCCTCTCTCTCTCTCTCTCTCTCTCTCTCTCTCTCTCTCTCTCTCTCTCTCTCTCTCTCCCTCATTCTCCCCTCTCTCTCTGTTTTATTTTTTCTTTCCTTATCTTTCTTCCCCATAGTGCTCCCTCTTTCTTTCTGTGTCTCTCTTATAAAACCCCCCACCCCAAAACAACATGGAAGTTCACAAATTACACATGCACTCTCAAACACACACGCACGCACGCACACTCTCTCTCTCTCTCTCTCTCTCTCTCTCTCTCTCTCTCTCTCTCTCTCTCTCTCTCTCTCTCTCTCTCTCTCTCTCTCTCTCACCCTCTCTCTCTCTCTCACCTCTCTCTCTCTCTCTCTCTCTCTCTCTCTCTCTCTCTCTCTCTCTCTCTCTCTCTTTCTCTCTCTCTCTCTCTCCCTCTCCATCTCCCTCTCTCCTTCTCTCTCTCTCCATCTCTCCCTCTCTATCACACACACACACACTCGCACATACACACACACATACACACACACACACACACACACACACACACACACACACACACACACACACACACACACACGCGCGCGCGCGCGCGCGCGCGCGCGCCACACTGCGCGCGCACACACGCACATATAGACATAATTATGCACAGATAACCTTTCAGACAAAAAGCGTATCCAATAGAACCTAACAGACTAGCGTGTGAAAAATCTAAAATGCATAGGAATAAAACACAAATACATATACGCTTCTTGTATTTTAAGTACAATCAAACAGTGTTGTTGTTTTTGCTCTTGTTGTTGTTGTTGTTGTTGTTGTTCTTGTTCTTGTTCTTGTTGTTGTTCTTGTTGTTCTTGTTCTTGTTCTTGTTCTTCTTGTTGTTGTTGAATTGGAAAATGGTTAGGGTTCTCACTGTTTAGTTTTAGCTTTGGACGCCTTTTGAACACCATTGATATGATCTTCTTGTTCCTCTTCGCGAACGTATTATCGAATAGTATGACATGACTTATTTGTTTCTTTGACTTCAAAGAAAATACCCAACAAAAGACACGGTTTACTAGTAAGCTGGGTTGAGTAGCAAATCGGAGAACTGTCACCGAACCAGATTTTCTTTGAAGACGTGAACTAATTGACCACTTGTCTATGGACAAGAGTTTCGTCATTATTGTGCTGCGTCTTGAAGGCATAACACGAGAATCAACAATGTATGCCAAAGGTATGTTTGTACACTATCTCCCTGTCGGTCTGTTTGTCTCTTTCTATGTTTGTCTGTCTGTTTGTCTGTCTGTGTCTGTCTGTTTGTCTGTCTGTTTGTCTGTCTGTTTGTCTGTCTGTCTTCTGTCTGTCTGTTTGTCTGTCTGTTTGTCTGTCTGTTTCACTCTTTGTCTGTGTGTATGTGTCTGTGTCTCTGTTCATCACCCCGTTAAAAGAAATGACAATAACATGTTCAGTGTTATCTCTATTTGTGCTTGCATGCTTCAAATGAAAACACCCTAGAGAAAGATATGGAAGTTCAGCTTAACGTCGCGTATCGGCTTTCGCCATGTACGACGGGCTGAACAAACCAACCACGGTATAGACAAAAATGTATGTTCCTGAATCACTGTCTTAGCCAATAGGCCGAGAAGCGATCAGTATTCAATAGAATCCTTAGAAAGATATATTTATTTCTCCAAAGCCTTGTATACATCTGTCAAATTTCATGTTTTCTCTTCAGCTTCCAACATGAGAATAGCACAATAGTTAATACTTTTGCTTCATGTGTCTTTTAATCATTGCAAACGTGGCGGTCATTGTTGACTATTATTTTTTCAATTTGTGTCTAGTCTTTGTGATCACTACCTTGAATTGTGTTACACGTTTTTGTTCTTTTTGTTGTTGGTGTTTCTTTTTTGTCATTCTGGCTTTGTTATTGATGGTGGTGGTGGTGGTGGTGGTGGTGGTGGTGGTTTATTTTACCTTCAGTGATGTGGAACAAATTGGTGGTTTACTATTCATCCACCACCTACCCACCCACCCCTCTCTCTCTCTCTCTCTCTCTCTCTCTCTCTCTCTCTCTCTCTCTCTCTCTCTCTCTCTCTCTCATCTCTAACTCACTCTCTCTCTCTCTCTCTCTCTAACTCACTCTCTCTCTCTCTCTCTCTCTCTCTCTCTCTCTCTCTCTCTCTCTCTCTCTCTCTCTCTCTCTCTCTCTCTCTCTCTCTCTCTCTCTCTCTCTCTCTCTCTCTCTCTCTCTGTGT
>CM065680.1:43925083-43930083 GCA_017654935.2 Phymorhynchus buccinoides | reverse complement strand
TGATTGATTGATTTCTGCCTTACCGGTCCATTCTCCTGCCTTTTTTCACGAAACACTTTCAAAAACTTTTTTTTTCCGGCCGAAGTCGGACTTGCTGGGCCTAACTATTTCTTAGTTAGGCGCATAACGGCAGCATGACGCATCTGCGCTCATAATTGACCGGAAACTGTCTGAGCGATCGAAGAAGAAGAAGAAGAAGAAGAAGAACTGACGAATAAACGCTTTTTATTTTATAGAAACACATTTATATTGTTAACTCATACATATGCTGGGTGGGTGTCTGTCTGCCTCTGTCTCTGTTTCTCTGTGCCTGTCTCACTCTGTCTCTCTGTCTCTGTCTTTCTCTCTGTGTGTGTGTCTGTCTCTCTGTCTGCCTCTGACTGTTTCTCTGTGCCTGTCTCACTCTGTCTCTCTGTACCTGTCTCTCTCTGTCTCTGTCTTTCCCTCTGTGTGTGTGTCTCTCTCTCTCTGTCTGCCTCTGACTCTGTTTCTCTGTACCTGTCTCTCTCTCTGTCTTTCTGTCTCTGTCTTTCTCTCTCTGTGTGTCTCTCTCTCTGTCTGCCTCTGTCTCTGTTTCTCTGTACCTGTCTCACTCTGTCTTTCTGTCTCTGTCTTTCCCTCTGTGTGTGTGTCTCTCTCTCTGTCTGCCTCTGACTCTGTTTCTCTGTACCTGTCTCTCTCTCTCTCTTTCTGTCTCTGTCTTTCTCTCTCTCTGTGTGTGTCTCTCTCTGTCTGCCTCTGTCTCTGTTTCTCTGTACCTGTCTCACTCTGTCTCTCTGTCTCTGTCTTTCTCTCTGTGTGTGTGTCTCTCTCTCTGTCTGCCTCTGACTCTGTTTCTCTGTACCTGTCTCTCTCTGTCTTTCTGTCTCTGTCTTTCTCTCTCTGTGTGTCTCTCTCTCTGTCTGCCTCTGTCTCTGTTTCTCTGTACCTGTCTCTCTCTGTCTCTCTCTGTCTCTCTCTGTCTCTGTTCTCTCTCTGTACCTCTCTCTCTCTGTCTCTCTGTCTCTGTCTCTCTCTCTCTCTCTGTGTCTCTCTCTCTCTGTCTGCCTCTGACTCTGTCTCTCTGTCTCTGTCTCTCTCTGTCTCTCTGTCTCTGTCTTTATCTCTGTGTGTGTGTGTCTCTCTCTCTGTCTGCCTCTGACTCTGTTTCTCTGTACCTGTCTCACTCTGTCTCTCTGTACCTGTCTCTCTCTGTCTCTCTGTCTCTGTCTTTCCCTCTGTGTGTGTCTCTCTCTCTCTGTCTGCCTCTGACTCTGTTTCTCTGTACCTGTCTCTCTCTGTCTCTCTGTCTCTGTCTTTCTCTCTGTGTGTGTCTCTCTCTCTGTCTGCCTCTGTCTCTGTTCTCTCTGTACTCTGTCTCTCTCTCTCTCTCTCTCTCTGTCTCTGTCTTTCTCTCTCTGTGTGTCTCTCTCTCTGTCTGCCTCTGACTCTGTTTCTCTGTACCTGTCTCTCTCTGTCTCTCTGTCTCTGTCTTTCTCTCTGTGTGTGTGTCTCTCTCTCTGTCTGCCTCTGACTCTGTTTCTCTGTACCTGTCTCTCTCTGTCTCTCTGTCTCTGTCTTTCTCTCTGTGTGTGTCTCTCTCTCTGTCTGCCTCTGACTCTGTTTCTCTGTACCTGTCTCTCTCTGTCTCTCTCTTTCTCTGTGTGTGTGTGTGTGTGTCTCTCTCTCTCTCTGTCTGTCTCTCTCCCCTTCTTTCTCCACCCCCTCAAATCCCTGGTTCTCCCTCTGTTTCTCCCTCTTAATCTTATGGTAGGCCTACCACTGCTACAATACAAGACGATGTTGTCATGGGTCTCAATAAAGCAAAACAAAACAGAAAAGACAGGAACAAAAACAACATAGAGAATGCAAGCCTGGTTATGCCTAAAATCTAATTAGTTCCACGTCTATCGTTTCAGGGGAATCAAAACCAAAAATGATTTGACCGCTCGTTTGCGAAACTAGTTATATAGCCAAAACTTAGCTACGCACGACCATCCGACGTAACGCACGTGCAGACATGTTACCTGCAAAAGGGGCACAGCCATTGTAGCATACACGCCCTCTCCTTTTGTGACTAACGGTATAACACTGTTTACACCAGCATGGGCGAAGAAAGAAGTCGCCCGAAGAGTTCGCAGCAAGTGTTCCCTAACGTTTTGTGGGCGGCATACTAAGCTATACTGGGTTGAGATGCAAATCCACCACGTCCCCCCCCCCCCACACACACCACCACCCCCTCAACATCTTGGTTCATTGCGTGTTTTCAGTCGTGCCTTTATATTTTACTATTAGCTAAGGCGCATTTCTAAATGTGTACAAGGATAACATTTATCTTTTATTATAGAAACCGAAGGAGGTGCATGTGCTCAATCTGCAGGTAAGAAAGACAAGACTGGAACAAAACCGCAAAGAACCGAGAAAATGGGTGGATGTTGATATGCATCTTTGCCAAAAACTGCAATCAAATCTTCTCATGCCACATCAGAAGAAGAGTCTATGACTCCGAACGTCTGTGATTCCCTCTCCCAGGTACCTTTCCACACCAGAAGAAGAGACTACGACTCGGAACGTCTGTGTTTCCCTCTCCCATGTACCTTTCCTGGCCTTGCTTATTTTCTTATAAGTTATATACGTATTTTCTTATAAGTTGTTTCTTATAAGCGATGTTACGTTGGACACTGTCCCTTTTTTTTTGCGGGCATTGTTGTGTTATACTCTGCTCGTTTTCCGAGGTGATGCTACGTTGGACTCTCCCGCTTTCTGCAGCATAGTTACGTTGGACACTGTCCCTTTCTGCAGCATTGTTACGTTGAACACAGCCCGCTTTCTGCAGCATTGTTACGTTGGACACAGCCCGCTTTCTGCAGCGATGTTACGTTGGACACTGTCCCTTTCTGCAGCGATGTTACGTTGGACACTGTCCCTTTCTGCAGCATCGTTACGTTGGACACTGTCCCTTTCTGCAGCATTGTTACGTTGGACACTGTCCCTTTCTGCAGCGATGTTACGTTGGACACTGTCCCTTTTTGCAGCATCGCTACGTTATACTCTGCTCGTTTTCCGAGGTGATGTTACGTTGGACACTCCCGCTTTCTGCAGCATAGTTACGTTGGACACTCCCGCTGGCTGCAGCATTGTTACGTTGGACACTCCCGCTTTCCGCAGCATTGTTACGTTGGACACTCCCGCTTTCCGCAAAATCGTTACGTTGGACACTCCCGCTTTCCGCAGCATTGTTACGTTAGACACCGCCCGCTTTCTGCAGCATTGTTACGTTGGGCACTGTCCCTTTCTGCAGCGATGTTACGTTATACTCTGCTCGTTTTCTGTCGGAAACAACCCCTTTCTGCAGAAACTGCTTGCTACTCTGCTATGTTACCACGCCACTGCTCCTTTCTGCAGCGAGGTACGACTCGCATCGCGTCACAATCGCATCGCATCCGTCTGTAGTGCATCAGGCCCTTTGGTTGAGTTTAGGGCGCGGAATGATTTTAGTCGCCCCTCTCATATTGTGACCTCAAAATCTGTCGTTAACCCTTTCACCGCCAAAGTCGCATTTTAGCACCATAGTGATTTAAGACCTATGTCATTAAAAGGCATCAAATTGGGGTCTATTATGCAAAGACTTAGGTTTGGGAAGTAAGGATAGACCTTATTTTATATCTGTCACAGAAGAATCCCCAATACTGCAGATGGATTTTGTTCTCTGTCCAGGTAAATTTAATGGACATTTTTGGCTGAAATATGGCTGGCGGTGAAAGGGTTACATTTTGTTAATCAACAGTTTATGTCTAATGGCAAGTTAGACACAGACGTTTAGACGAGTAACTTACGGACAGTGTTGGTGGATACCAAGGCTGAAGTAGAAGATTGGTGAACCTATTCATCTCAAGTTGAACGATTTCCTTTCTAGATTCGTCTAGTGTTGTAAAAGACGGTATGAACCAAAGAGTAGGGGCGGTGGGGGTGGGGGGCTCTCTTTCGCTACCCCCCCCCCCCCCCCTCCCTTTCTTTTTGATTCATACTATAATTTATTAACCCACGGCCTACAATGAAGAGATGGCAGGTTAGAGCTTCATCTGACGTTGATATATTTATGACCAAGGCATAATGTAATTTGCGCTGTGCTTCGGACCCAATCATATCTTTGCCAATTTCTGTTACTCTCGTCTATTGCTAGTATGTGACCCCGCAAGAAGCCATGCGATGCTTAATGAATGGGATAGGGTGTGGGCGTGGGCGTTTCCATTAGTAATGATAAACGGGAATGAAGAGAGAGAGAGAGAGAGAGAGAGAGAGAGAGAGAGAGAGAGAGAGAGAGAGAGAGAGAGAGAGAGAGAAGGAGAATGTGTGCGCGCGCACCCACGCGTGCGCGTGTGTGTATATAATTATGTGTATATATGTGCGTGCGTGTGTGTGTGTGTGAAAATGTGTGTGTGTGTGTGTGTGTGTGTGTGTGTGTGTGTGTGTGTGTGTGTGTGTGTGTGTGTGTGTGTGTGTGTGTGTGTGTGTGTCCCTACATTGAACCTACATCTCTTCAGACTGCTTTTGAGCTATGCATATAAACCTACCTCTCAGGATTAAGCCCATTTTAATTCTATATGGCAGTTTCTCTAAAAACCCTCGCCTCGCACACTTCTCTGTCTCTGTCTGTCTGTCTGTCTGTCTGTCTCTCTCTCTCTCTCTCTCTCTCTCTCTCTCTCTCTCTCTCTCTCTCTCTCTCTCTCTCTCTCTCTCTCTCTCTCTCTCTCTCTCTCTCTCTCTCTCTCTCTCTCTCTCTCTCTGCTCACTGTTTACATTATATCTTGTTAAAATGTGTATATATTAATTATTGCATTGTTCGGTGTTTCCCTTATATATATAACCTTTCTCTTGGAGAAAATCTTCTAGCTCAGTTTGAATGTTCACTGAGGACATTCTTTGCAGGCCGATATGCAGACTGAAGAGTCTTTCTCAAAGACGAAACAGCTGTCTTTGCATAGGCATTGTCTATCTCCCCCATTGGGAGAAAAAGTAAA
>CM065680.1:43905083-43910083 GCA_017654935.2 Phymorhynchus buccinoides | reverse complement strand
AATGTCAATTCAATTCAATTCAATTCAATTCTCTCTCTCTCTCTCTCTCTCTCTCTCTCTCTCTCTCTCTCTCTCTCTCTCTCTCTCTCTCTCTCTCTCTCTCTCTCTCTCTCTCTCTCTCTTTTAAAGACCACTAAGATATTGGACGCTTTTCAGAACACTGCGTGGCTAGCAGCTACAGATCAGGTTAAAACTTCCCTAATTGTACTTCTGTTCTCCCGTTCATGTTGTTTTGATTTTGATTTTTCTTTGTTTGTGTGTTTGTTTTTAAGAATTATTGGAGGTGTAGATTGAAGAAAGAAGAAGACGACGAAAGAGCTTGACAAACTGGCATGCGTCTTTGTTTTTATTACCATGTTCCGTTTCGCTCTTCCGTCCGACTCTGTCCATCCCCTGACCCACTGCCATTATTATTTTATTATTATTATTATTATTATTATTATTATAATAATAATAATAATATTATTATTATTATTATTATTATTATTATTATTATTATTATTATTATCATTAAGCCTGTTGACACCAAATCGAGTCGTCACCCCAGCGCTGGTTTTTGCTTTTAGACTATCCACAGTACACTAATTCCCCTCATTCTGGCTCCTTTCAGTTTTCCACAGAGAGCTGTTTGTTTCAAGTTATTGCTTTTAACAGAGGCAGATATTCTTATCATTGATTTGGGTTAGGGATAGGAAAAGACCTTACAAGTGGCATGCCACCATAAAACAATGTAAGCCTAATGGATAAAACACTTTACATTGGTTTATGCTGGTGACGAGTGCTAACAAAAGGCATGAACTGAAAGGAGCTGAGAAAAGCTACTGTGTATCGCTTTCTGGAACATTTCTGGTAGGCCCTAATCTTGCTTAGAAGCTAAATCATTCAAGTTGAAATACGTCAAACTTAAAGGCACAGCCGCGTGGCTTCATTCTGCCTCCCTCCGCGCGTGCCGCAACTCTTTATCCCTACCTTTTTCTCTGTAGCGCCAGACAGCAAGTGTCGGAATATCGCTACCCGATTCTATGGATCGGGTGTTTGGGCTTTAAGGTTGTTTAACTTCGAATGAGGGTAAGAGCGAGAGATCGCTCTGCGCAATATCTGCTGGTGTGTTTTGTAACTGTTGTGTGGTGAGCGGACACAGACTGTAGGGAAGGGCCAGCCACACGTCCACTAAAATCGCACGGCTGTACGATACGATTAGATCACGTACTCTATACAAGAACAACTGTGATTGGCGCGTCCAGATCACGTGATCGAATCGTATCGTACAGTCGTGCGATTTTAGTGGACGTGTGACTGGCCCTTGTAGCGGACACTCCAGATGATACATTAAGTGACACTGAACGTTTGCACATCGTTAAAAACAAAATGTTGGGAATAGTGTCCTGAAAATCAGGATCAGCCGATACTTCGCAGGCGCCACTTTTGACGATAGTCGCGACGGAACTAGGAGGGCGCATGTACCAAATACCAATTTTTGTGTTTTAGTATAAGTATTAGTCAGTCGTGTCTGCAGTAAAACAAAAAAATGACCTCCGCGTGGCAAGGGAGGCAGTTGCTGTTCTGGGTAGCTAAACTAGGATATAAGGTGGAGATGCCTTGGCTGTGGAAACCCCATGAGGAGTTTATAACACCAATTAGCATTGACAATGACCCCCCTCTCCCCCCCCCCCCACCCTTACCCCTGCTCAAAACACACACACTAACACACACATAGAGAGAGAGAGAGAGAGAGAGAGAGAGAGAGAGAGAGAGAGAGAGAGAGAGAGAGAGAGAGAGAGAGAGAGAGAGAGAGAGAGACCTTCCCCCAAGCAAACATTCCTCACTCCTGTACTTTCCTGCTTTCGAAATGCATTCTCTTCATTCTTTAATTGCCGCCATACAAAAACAGTTTCCACACCACCCCCATCACCATCCCCTAACCGGCCTATAACTATGAACAAATTCGAAGAATAGCAATCTGCGATGCAGCTATCTAAATGTATAGATGATCTAATCGTCAAAACATGGCATGAATTCAAAAACACGTTCGACGAAAGTATTTGTCCCTGTGGTTTTGTTCACTATGTGTGAGTCCGCGCGCGCGCGCGCACGTATGTGTGTGTATGTGTTTGTGAGCGTGTGTACGTGTGTTGGTTCTGTGTTTGCGTGCGTGCGCGTGCGAGTGTAGTCTTTGTGTTTGCGTGTGTGTGCATGTGTGTGTGCATGTGCGTGCGCGCATGTGTGTGCTTACGTACGTGCGTGTGTATGTGTGTGTGTACGCGCGAGCGTATGTGTGTATGTGTGTGGGCGCGCACGTGAGCCCGTTGTTTTCTTTTCAAAATTCAGAGTTATGCTTGACACGAATGTCAAAACAAACGATTGTTTAAAAAGAAAACACGTTTCCATTCCAATAGCGTGATGTATGTTGTCTGTTTCCCCTTGAGATACAGTTTATTTCACTGAAAATGAGAATCTTCTTGTCTCGCATCGTGGTATCAAGAATGTTTTCAAAAATGTTTTTACAACGTCGAATGTCAAAGGCAATCCCCCTTCTTTATTTTGACTGTAATTTCAATACATTGTGATCTCTTCATTACTCTACATACGGGCTTTAAGGTAATCAAGTGGGCTTCCCTGAAATCTTTGTAGCAATTCGTGGTCTAGGGTATACTGAATGTTATTGTGTATCTCTGTACTTTAAAAAAAAAAATATGTCTTACTTCAGTCTGGATTATGTGATTAAGTAGAAGAGATCGCATGTCTTTTATCAGATTTTGATCTGTTGAATAGCTTGACCAGTCAGAAACCGTTACGTTTTGGCAATCAAACCAATATTTGTATGCCAGACTTTGTGTTTGAGGCTGTTTTGCTTACAGTAAAATCCAGATGTGTAGGAGTTAAGTGTGGTGTGTTGTAAAGAGGGTGTATTTGATAATCCATAGGCCTACATGTTTTTATTTTATCAACCTCTTTATTAATATGAAGACAGGAGTGATTTCTGTTGCCGATATTGCGCGCTTTTATATAAATAATGATGGGCACATTTTGGGCTGTGGATACATTAGTTTGCATTGCTGTTTTGCCAAGATGTGAACATATTTTGATTAGGTCTACGCACAGCTTCCACCAGATAAAAGCACATTCCACTGGGCTGCATTTGTATGGGCTACACGCTAACAAATATGCATAATGCTTTTTACACATTACCTAGCAGTGGCGACGCCATTCTCTCAAATTTTGCGTGCTTGTTGCGATCAAATAGCTCTCCAAATGATGTATTTAAATAGCACAGATTGTGTCCTTTGTACCAATAAAGACATTGTTAGTAACTACAACTCTGTATTAGTCCACAACAAATCAGCTAACCCAATTACACAAGATCACGTTGTCTCTAATTTCGACTCACTCAGTGCCTTGCAGCACGTCAGTACTTTCGTCTGTCTTCAAACTGTTGGTAGTAATGGTATGTGTTGGTGAGCGGAATGTCCAAATGTTTTTAATAAACTATTTCATTGTGTTTGTTTGCATATTACTGCTCAATAATGACATTACTTCTGGTGTTTCTGGTACTTACCTGTGTTTTTCAGTGTGCTTTCCATATGGCTGCCTGAACAAGTCAAGGGGAGCAACTTTGGGTGTCTTTTGGGCTGATTTGATAAACTAACACTATTTCTCTCAGATGATTATTCCATAGATATAATTTAGAGAGCCAGCTATTTTTAATGTTACATACGCAAATTCTCATTTCCAATGAAACAAACTGTACATGAGGGCCAGAATTTGCAAACGACACAAACATAATGGAAAACATCAATATCTGCTACACGTTTTCATTTATTCACTTTTGGTTCTCTTTTTGTTATAGACAAAAAACATTGAAAATGTATACAACTGCATAACATATTCATTTATTGGGACAGTGTTGGAACTACCTGCATTTCTGTACGTGTGCATAATTATGTGCTAGTGTTGTAGATGGGAGAGAAAGGAGAGTCGGTTTTTGTGTCTCCAAATATAGCAATAAGTTAAAGGTCTCTGTACACGTTAACATTATTCACGAAATATCACTGTTTCCCCACGGCAACACAGTTGAGTTGTAAGTCATTATGAATGGCCATGGGCAAATAGAGCTATTTTGTGAATAATGTTAACGTGTACAGACCTTTATGAGTGGCCTAACACTGCGTTGCCATGGGGAAATAGAGGTATTTTGTGGATAATGTTAACGTGTACACAGACCGTTATGAGTGGTCTAACACTGCGTTGCCATGGGGAAATGGAGCTATATTATGAATAATGTTAACGTGTACACAGACCTTTAGTTGTGATTTCGATCTTAAGAGCTCTCCTTTTCATGGTTTCCTCATATGAAACGGAAGTTATTGGTTCTTTTCTTCAACTACAAAATGTTTGTGAGTATTTTACTCTTTTGCGTATGTTGGCTCGTGTGACTCACAACGTGCATTGTCAACAAGTTTGGATAAATGTAAAAGGAGTTCTCAAAAGCAACAACAAAAAACACACACACACGCCCAAAACAAACAGTTGTCACATAATGAAACAAGAGAACAAAAGCGGAGCCGGCAATTAGCGCGCACAGCTCAAAAGCGCGTGCTATTTAGCGCGAATGTTTGCGTCAGAAAACTCGCAATGCGCGCATGCTCATAATTCGCTTATTGCTCAAAAGCGTGTACCTCATAATGTCAGAAATTACTTTCTTCATTTATGATTTCTTCATGATAGTCGCACAATAATCAACTATTTTTCTCATACCTGCATTTTCACGAAAATCGTGAAATGGTTTTAGTACATGTGGATAAACATCAGCTCACAAAGTGGGATTTTTTTTTCATGCCGTGCATTTGCCGTGAGAGAGAGAGACCGTGAGAGAGAGAGAGAGAGAGAGAGAGATGAGAGAGAGAGAGAGAGAGAGAGAGAGAGAGAGAGAGAGAGAGAGAGAGAGAGAGAGAGAGAGAGAGAGAGAGAGAGAGAGAGAGAGAGAGAGATTGTTAAAAATG
>CM065680.1:43890083-43895083 GCA_017654935.2 Phymorhynchus buccinoides | reverse complement strand
AAAGCGTATAGTATGTTAGTAGAATTGGATAATAGGGGAAAGACAAATTGGGTCACTAATGTAAGGTCAACATTGTATGAAAACGGGTTTGGGTTTGTGTGGCAAAACCAGGGAGTAGAGAATGTAAATGGGTTCATATGTGCCTTTAGGCAAAGATTGATAGATTCTAACTGGCAGAGATGGAGTTCCCATATGCAGGCTAGTAATCGATTTGACTTCTACAAATTGCTAAACCCGTTGCATTGCATTCCAACTTATTTAATGATGAATATAAACAGGCAAATGAAATGTTATATGACAAAATTAAGATTTGGTATTTCTGATACAAAAAAATAAAAAATTATCTGTGTACATTCTAATCGCTACAGGCCTGTTGATGATCGTAACTTTATTTGCCCTGTTTGTTATAAAGGTGAGGAAAATGAGATTTATTTTGTTTGGTCTTGTCCAGTTTTACAAAATATTAGACATCAGTTAATCCCTTCGAAATACTCTAAGTATCCTTGTTTGTTCAGATTAGTTTTACTATTAACAACAACTAATGAAAATACTGTTAAGAAACTGTCTTTGTACGTATATAAAGCATTTAAAGTCCGTAAGGATATGATTGCAACTTGACCTCATTTTGTAATAGGATATGTTGTTTGTTATATATGTACCCCCTTCTAAGGGGCTATGGCCTTTAAGAATAAAAAGTCTGCGTCTCTCTCTCTCTCTCTCTCTCTCTCTCTCTCTCTCTCTCTCTCTCTCTCTCTCTCTCTCTCTCTCTCTCTCTCTCTCTCTCTCTCCCCCTCCCTTCCCCAGATACTTGCTGTTATTGAGAACGTGAGGGTACCTGAGGGTATCTTACATTTACTGTCATCTACTGTGTTTCTGCCTTTATGGTACGATCCCATGCCTTTTGTTCTAGCAACTATTACAAAGAATTTCTCCAGCCGAAGACGGACATGCTGGGTCTAACTATTTCTGAGTTAGGCGCATAATGGCGGCATGACGCATATGCGCTCGTACGACAGGAAACTGGGGAGCACCTCGTTTCAGCGCCAGTCACGCTTGGCTGCACGATTTCACTGTCTGAGCGGATTGACGAAGAAAAAGGACGTATTTTCTCAGATTCCGAATGGTAATCCAGTGTGCACGTGAAACGACTGTAACAGGGAAGGGGGGGGGGGGGCATTAAAGAGGGTGGTGTGGGTGTAGATGTCTACGGGTACCGTGGTCCAGACTTTCTGATAGATATATCCTCTCTCACTGTTACCTGTCACGCGGTCGGTGAATAAACTCACGACAAAAGCTCTCTCTCCTTCTCTCCTTCCTTCCTTCCTTCCCTGTGAATTATCGGGGTTCTTACTTTAGTTAGTCTGGCTGAATAAATCAGCGACGGGCCAACCAACTCTCCTTAGCTCTTGCTCAGAAAAGGGACTAAAGTCACGGGGACCCGTTTCGATGTGTCCCCGTCTCTATGTGTCACCCTGGTTGTGCCCCTGCCTCTCCATGCCCCGTCTCTATGTGTCACCCTCGTTGTGCCCCTGTCTTTACATGCCCCGTCTCTATGTGTCACCCTCGTTGTGCCCCTGTCTCTACATGTCCCCTCTCTATGCCCCTGTCTCGCTGTGTCCCCCTCGCTGTGCCCCTCCATGCCCCGTCTCTATATGTGTCACCCTCGCTGTGCCCCTGCCTCTCCATGCCCCGTCTCTATGTGTCACCCTCGCTGTGCCCCTGCCTCTCCATGCCCCGTCTCTATGTGTCACCCTCGCTGTGCCCCTGCCTCTCCATGCCCCGTCTCTATATGTCATCCTCGCTGTGCCCCTTTCTCTACATGCCCCGTCTCTATGTGTCACCCTCGCTGTGCCCCTTTATCTACATGCCCCGTCTCTATATGTCATCCTCGCTGTGCCCCTTTCTCTACATGCCCCGTCTCTATGTGTCACCCTCGCTGTGCCCCTTTATCTACATGCCCCGTCTCTATGTGTCATCCTCGCTGTGCCCCTTTCTCTACATGCCCCGTCTCTATGTGTCACCCTCGCTGTGCCCCTTTCTCTACATGCCCCGTCTCTATGTGTCACCCTCGTTGTGCCCCTGTCTCTACATACCTCGTCTCTATGTGTCACCCTCGTTGTGCCCCTGTCTCTACATACCTCGTCTCTATGTGTCACCCTCGCTGTGTCCCTTTCTCTACATGCCCCGTCTCTATGTGTCACCCTCGTTGTGCCCCTGTCTCTACATGCCTCGTCTCTATGTGTCGCCCTCGCTGTGCCCCTGTCTCTACATGCCCCGTCTCTATGTGTCACCCTCGCTGTGTCCCTTTCTCTACATGCCCCGTCTCTATGTGTCACCCTCGCTGTTCCCCTGTATCTACATGCCCCGTCTCTATGTGTCGCCCTCGCTGTGCCCCTGTCTCTACATGCCCCGTCTCTATGTGTCACCCTCGTTGTGCCCCTGGCTCTACATGCCCCGTCTCTATGTGTCACCCTCGTTGTGCCCCTGTCTCTACATGCCCCGTCTCTATTATGTGTCCCCGTCTTGTATATCTCCGTCTCTTTGTTTATCCTACCCCCTTTCCAAATCCAAACACTAATCTTTACCCCTAGCCCAATCCCGGCAAATGTTAAGAATAGCCCCCTCCTCTGCCCCTTCCGTTTATTTCAGACGGTTTCAGTTAGGGATAGGGTTAGGAATAGGGTTTGGGATAGGGTTAGGGATATGCTTACGGTCAGTTAAGTGTCAATCGCATAACATACCATCATTTGTTTATGTATTTGTGTAGTTAGGGTTACGAATAGGGTATGGGATAGGGTTAGGGATAGGTTTAAGGATAGGTTTAGGGTCAGTTTAGTTTCAAATACACAAAGCAAAATAAAAGTTAACGATTACGCTGACCGTAAACCTATCCCTAACCCTAACCCAAACCCTATTCCTAGCCCTTACCCTAACCTGAAACCGTCTGAAGCGAATGGAAGGGGCAGAGGAGGAGGATTGTCTTAACATTTGCCTCAATCCGTAATCCTTACCCTAATCCCAGGGCACGCATAGAGGCTGTGGGACATATGGAGACGGGGACCATATAGACGGGTAAGCTTACTTATAGAGACGGGGACACGTGAGAGTGACACATAGAGACGGGGATACATAAATGCAGGGACATAATTATAGGGACGGGGACTTAATGAGGGTGACACATAGAGACGGGGACGCACACACGGAGTCAGGGACTTAAATGTAGGGACGGGGACACAATGAGGGTGACCCATAGAGACGGGGATACATAAAGTCCGGGACATAATTATAGGGACGGGGACTTAATGAGGGTGACACATAGAGACGGGGACACACAGAGTCAGGAACATAATTATAGGTACGGGGGCACAATGAGGGTGACACAAAGAGACGGGGACACATAGAGTCAGAGACTTAATTGTAGGGACTGGGACACAATGAGGGTGACCCATAGAGACGTGGATGCATAGTCAGGAACACTGTTATAGAGATGAGGGCACATCTAATTGATTCCGGGTAGTTGTGTGGAACGTCAACCCCGAGTGACGGCTCACACGAAACTGTTCGGAGGGAGGAGGGCCAGACAAGATAAATCCCAGTCAGGGTTTATTTATTAATTAAACCAGACTGATATTAATCATGCGTGCCGGTCGGACCGTTTGATTTTGATATCGGGAATCACAAGAGAAGGGTGTTTTATCACGCACATAATTATTCACACAGATGCGAGCGCGCATATGCGTACATAATACATACGCCCGCGTGCGCGCGCGCATACACACATGCACACTTACACGCATACGCACACGTCCATGCAAAGCCTCACACACACACATACACACACACACACGCACACAGACACGCACAGACACGCACGCACGCACACATGCACGTACGCACGCACGCACACACACTCTCTCTCTCTCTCTCTCTCTCTCTCACTCAATCTCTCTCTCTCTCAGTCTCTCTCTCTCTCTCTCACTCTCTCTCTCTCTCACTCACTCTCTCTCTCTCTCTCACTCTCTCTCTCTCAGTCTCTCTGTCTCTCTCTCTCTCTCAGTCTCTCTCTCTCTCTCAGTCTCTCTCTCTCAGTCTCTATTTCTCAGTCTCTCTCTCTCTCAGTCTCTCTCTCTCTCTCTCTCTCTCTCTCTCTCTCTCTCTCTCTCTCTCTCTCTCTCTCTCTCTCTCTCTCTCTCTCTCTCTCTCTCTCTCTCTCTCTCTCCCTCTCTCTCTCTCCAACACACCAAAGGGCCATGCAGCCTCACGTCCACTAAAATCGTACGATTCGATCTCGTGGTCTCCAAGTGTGATTGGCGCATCGAGATCGATCACCTGATCGAATCAATTGTATCGTACAGTCGTACGGTTTTAGTGGACGTGTGGCTGGCCCTTTAAAAATGAACACACTGTTGGGAAAGGGAAGGGAAAACAAGCCTTGCATATTTTTTGTATTGTATGATTTGCATTGTTTTATTACATTTTCTTCCTTCCAAGTATGAACTACCATGCTTCAGTTTTTCCATGCAAATGAGAACTCCCATAATTATACTGACTCTTAGTTATTTGAGTGAAGTAGGGAGGGGGAGGGAAGGATAAAAGAATGCAAGGAAAGAACAGGTGGGGGATAGAGGGCAGTCCTCAATGTGTTTGGAAAGATGCGTGCATCGATTTCAAATTGAACAGTTTATGAAGCACGAGTAATTGTCTGTCCATTCTTTTCCTTAGTTTTGTTTCCATTTATGATGCATGAATATGTGCTTTCTGGTTTTGTACTGTGCTGGTATGAGACCACACTGTAAATTATCTTAACGAGATAATAAAGTATGTTTTAATTTGACTTTGACTAACACAGATGAACACACGCGCACGTACACACTCATATGCATATCAAGGTCCTAGGTACCTCGAGAAGAACTTCTCAAGTATACAGCTTAGAGGGAGTACCACAGGGTTCCATTTGTCATCACACACAATCCTGCAAATCCACCATTCAGAAGGTGGTT
>CM065680.1:43877583-43880083 GCA_017654935.2 Phymorhynchus buccinoides | reverse complement strand
GAGTCGCTCCGTATCAATAAACCCGATACAGCTATGCGTGGAGGAAACGCATACGATGAGTTGTCCATGGGCCCTAATGCGCGCATTATAAGAGACGCCTCTCGAGACCATAATGAAACAATCACCAAGTACCTGTACCAAAGCGCGAAATACCAAATTATGTTTATTATCGTGACTTTTTTGTTCACGCTGTTTGTCCATACCTCTCATTAGCTACGACAAAGTAATTCCCAAAATAGAGAAACCAAACTGAACTGAAGTTGGAAAGCCAGAACGCATAGATGAACGTATATAAATCGCGAAGGTATCTAATTCACTCACACGAAACAGCAAAAACGACAACGACGACAACGACGACGACGACAAAGAGCAAGGAGAAAGAAATAATGAAAGAAATAAAGAAAAACGTAGGCAGAGGAATCAAAAAGAAATATGCGTAGGACATGTCTCGGTACTGAATGCCTGCTGGCTATTTCTTCTGACTTAGCAACTAATTTTTCAACCTAGTCCACAAGACGGACCTCTTCGGTATGTGTCAAGATTGACGACACAAAGTGAAAGAAACAGGAAGCCGAGTCCTCCATCATCCATACAGTCATGAGGAAACGCATACGATGAGTTGTCCATGGGCTCTAATGCGCGCATTATAATGCGTCTCGAGGGAAACAATCACCGTCCTAAAAGCGCGAAGCCCCTTCTTTAAAGCTGTTAGGGAGAGAAGTTGGAAGGCCCTCATGGCGTGAATTTAAATCGCCATAGGTTGACCATTGAAGCATTGAAGGTCGAAAAGTGAATCCAAGATGATTTGTTTTCAACCCTCTACTAACTTCCCGTCTGTGTAGTGGTCTCCTGAGCATTCATACACGCATGTATACGCACACGCCCTACCACTTTCACCCTCACTATTGCCTCCTACGTTGTTGCATAGTGTTGACCCAAAACATTCATTTTTGTGTGGAAGTGGAACAGTAGTGGAGGCGGTAAAGGTAAATATGTGCCCCCCCCCCCCCCCCCCCCCCCTGCATTTCTCGGTTAATTCCATTTTTCCGTTTTTGCCTTTCTTACCAAACATAAAGCTGTATTTTATGAACCTTTTTAGCTAATAACCTTTTTGGAATACTAACCCTATCCCTAACCTTAGGCCATTATCTAATAGGAACCCCCCCCCCCCCCTATGTACTGCAGTACACGGCGCCATTTGTCACAGTCGTGGTTCATTGCGTTTTCCCGTCTTATAGGGGGGGGGGGGGGGTAGGGTAGGGCTAGGGTTAGGGATAGGGTTAGTATTCCAAAAAGGTTATTAGCTAAAAAGGTTCATAAAATGCAGCTTTATGTTTGGTAAGAAAGGCAAAAACGGAAAATTGCAATTAACCGAGAAATGCAGGGGGGTGGTGGCACATCTTTACCTCAATCGACCTATCTCTTGTCTATCGATCTGTCTATTTTAGACTATCTTGCTTTCTTGTCTACCTCTTCCCTTGACATTAAATATTTTCCCCCTGAAAATGTCCCTGACACTGTGACAGTGACTGCTGCCACTTGGTCTGATCATTAATAGGGGCACATGAAAAACGCCCCAAGAGAATAGCCTGCGTAGATCAAGGCGATCACGGACATAGTAGTAGAAACACTGAGAAAGATGAGGAAGGAGAGAGAGAGGGGGGAGGGAGGGAGAGAGAGAGAGAGAGAGAGAGAGAGAGAGAGAGAGAGAGAGAGAGAGAGAGAGAGATATATATATATATTCGAAAGGTTTAATGAACCAGGCCATGATGCCCATGTCATGGGGATGGGGATTACAATAGGGAAGAATAAAAGATAACATTAAATATGAATAACACAAATAAATAATAACTCAATGAAATAGTTACACACAAAAATCAATAAATTATGAGAGAGAGAGAGAGAGAGAGAGAGAGAGAGAGAGAGAGAGAGAGAGAGAGAGAGAGAGAGAGAGAGAGAGAGAGAAAGGGGGGTGGGAAGAAATAATGCATTCTATCCGACAGAGAGACTGACAGTACCAGGGTCAAAGATAATTAAGGACAATCAGAGAGACAGACAGAGGGAGAGAAGAGTAAGAAAGCTAAAAAGAATACGAATACAAACACGAATGTTCAATCATATCAAAGCCATAGCCCCATACTGATTAAATTCTTCTTCTGGGAGTTTATAGTCCCTACCACGCCTTCGCGTATCTGGGGACTAGTGATACAAAATTTAAAGATTTTATAAGAGAGTTTACATAAAAGAGGAAGGGTGGGGGCTTTAGGTCGGTTAAAACATAGTATATAGTTATTGTGTATGCTTACAACTGTTCAAATCCTAGTATAAACTCTTATTCGGACCACATAGTTAAAAGCATAACAACTATCAAAAAGCATCATATATATTCAATACATTGAACAAACACAAGTATATACATACATTTACATTCGTATATAAAATACTTAAGATAAGAGTTGTGCTGTAAAAATTGTTGTATTGTTTTGTGTGTGTGTGTGTG
>CM065680.1:43862583-43867583 GCA_017654935.2 Phymorhynchus buccinoides | reverse complement strand
GTGGCTGTGACGTAAGTGTCCCGCGCGACCCCTCTTTCTTATCTACACCCCCCCCCCCCTCTCTCCTTTTCATTTCTCGACCAGCCGCCACTTTAATTGCCCGGCAGCTTCAAAAGAACGCTGATTAAGGCATTTGTCTCTTTGAAACCCGATTTATCTCCCCTGTCAGCATGTACCACCTACCGAGGTTAGCTCCCTTTACCTCCCCCCCCCCCCTTATCTCCGTCCCCCATCACGAGAAAGTGATAGCCACGGTCGGATCCCTTTGAAGACGATTTTCCTTCCCGGAATGTCGGCATGTGATAAGGATGTAACTGGCGCGTGATTGTTCGGTACTAGTATGCATAAAATTATAGCATCATCTTGTGACGTGTCGACTGCTATAAACCAATGACAGGCTTTCATTGTTTGAAAGTGAAGGCTATAATTGGAGTAGTGAGAAAAAGTTTTCACACAAGACGCTGAAACGTAGCTAGAGCAACACTCACAACCAGTCATAATAAGCCCACTAGTAAGTATTATTGATGGCTGGTGATTGAGATCTGGTTTGTTTGACCCTAGTTTTGATCTAGATCCTATGTTCAATGATGAATAAGGAGTAGATAGATATGTTATTGAAAAGAAGTGGTAAACATTCTGTTCTATTTATGTGCACTGATTATTTGTGTGTGTGTGTGTTTTTGACTTGAACACTTTTGGTACCAGAACCGGAGTTTATGCCTACTAACCCTTTTGTCTATTTTTAGTAGGAAACCTATGGGTCGCAATCTTGCACTTTATGATACCATTCCTTTCCAGGTGTTGGATGGAGAGTGATGTTGGCTTGATCACCTTTTATGTTTTACTGATCTCAGTTTGTTAACTGAAATTCAGATTATGTATTCTTAGTGCTATTGTACAAGGGAAGCCTTCTAGCCGGTTGGGATTCACTAATTCCCTGCCGACTGAAGCCCCTTGTCTCTAAGCCATAGAGAACTACATCCACCTTCTCCTGTGATTATCAGCAGGGCATCGTGGGCCGGACGATTATCCCGGACTCACAAGCACCAAGACGGGAACGCCGCCAAGACGACCCGCACCCAGAATCCGCGAGGAGACCACGCCTGAACCGTGCCATCCCGCGAAGCCGTAACCAGAACGACTGGGAGCTACTCTCACCTGATGAGCAAGCCCAGCCACCCCAGCACTGGCCGATCACTACGGAGGAACTTGACAACAGCTAAGTCCCCCGGACCGCGCCAATCACTTGAACTTTCCTCCTGACAATGAAGATTAGTGACCCTTCTCGCTTGGGGCTAACCTTCTAGAAAGACAAAAGTCTTGTAAATCCTTTCGGATTTCATTGTTTTTTTGGGGCATTCATATTTTGTTTTGGCGCCATTGAGCTGCTTTATTATTATTGTTGCATAATCTTATGCAGATTTTGTGAGTAAATAAAATACAAGTGTCAAATAATCCTGAACCCTTTGGTCAGACTGATGAGAGTGGGAGTCTTGTAAAACCCTACTTCTCTCTGTCTGCCATTTAGAGCAATTCAACCACTTGTATTTCTTACAACCATACGAGCCAGAACCCGGGCACAAATATAAATTTATTAGATGAAAAGGGGCCGGGAAAGTTGCTCATCTCCCATACCCTAGAGAAGTGGGCTAAAGGCAAATTTTCTGTTTGAAAATTTAACACACTAAAAGTCTTCCCTAGAGGCTTAGCCTTTTAACCCATTACCTCGTCACAGTGGCATGCAGGCGTGGTGAGAGTGGGGTGAGCGCAGCGGAAACGTACGGCCCCCACGCAATAAGCTATGCTTGAATCGGCAAGAAATGAGCAGCTTAGGACGATGATTTGACCGCCAGGGGGCAATCAAACCAGTAGGGGCTTAGCGCGTGGTATTCTTAGATGGGCGTAGTGAGAGAGAGAGAGAGAGAGAGAGAGAGAGAGAGAGAGAGAGAGAGAGAGAGAGAGAGAGAGAGATGAATCCCTCCCCTCCCCTCTCTCTCTCTCTCTCTCTCTCTCTCTCTCTCTCTCTCTCTCTCTCTCTCTTTTTCACTACGCCCAGCTAAGAATACCACGCAAGGGACTCATCTCCCTCTCTCTCTCTCTCACTACCCCCAACTAAGAATACCACGCGCTAAGCCTCTACTGGTTTGATTGCCCCATGGCGGTCAAATCATCGTCATACGTTGACCATTGACTACGTACGTGGCTAGGACGTAGCAAAGACGTGAGACGCGTGGCAGGACCGTCATACCCGCGTGGCGCGGTCTTTTAGAGCGTGGCTGTATCGTGGTTCTGGCGACGTGTGTGGGCGTGGAGGGAAAACGTGCCAAGAGCGTAGCCAGGGCGTATAGCACGTGGTCTGCGCGTAGTAATGACGTAGGGAAAAAGTCAATTTATTTGTCTTGATTATTTGCTCTTTAGCGCGTATTGAGAGAACGTAGCAGCATCGTGGTTGCGTTCACACTTGAGGAGATTTTCCGCAGTTCTCCAAGACCTCGCCACGTTCTCCAGAAGCTTAGTGCGCAGTGAAGACGTAGTGGGTTCTTCACGTGGGATGGAGGAGGAGGAGGAGAATGGGGGGGGGGGCAGATGCCAGCAGCGACGGGTACGAAAACGGTGCATGCCAGAACAGTGTGGTCTTACCAAATTGAAAGAACGTGGTTCCAAGTAAGACTAATTCATAGACTTATACTAACACAAAAATATTTGTTTGTTCGTCAACTGTCAGATACCCCGCTTTGTAGTTTCTGCAACACAGAAGAACAAACATTAACACATATGTTCTGGAGTTGTCAAGAAGTGCAACGTTTTTGGACAAGATTGAAGGAGTGGTTTTGTGAGTTAAGTGAAAACAATATGATTTTTTTTTCTTTTCTGAAATGTTAATTATATTTGGATGTATGCAAAATTACAGGACAGATTCTGTCATAGACTTGTTACCTTTGTTAGGAAAATATTACATTTGCAAATGTAAACGTCAAAATGTCAAGCCATGTCTGGCTGTCTTTAAAAAGTTTTTTAAACAGAGATATCTTGATGACAAATATGGTCATGCTAAAAATCAAACACTTGGTAAGTTTTCAAAAGACTGGTCCTTACATAAAGAATTGGTAGAAACCTTAGATGGTGTTTGAACATTGTATATTTATATTTTATTTCATTAGGTTATAACTTGGTGTGTGCTAATTACTATTTATTTTTGTTGTCAAAATAGTTCTTCCCTTTAAAAACAAAAATACTATCATAGACGCAATAATTTATATATACAACAAAATGAGCCTACTGGTTATAAATATATATATAGTTTTGTTTGTTTGTTTTTTCTTAGGTACAATAGTTGCAATTTCAGAATTGCCTGTTTCTAAGGCGCATGAATGAGACTCAGTGCGTGTGTATGTGTGTGTTTGCGTGTGTGTGTGTGTGTGTGTGTGTGTGTGTGTGTGTGTGTGTGTTTGCGTGTGTGTGTGTGTGTGTGTGTAGGTAAAGTGTTTAGAGTAGTGTGGAAAAAAAAAGTGAAACAAAGAAAAGTTTATTGTGTGAGGAGTGGGGGGGGGGGGGGGGGGGGGGGGAGAGAGAGTAGAGAAAGTTATAAAAAAAAAGCATTTATGCCTGATACGTGCTTGTCTATGAGGTTTTTTTTGCTATTTGTTGGTGGTTGTTGCTTTGTTTCTTAACAAGTGCGGAATCGCAATAGTTTGTGGCACGCGGTCTATTTTTACCACTCCAATCATGAGTCACCTCCCCTGGCTTTTCAATAATCTTAATCTGTAAACCAGAATGTTATCTCTGCACCATTTCGTAACTTTTTATATCTTTTGGAAAACATTTACAACTATGTATCCTACTTATACTCATCGAAAGAAGCACCGCATACTCGTCGTGTCTGTTGTAGTGTCTGTATTACGTATGTTTATTATTTTGTACGCTTTTAAAATACATCATTTTAAAGAGCGGCCTCAATTTGAAGTGTAGCCTCGATTTGAAGTCACAGCTATCTGTATTAATTTTTTTTTAAATCGGGACTTTACTGGTTTCGTACTGCCTCCGGGCATTGCCTCCAGTATTGTTCCAACCATATTTGTATTTACAAATGTCCCATATGTGCGACAATTTTGGACCGACCGACCGACCGACAGACAGACAGACAAAGTGAGTTATAGGTTTGTGGCTTGAGCCACAAACAAAAATTGAAACCCTTCTCTCTTTTTAAAGGCAATTGCTATGTTAACCTTCGTTCCTTTGTATATATAAAACATTAAAAAAAATGTTGATGGATGGAAGTGTGTGTGATAGAAGGAACTGTGGAGAGGAAGAATGAAAGAGGAAGGAATAAAAGTGTGTTAAAAAATAAAAAATAAAACAAATAAAAATTGAAAGAACATCGAACGTGTCGGAAAAAAGATCGGCAGATGTTTGCTTTCATCTCAGCAGAGAGAGTGGAATCTGTGATCTCAGGTTTAGAGCCGCCATATTTGCATTTGATGGGGTAAAGTTAATAAAAAAAATTAAAAAAAATTAAACTTCAATGACCGCATTTAGCCCCAAACTTTAACCGCATGTTTCATGAACATTTGATATCCTAGGAACTGTCCACCGAATTATCCAAATATGTTCATGGTGTTAAGCGATCCTTCAAAGAATAAGGTATGCGTTTGAATACAAAAATAACCTCTGTTTACTTGAGGGTCAGTATTTATGGGTTCGCTTAATTATGCACAATCGCTTTTGACCTATTCTTTCGGAAACAATAATTGATTTTTGCTTGGTTTGTAAAAAAAAGAGTTATAAAGTGTCTGTTTTCTTTTTCTCTCTGTCTTTCTCTCTCTGTGTGTCTCTCTCTCTCTCTCTCTCTCTCTCTCTCTCTCTCTCTCTCTCTCTCTCTCTCTCTCTCTCTCTTCTCTCTCTCTCTCTCTCTCGCCCGCTCTCTCTGTCTCTCTCTCTCTCTCTCTCTCTCTCTCTTTCTCTCTCTCTCTCTCTCTCTCTCTCTCTCTCTCTCTCTCTCT
>CM065680.1:43845083-43860083 GCA_017654935.2 Phymorhynchus buccinoides | reverse complement strand
TGTGGACAAGAATTAATGGATGTTGTAATGACCGTTACGTACTGTGTAATAGCCAACACTACTGTAGCATTGGAATCTGTAAGCCTTTGAAACGTGTGGATAAAGATTAATCGCTGTTGTAACGCACTGTGTAATCGCAATTACTACTGTAGAATTGGTCTCTGTAAGCCTTTCAAACGTGTGGATAAAGATAAATCGCTGTTTAATGACCGTTACGTACTGTGTAATAGCCATTACTACTGTATAATCGGTCTCTGTAACGACCGTTACGCACTGTGTAATAGCCATCACTATTGTAGAATTGGTCTCTGTGAGCCTTTGAAACGTGTGGATAGAGATTAATCGCTGTTGTAACGACTGTGTAATTTCCATTACTACTGTAGAATTAGTCTCTGTAAGCTTTGAAACGTGTGGATATAGATTAATCGCTGGTATCTGCTCAAAAATGTGGTTACCTGGATGACGTGTGAAGAGGTTCTGGATGCGAGGCATCCAGGGACATTCCTTATCTGATGAGTATTTTCACGTTTTCTACTCTGTCTGGTCAATTGCCTACAAGGGCACCAACTGCCATTACTGTCCACCCATCAGTCCAGTTGTTTTCTTAAGAGAAAAGAAAACAGACTCTTGTTTCCTATTTTGTCAATTTAGTGCTAGCCAGCCAAGTATCGGACTAGATCCTTTGTGTGGTTGTCCAGGACGGGACAGTTCCATGTGATCTGGTACATTCTCCAGGTCAGGGTATTTGGGAAGGGTTGTTGTTGTTTTTACAGGAGAATTCACTGTTCTGGTGCAGGCATAATTATTGTCTTTGGTGTTTTTGAGAGTGAATTATTTTAGGGGTTTTTTCCCTTTCTTTTCTTAACTTCAATAATTAAACCTGTATTGTCACCGTATCAGTGTGTCCCTGTGTGTATTTGCGCATTTGTGAGCGGTTTGGGATTGACCTCGATCCTCCACTTAGAACCCGGAAACATCCCTATTATATTAGCACAGGTTCCTGGAACTAGTGCGTGTGACAACTGTGTACTCGCCATTACTACTGTAGCATTGGTCTCTGTGAGCATTTGAAACGTGTGGACAGAGATTAATCGCTGTTGTAACGACCGCTACGCAGTGTGTAATCGCCATTACTAATGTAGCATTGGTCTTGTAAGCCTTTGGAACGTGTGGACAATTAATCGCTGTTGTAACGACCGTTGCGCATTGTGTAATAGCCATCACTACTGTAGCATTGGTCTATGTAAGCCTTTGAAATGTGTGGATGAAGATTAATCGCTGTTTTAACGACCGTTACGCACTGTATAATCGCCATTACTGCTGTAGAATTGGTCTCTGTAAGCCTTTAAAACGTGTTGACAGAGATTAATCGCTGTTGTAATGACCGTTGCGCAATGTGTAATAGCCACTGCTACTACAGTATGGGTCTCTGTAAGCCATTGAAACGTGTGGATAAAGATAAGTCGCAGTTGTAACGACCGGTACGAACAGTGTAATAGCCATTAGTACTAAAAGAAACGGTCTCTGTAAGCCTTTGAAACGTGTGGATAAAGATAATTCGCTGTTGTAACGCGACCGGTACGCACTGTCTTGTAGCCATTACTCGCTGTTGTAATGACCGTTGCGCACTGTGTAATAGCCATTACTACTGTATAATTTGTCTCTCTGAGTCTTTGAAACGTGTTGACAGAGCTTAATCGCTGTTGTAACGACAGTTACTCAGTGTGCAAAAACTGTTGCAACTATAGAATATGGATGTGTAAGCCATGGAAACATTTAAATAGAGAGTATTCCGTCTTGTAACAACCATTACGGTCTGTGTAACGACCGTTACTCACTGTGCAAAGACTGTTGCAACTATAGAATATGGATGTGTAAGCCATCGAAACGTTTAAATAGAGAGTATTCCGTCTTGTAACAACCGTTACGCTCTGTGTAACGACCGTTACTCAGTGTGCAAAGACTGTTGCAACTATAGAATATGGATGTGTAAGCCATCGAAACGTTTAAATAGAGAGTATTCCGTCTTGTAACAACCGTTACGCTCTGTGTAACGACCGTTACTCATTGTGCAAAGACTGTTGCAACAATAGAATATGGATGTGTAAGCCATCGAAACGTTTAAATAGAGAGTATTCCGTCTTGTAACAACCGTTACGCTCTGTGTAACGACCGTTACTCAGTGTGCAAAGACTGTTGCAACTATAGAATATGGATGTGTAAGCCATCGAAACGTTTAAATAGAGAGTATTCCGTCTTGTAACAACCGTTACGCTCTGTGTAACGACCGTTACTCAGTGTGCAAAGACTGTTGCAACTATAGAATATGGATGTGTAAGCCATCGAAACGTTTAAATAGAGAGTATTCCGTCTTGTAACAACCGTTACGCTCTGTGTAACGACCGTTACTCAGTGTGCAAAGACTGTTGCAACTATAGAATATGGATGTGTAAGCCATCGAAACGTTTAAATAGAGAGTATTCCGTCTTGTAACAACCGTTACGCTCTGTGTAACGACCGTTACTCAGTGTGCAAAGACTGTTGCAACTATAGAATATGGATGTGTAAGCCATCGAAACGTTTAAATAGAGAGTATTCCGTCTTGTAACAACCGTTACGCTCTGTGTAACGACCGTTACTCACTGTGCAAAGACTGTTGCAACTATAGAATATGGATGTGTAAGCCATCGAAACGTTTAAATAGAGAGTATTCCGTCTTGTAACAACCGTTACGCTCTGTGTAACGACCGTTACTCAGTGTGCAAAGACTGTTGCAACCATAGAATATGGATGTGTAAGCCATCGAAACGTTTAAATAGAGAGTATTCCGTCTTGTAACAACCGTTACGCTCTGTGTAACGACCGTTACTCAGTGTGCAAAGACTGTTGCAACTATAGAATATGGATGTGTAAGCCATCGAAACGTTTAAATAGAGAGTATTCCGTCTTGTAACAACCGTTACGCTCTGTGTAACGACCGTTACTCAGTGTGCAAAGACTGTTGCAACAATAGAATATGGATGTGTAAGCCATCGAAACGTTTAAATAGAGAGTATTCCGTCTTATAACAACCGTTACGTGTAACGACCGTTACTCAGTGTGCAAAGACTGTTGCAACAATATAATATGGATGTGTAAGCCATCCAAACGTATAAATAGTCTTTGAAACGTTTGACAGAGCTTAACTCAGTGTGCAAAGACTGTTGCAACTATAGAATATGGATGTGTAAGCCATCGAAACGTTTAAATAGAGAGTATTCCGTCTTGTAACAACCGTTACGCTCTGTGTAACGACCGTTACTCAGTGTGCAAAGACTGTTGCAACTATAGAATATGGATGTGTAAGCCATCGAAACGTTTAAATAGAGAGTATTCCGTCTTGTAACAACCGTTACGCTCTGTGTAACGACCGTTACTCAGTGTGCAACGACTGTTGCAACTATAGAATATGCAACGTTTAAATATTACGCTCTGTGTAATTATGTGCAAAGACTGTTGCAACAATAGAATATGGATGTGTAAGCCATCGAAACGTTTAAATAGAGAGTATTCCGTCTTGTAACAACCGTTACGCTCTGTGTAACGACCGTTACTCAGTGTGCAAAGACTGTTGCAACTATAGAATATGGATGTGTAAGCCATCGAAACGTTTAAATAGAGAGTATTCCGTCTTGTAACAACCGTTACGCTCTGTGTAACGACCGTTACTCAGTGTGCAAAGACTGTTGCAACTATAGAATATGGATGTGTAAGCCATCGAAACGTTTAAATAGAGAGTATTCCGTCTTGTAACAACCGTTACGCTCTGTGTAACGACCGTTACTCACTGTGCAAAGACTGTTGCAACTATAGAATATGGATGTGTAAGCCATCGAAACGTTTAAATAGAGAGTATTCCGTCTTGTAACAACCGTTACGCTCTGTGTAACGACCGTTACTCAGTGTGCAAAGACTGTTGCAACAATAGAATATGGATGTGTAAGCCATCGAAACGTTTAAATAGAGAGTATTCCGTCTTGTAACAACCGTTACGCTCTGTGTAACGACCGTTACTCAGTGTGCAAAGACTGTTGCAACTATAGAATATGGATGTGTAAGCCATCGAAACGTTTAAATAGAGAGTATTCCGTCTGTGTAACGACCGTTACTCAGTTGTAACAACCGTTACTGCGTTACGTTTAAATAGAGAGTATTCTCTTGTAACGACCGTTACTCAGTGTGCAAAGACTGTTGCAACAATAGAATATGGATGTGTAAGCCATCGAAACGTTTAAATAGAGAGTATTCCGTCTTGTAACAACCGTTACGCTCTGTGTAACGACCGTTACTCAGTGTGCAAAGACTGTTGCAACTATAGAATATGGATGTGTAAGCCATCGAAACGTTTAAATAGAGAGTATTCCGTCTTGTAACAACCGTTACGCTCTGTGTAACGACCGTTACTCAGTGTGCAAAGACTGTTGCAACTATAGAATATGGATGTGTAAGCCATCGAAACGTTTAAATAGAGAGTATTCCGTCTTGTAACAACCGTTACGCTCTGTGTAACGACCGTTACTCAGTGTGCAAAGACTGTTGCAACTATAGAATATGGATGTGTAAGCCATCGAAACGTTTAAATAGAGAGTATTCCGTCTTGTAACAACCGTTACGCTCTGTGTAACGACCGTTACTCAGTGTGCAAAGACTGTTGCAACAATAGAATATGGATGTGTAAGCCATCGAAACGTTTAAATAGAGAGTATTCCGTCTTGTAACAACCGTTACGCTCTGTGTAACGACCGTTACTCAGTGTGCAAAGACTGTTGCAACTATAGAATATGGATGTGTAAGCCATCGAAACGTTTAAATAGAGAGTATTCCCTTCTTGTAACAACCGTTACGCTCTGTGTAACGACCGTTACTCAGTGTGCAAAGACTGTTGCAACTATAGAATATGGATGTGTAAGCCATCGAAACGTTTAAATAGAGAGTATTCCGTCTTGTAACAACCGTTACGCTCTGTGTAACGACCGTTACTCAGTGTGCAAAGACTGTTGCAACTATAGAATATGGATGTGTAAGCCATCGAAACGTTTAAATAGAGAGTATTCCGTCTTGTAACAACCGTTACGCTCTGTGTAACGACCGTTACTCAGTGTGCAAAGACTGTTGCAACAATAGAATATGGATGTGTAAGCCATCGAAACGTTTAAATAGAGAGTATTCCGTCTTGTAACAACCGTTACGCTCTGTGTAACGACCGTTACTCAGTGTGCAAAGACTGTTGCAACTATAGAATATGGATGTGTAAGCCATCGAAACGTTTAAATAGAGAGTATTCCGTCTTGTAACAACCGTTACGCTCTGTGTAACGACCGTTACTCAGTGTGCAAAGACTGTTGCAACAATAGAATATGGATGTGTAAGCCATCGAAACGTTTAAATAGAGAGTATTCCGTCTTGTAACAACCGTTACGCTCTGTGTAACGACCGTTACTCAGTGTGCAAAGACTGTTGCAACAATAGAATATGGATGTGTAAGCCATCGAAACGTTTAAATAGAGAGTATTCCGTCTTGTAACAACCGTTACGCTCTGTGTAACGACCGTTACTCAGTGTGCAAAGACTGTTGCAACTATAGAATATGGATGTGTAAGCCATCGAAACGTTTAAATAGAGAGTATTCCGTCTTGTAACAACCGTTACGCTCTGTGTAACGACCGTTACTCAGTGTGCAAAGACTGTTGCAACAATAGAATATGGATGTGTAAGCCATCGAAACGTTTAAATAGAGAGTATTCCGTCTTGTAACAACCGTTACGCTCTGTGTAACGACCGTTACTCACTGTGCAAAGACTGTTGCAACTATAGAATATGGATGTGTAAGCCATCGAAACGTTTAAATAGAGAGTATTCCGTCTTGTAACAACCGTTACGCTCTGTGTAACGACCGTTACTCAGTGTGCAAAGACTGTTGCAACAATAGAATATGGATGTGTAAGCCATCGAAACGTTTAAATAGAGAGTATTCCGTCTTGTAACAACCGTTACGCTCTGTGTAACGACCGTTACTCAGTGTGCAAAGACTGTTGCAACAATAGAATATGGATGTGTAAGCCATCGAAACGTTTAAATAGAGAGTATTCCGTCTTGTAACAACCGTTACGGTCTGTGTAACGACCGTTACTCACTGTGCAAAGACTGTTGCAACTATAGAATATGGATGTGTAAGCCATCGAAACGTTTAAATAGAGAGTATTCCGTCTTGTAACAACCGTTACGCTCTGTGTAACGACCGTTACTCAGTGTGCAAAGACTGTTGCAACTATAGAATATGGATGTGTAAGCCATCGAAACGTTTAAATAGAGAGTATTCCGTCTTGTAACAACCGTTACGCTCTGTGTAACGACCGTTACTCAGTGTGCAAAGACTATTGCAACAATAGAATATGGATGTGTAAGCCATCGAAACGTTTAAATAGAGAGTATTCCGTCTTGTAACAACCGTTACGCTCTGTGTAACGACCGTTACTCAGTGTGCAAAGACTGTTGCAACAATAGAATATGGATGTGTAAGCCATCGAAACGTTTAAATAGAGAGTATTCCGTCTTGTAACAACCGTTACGCTCTGTGTAACGACCGTTACTCAGTGTGCAAAGACTGTTGCAACTATAGAATATGGATGTGTAAGCCATCGAAACGTTTAAATAGAGAGTATTCCGTCTTGTAACAACCGTTACGCTCTGTGTAACGACCGTTACTCAGTGTGCAAAGACTGTTGCAACTATAGAATATGGATGTGTAAGCCATCGAAACGTTTAAATAGAGAGTATTCCGTCTTGTAACAACCGTTACGGTCTGTGTAACGACCGTTACTCACTGTGCAATGACTGTTGCAGCTATAGAATATGGATGTGTAAGCCATCGAAACGTTTAAATAGAGAGTATTCCGTCTTGTAACAACCGTTACGCTCTGTGTAACGACCGTTACTCAGTGTGCAAAGACTGTTGCAGCAATAGAATATGGATGTGTAAGCCATCGAAACGTTTAAATAGAGAGTATTCCGTCTTGTAACAACCGTTACGCTCTGTGTAACGACCGTTACTCAGTGTGCAAAGACTGTTGCAACAATAGAATATGGATGTGTAAGCCATCGAAACGTTTAAATAGAGAGTATTCCGTCTTGTAACAACCGTTACGCTCTGTGTAACGACCGTTACTCACTGTGCAATGACTGTTGCAACTATAGAATATGGATGTGTAAGCCATCGAAACGTTTAAATAGAGAGTATTCCGTCTTGTAACAACCGTTACGCTCTGTGTAACGACCGTTACTCAGTGTGCAAAGACTGTTGCAACAATAGAATATGGATGTGTAAGCCATCGAAACGTTTAAATAGAGAGTATTCCGTCTTGTAACAACCGTTACGCTCTGTGTAACGACCGTTACTCAGTGTGCAAAGACTGTTGCAACAATAGAATATGGATGTGTAAGCCATCGAAACGTTTAAATAGAGAGTATTCCGTCTTGTAACAACCGTTACGCTCTGTGTAACGACCGTTACTCAGTGTGCAAAGACTGTTGCAACTATAGAATATGGATGTGTAAGCCATCGAAACGTTTAAATAGAGAGTATTCCGTCTTGTAACAACCGTTACGCTCTGTGTAACGACCGTTACTCAGTGTGCAAAGACTGTTGCAACTATAGAATATGGATGTGTAAGCCATCGAAACGTTTAAATAGAGAGTATTCCGTCTTGTAACAACCGTTACGCTCTGTGTAACGACCGTTACTCAGTGTGCAAAGACTGTTGCAACTATAGAATATGGATGTGTAAGCCATCGAAACGTTTAAATAGAGAGTATTCCGTCTTGTAACAACCGTTACGCTCTGTGTAACGACCGTTACTCAGTGTGCAAAGACTGTTGCAACAATAGAATATGGATGTGTAAGCCATCGAAACGTTTAAATAGAGAGTATTCCGTCTTGTAACAACCGTTACGCTCTGTGTAACGACCGTTACTCAGTGTGCAAAGACTGTTGCAACTATAGAATATGGATGTGTAAGCCATCGAAACGTTTAAATAGAGAGTATTCCGTCTTGTAACAACCGTTACGCTCTGTGTAACGACCGTTACTCAGTGTGCAAAGACTGTTGCAACAATAGAATATGGATGTGTAAGCCATCGAAACGTTTAAATAGAGAGTATTCCGTCTTGTAACAACCGTTACGCTCTGTGTAACGACCGTTACTCAGTGTGCAAAGACTGTTGCAACAATAGAATATGGATGTGTAAGCCATCGAAACGTTTAAATAGAGAGTATTCCGTCTTGTAACAACCGTTACGCTCTGTGTAACGACCGTTACTCAGTGTGCAAAGACTGTTGCAACAATAGAATATGGATGTGTAAGCCATCGAAACGTTTAAATAGAGAGTATTCCGTCTTGTAACAACCGTTACGCTCTGTGTAACGACCGTTACTCAGTGTGCAAAAATATGGACTGTTGAAGGGAGGTATAAGGAATATGGATGTGTAAGCCATCGAAACGTTTAAATAGAGAGTATTCCCTTGTAACAACCGACGCTCTGTGTAACGACCGTTACTCAGTGTGCAAGGAAGGCTACTATAGAATATGATGTGTAAGCCCATGCATTTACTGTATTCCGTCTTGTAACAAACGTTACCTCTAACGAATTACTCAGTGTGCAAAGACTGTTGCATGGATGTGTAAGCCATCGAATGACGTTTAAATCTCACCTGGAGAGTTGAAATGGTATTGTAACAGGAGTGTGTACGTCTTGTAACAACCGTTACTCTGTGCTCTTTGAAACGTTGCAACTATTCTGTATGGATGTTCGCCCACGAAACGTTTAATAGAGAGTATTGGTCTTGTAACAACCGTTACGCTCTGTGTAACGACCGTTATAGAATACTATAGAATATGGATGTGTAAGCCATCGTAAACGTTTGAAAACCGTTAGAGAGGGATTCCGTCTTGTAACAACCGTTTGTACACGGTGTAACGTTGCCTTTACTCAGTGTGCAAAGACTGTTGTGGGGCACGATATGGATGTGAAAGCGTTCGAAACGGTTAAATAGAGAGTATTCCGTCTTGTAACAACCGTTACTCACTGTGTAACGACCGACTCACTGTGCAACAGACTAAATTCCTTCAGAATATGGATGTGTAAGCCATCGAAACGTTTAAATAGAGAGTATTCCGTCTTGTAACAACCGTTACGCTCTGTGTAACAACCGTTACTCACTGAGCTTTGTGGCAATATGGATGTGTAAGCCATCGAAACGTTTAAATAGAGAGTATTCCGTCTTGTAACAACCGATTACTCAGTGTGGAAAGACTGTTGCAACTAAGAATAGAATATAGAGAGTATTCCGTCTGGCTGTGTGCACTGCAACATAGAATATGGTATGCAACCGTTACGGTCTGTGTAATCAGAAACGTTTAATAGAGAGTATTCCGTCTTGTAACAACCGTTACCACAGACACTCTGTGTAACGACCGTTACTCAGTGTGCAAAGACTGTTGCAACTATAGAATATGGATGTGTAAGCCATCGAAACGTTTAAATAGAGAGTATTCCTTCTTGTAACAACCGTTACGCTCTGTGTAACGACCGTTACTCAGTGTGCAAAGACTGTTGCAACAATAGAATATGGATGTGTAAGCCATCGAAACGTTTAAATAGAGAGTATTCCGTCTTGTAACAACCGTTACGCTCTGTGTAACGACCGTTACTCATGTGCTAAAGACTAATCAAATCCACCATATCTAGATGTGTTAAGCCATCGTAAACGTTTATAGAGATTGACTTACGCCCATGTCGACAAAGCCTTGCCCCTCAACCCAATAAGAGCTCATGAAATCAGTGCCATTAGTGCCTCGCTCGCTGCAACATCATGGAGTCCGCATTCTGGAGGTCCCCGTCCACCTTCAGCAGCTTCTATCTCAGGCACTATTCAGCACAGAGACATGACAACTCCTTTGGAATCAGGAAGGCGATCTTGTAACTTGTAGGTGTATTTGTTGTTTGTATGCATATCCATGCTTTTTGGGGGATTAATGGGCCATATGATCTGTACAAGTGGTCCCTTATCCAGGAGACCTATCTATGGATACCCGGGGACTTGGGTCATCTTGGGTGAGTTGTATTGTCTAATTGTTGTTGTTTTTTCTAAGAGTTCAACAATGTTTCTTGGCCCACCTCCTCGTTGGTAATCAACTCAGTTTGTAGTGAAACGGTAACATGATAGAATAGATTGTTTGATTTAAATTAATATATCTATCTATTCTATCTATATACTTACCGTTTCACTACGATTAAAGGTTCCCTCCCATCCTCCCTCTTTTGAACCATTGTTTAACTCAAGTTTCAGGAAAATGTATCCTGAGTTGAAATAGCCGCTACGGAAGTGACGTCACCCAGGTCTTACCACCGGCTTATACGCACGGCAACCGTGCCAAGGGAAGTAATTTAGTCTTTTACTTAGACTATAGTCTTTGGTAAATTGGCATTTGCCCCAAGTTGGAAGAGTAAACTCAGTTCGTAGTGAAACGGTAAGTATATAGATAGAATAGATAGATATATTAATTTAAATCAAACATTTAGGCCCTTGAGACGTTTCACTAGATATTGATTTGCTGCTGTAACGACGCTATGCATTATGTAACAACAGTTACGCATTCTGTAGCGATAGTTACTAACGATATAGAATGGTCCTTGTAAGTATAGAACTTGTGAATAGGCATTACTTCGCTGCTGTAACGACCGATACGCAGAGTATTGCGACCGTTATACACACACACGCACACGCACGCACACGCACGCACACGCACGCACACACACGCACACGCACACACACACACACACACACACACACACACACACACACACACACACACATCTCTCTCTATCTCTCTCTATCTCTCTCTCTCTCTCTCTCGCTCTCGCTCTCTCTCTCTCTCTCTCTCTCTCTCTCTCGCTCTCGCTCTCTCTCTCTCTCTCTCTCTCTCTCTCTCTCTCTCTCTCTCTCTCTCTCTCTCTCTCTCTCTCTCTCTCTCTCACACACACACACACACACACACACACACACACACACACACACACACACACACACACACACACACACACACACACACACACACACACACACACACACACACACATGTTCGCGCACGTTCTGCTCACGCTTTCACCATCTCTATCAAGTTTCGATATTTCTTATATATTTTGTTTCACCCTTTTAATTAATAATACCCTTTCCACTGCCCTTTCTCACGGTCGATCGAGTCATGACATAAAAGGGGTTAATCCTATTAGCTGCCTATTTGCAGCAAAGCTATTCAACCGAACATACTCACAGTCTTTCATTTTGCTGGTTAGTTTAGCGTTATCAAAATGTTCGAGAAGCATAATTGGAGTTGAGATTCTTCCGTTCCTGTGCACACAATCAGAAAATTAATGTCAATTATCTTGCAAACGAATAAAAGAAAATCGGACTTCCAGCTTAATATTAAGTTCTTCACAACGTTTCCGCGGCAACCGAGAATGTTTAAACTCTGTATCTGTATGCATAATTATGCCTAGAGTACTGTCACATGCTTCTGTGCCAACCACAAAAAGTTAGGGAACGCTTGCTGCGAAAACTTCAGACATCGTTTTGAGTGCTTAAGCTGACAGTCATACATTTTGCTGATGCTGTAATATTATGATGGTACAAAGTCCGAACGTTTACGCAATGTAAAAAATATCCTGCACGACGTTACAAATGCGCTGATGGGAGACTGTTTGAGATGGTACCTTACATGATCCAATGGGATGCATTTGCACACTGCGCCGATAAAATATAAAGCATAGCAGTGTACACATATGACTAATGAATAAAACTGCAACCTGATTTTTGTTCTCACCCTTGTCATTGTGCACGTAAAAGAAATACAAAGACTTAGCCAAGAACGAGCAATTGCCCTTTGGCCTCTCAGAGGCCCACGATGACTTCACAGAGATTAGAAAAAGTGATGAAAGACATTACTGTCATTATACCCAACCGCTAAAAAAAGGTTTCAGGTAAATTAATGAGGCAGTTCCTTAGACAGAAGCCGTTATGTCTTGCATCACTATCGTGGGGCTAAACCGCCATATTGAGCAGTCACGTGATTTCTGACCTGCTTGCGTGAAGCTATGGCTATGTCTGAAGACCCCTAACACGTTTGCACATTTATTTGCCAACGATCCTTTCAAGAATCGTACTGTGACCATCCTCCATATTTTTGTAAAGTACCCCATTGACTTTGTCACTGGGCCTGGTCACGTGACCAGTGACACATTTTGTCCAAAAACATTAATTGCTCACTTGTCTACGGGAGCAGAGCAATTAGTGTATGGGAGCAGAGCAATTAGTGTATGGGAGCAGAGCAATTAGTGTATGGGAGCAGAGCAATTAGTGTATGGGAGCAGAGCAATTAGTGTATGGGAGCAGAGCCATTAGTGTATGGGAGCAGAGCAATTAGTGTATGGGAGCAGAGCAATTAGTGTATGGGAGCAGAGCAATTAGTGTATGGGAGCAGAGCCATTAGTGTATGGGAGCAGAACAATTAGTGTATGGGAGCAGAGCCATTAGTGTTTTGCGATGTTGAGAGATATCTAAATAAAGAAACAAAAGAAGAAAAACATTTAAAAACCCAGAAAACGAATGAATGAAAGATACAAACAAAAGACAAAGGAGAAAGAAAACAATCAAACATAGAGCCTACTAATGTTTATATCCAAAGCATAGATAGACAAATATATGAAGGAAGAAAATAAAATAAAAACAATGCTATATTTACCATGCTGCTCATTGATCTCAATACAATATAAAAAATAAAAATATAAAAAACATTATTTTTAAATTATTAGCCTCCCCCTGTGTTCATTCACTTTGCAAATAATAGATCAGAGGTGGGGGGAGGGTTGTACCGCGTTGTGTTTTTGTTTGTTTTCAAATCCTCCCAAGGAAGGAGAACATCTAAAACAATGAGTACCAGAAATAGCAAATAGAATGCATATTTTGTGTATTTTTTATATCGATTTTATGAACATTGGGGGGGGGGGGGGGGGGGATGAAGACTTCTTTGATGTCAATTTTGTAAGGAAAACTTTTTGTTGAAAAAATGCAATGACAAAAAAACAAAAACAAAAAAAAACACTATGTTCCCTACCACCCTAACGTTTCGTTCCACTTTCCTTTTTAGTTTCATTTTTCTTTTCTTTTTTTTCTGTTTTCCTTTCAACCTGAAAATGTAAATGCAAATCGCGTATGGATAGAAAAATAGTGGAATGGAGATTACGAGAAAGTATAGGACGGGCAAAATATTTCTTTATTTTTTTAAAATCTCTGCCATCTTTTTGAAAGACGCGTACAAACTCGAGTACTAAAAAGAACAGAAATGCAACCAAAGAAAAGAGATAAAAGAGTAAGAACGAGAAGCAAATGACAACAGAATATCGAAAGTAGGGGGGGGGGGCTACTCCTTATTTTCTCGACAACAAAAAGGCAGCCCCGGGGAAGATTATTTCGTAAATGTGCACCTTTTTTCTAGTTTTCGTTTTTGTTCCTGTATTTTTTTTACTTTTTTTTTTTTTTGCTAAAGTTATTGATTTTGTTGTTGTTCTTGGGTTTGTTTTCTCATAACTGTTTGCCTTACGAACGTATTTGTTGTTTTCGTCTGAACTGAAGTATTGTGTTCATTGTTTTGTGCTTTTTTTAAAATTTACTGATAGTTTGATGTTCCGTTATGCAAACAAAACCTCTCTCTCTCTCTCTCTCTCTCTCTCTCTCTCTCTCTCTCTCTCTCTCTCTCTCTCTCTCTCTCTCTCTCTCTCTCTCTCTCTCTCTCTCTCTCTCTCTCTCTCTCTCAAGCTCTCTCTCTCTCTCGCTCTCTCTCTCTCTCTCTCTCTCTCTCTCTCTCTCTCTCTCTCTCTCTCTCTCTCTCTCTCTCTCTCTCTCTCTCTCTCTCTGTTCAGGGGGGGGGGAGGGAAGATGGAGGAAGAAGTAATGTCTTGTGTTTTTATGTTATTCTATTGATACATTCTGTTTAGATTGATTTGTTTCTTCCTCCAGATGGTATTTCCTGATTCTTGTTAATTCAATTTATATTAGTTAATGTGATTACTGTACTGGGTGGGTGGGTGGTGGAGGATGGATGAGGATGTTTGAATGATGTTGAACAAATGTTTCAAATCTCTCTCTCTCTCTCTCTCTCTCTCTCTCTCTCTCTCTCTCTCTCTCTCTCTCTCTCTCTCTCTCTCTCTCTCTCTTCAAACTCTCTCTCTCTCTCTCTTTGTGTGTGTGTAACAACAGGGGCGCACTCCCAACTTAGATGGATTAAGAGATCTGTGAATCGAATGACTGCAAGTGGGAAATAACGAATTGTAAATTCTGCAAGTCTAGTATACACAATGAGAGGGCCCCCCCCCCCTGCCGATTGGAACATTAACCAAGCTGGAGAGAAGCTGAGTCTACGTATTTTGCTACAGTTAGAACAAAATGTTTTTCTAAGCTTTACATGTCAATCCTTGTGCTGCTACAGCGAGGTCTCCTATGTAACATGAGGGATGTATGCTGTGCTGGAGGGGCCCAAAACAATACGATTGGGGAAGAAGCTATTTTGACAGTTACAACAAATGTTTTCATTGTGTGTGTGTGTTCTGTGCGTGTGTGTTGTGCGTGTGTGTGTGTGTGTGCGTGCGTGTGTGTGCGTGCGTGCATGCGTGTAGCGTGCTGCGTGCGTGCGTGTACTGTGTTTCCATGCGAGTGTCCCTTTGTATGTGTGCTTGTGTGCAAGAGTGTGCGTGCGTGTGTGTGTGTGCAAAATGTTTTTGCGCGCGTGCGCGCGTACGCGTACGTGCGTGTGTGTGCGTGCGTGTGTATGAACAAACACTCTGTGTTTGTTGCTGTGCGTGCGTGCGTGCGTGGCGTTCGTTTCTTTTAAGCAACTGCGTGCGTCTGCT
>CM065680.1:43837583-43840083 GCA_017654935.2 Phymorhynchus buccinoides | reverse complement strand
AACGCGTTCACGCTCGTGCGTGCACGTACGTGTGTGTGTGTCTGTTGTGCGTGTGTGAGTGTTTCAATACTGATTGTAAAGCGCTTTGTGCTCGATAAAAAGCGCTATATAAATATCCGTTTATTATTATTATTATTATTATTATTTACGTTTTTAACTAACAAACGATTGTAGATATGGAACTAATCAAGAACAGAAAGAGAGAAGCAGCTGTGTTTATGGTTAACAAATGAAAAGGTATAATAAAGAGGTAACTAGGGAAAGGGGGACATGACGGTTCGAGTTGCAAAGTCTTCTCCTGTTGTGGTCGTGAACATTGTGATGGCAGTATTTCTGTCTTTGATTGACGCAACAGTGAGACAGCGATATCAGAAATGGAAACAAATCAATCGATCTCACGTTTGCCCATTTATATATCAGCATCGCAGATCGCCCGAAGGAATGTAGTGAGGGACTTTATCAACTTCTATTACAAGCCTCCGCCATGATACGAAGCAAAGCGAGTGGGCGTACCGCTAGTTTCTCAACAAAAATCAAACAAGCAAACAAACAAAAAAACGTTCGTATAGTCACTCTCTCTCTCTCTCTCTCTCTCTCTCTCTCTCTCTCTCTCTCTCTCTCTCTCTCTCTCTCTCTCTCTCTCTCTCTCTCTCTCTCTCCTCTCTCTCTCCTCCCCTCTCTCTCTCCCTCTCCCTCTCCCTCTCCCTCTCCCTCTCCCTCTCTCTCTCTCTCTCCCTCTCTCTCTCTCTCTCTCTCTCTCTCTCTCTCTCTCTCTCTCTCTCTCTCTCTCTCTCAGAATTATATTATAGTCTTAGAATTACGCAAGGAAAGATCGCCCAGTGGGCAGATAGGCAGAAGATAGGCGAGGGAGGTACTCTACAACTGATAAATACACCAATCTAAAGATACAATCTCTACGGTATTCACCAGATGATATTGGATGGTACATGATAAATGGAGTAACGGTGGAGCAAACGGTTTGCGATTTTGGTATGGGTGAAGGAATCTGAATCACTTTGGCTCTTGATTATTTTTGTAACTTTTCATATTGTGGTGTCCTCAATCTTGCCTGTTCTGATAGTTCTATAAAGCTCCAGTTGTTGCCCCATTGCATTTTGTGAGCATGTTTGTGTTTGTGTGTGTGTGTGTGTGTGCGCGCACATACAGGTGCCTGTGTGTCTGAGTGTGTGCGTGTGCTTGTACAGTATGTATGTGCTTTTCTATTTTGTCTCTATGTCCGTTCGACTTCTCGGTTAGCTTCTGCTGTTTTCTGTTGTTTAGCTTTCTTCTTCTTCTTCTTCTTCTTCTTCTTCTTCTTCTTCTTCTCCTTCTTCTCCTTCTTCTTCTTCTTCTTCTTCTTCTTCTTCTTCTTCTTCTTCTTCTTCTTCTTCTTCTTCTTCTTCTTCTTCTTCTTCTTCTTCTTCTTCTTCTTCTTCTTCTCCTTCTTTCTCCTTCTTCTTCTTCTTCTTCTTCTTCTCCTTCTCCTTCTCCTTCTTCTTCTTCTTCTTCTTCTTCTTCTTCTTCTCCTTCTCCTTCTTCTTCTTCTTCTTCTTCTTCTTCTTTCTTCTCCTTCTTCTTCTCTTCTTCTTCTTCTCTTCTTCTTCTTCTTCTTCTCCTTCTTCTTCTTCTTCTTTCTTCTTCTTCTTTCTTCTTCTTCTTCTTCTTCTTCTTCTTCTTTCTTCTTCTTCTTCTTCTTCTTCTTCTTCTTCTCCTTCCAGAGTCCTCCTCCTGCTCCTTTCCCCCTTCTCACTTGTATTTTGTTCTGTTTACTTTCGTTCTCTCTTTGTCGCAGTCTTGGTTTCTGCTACGATATTTTTATAAGGGGGGGAGGGGGAGTATGCATTCTCTGCTTTTGATTCAGTAGATCCGCTGTTGTCATTTAGTTCTGCTATGTTATACCGATTTTCGCCATTAATCCCTTAATCTGTCAAAATTGCATGTATCACATTTTGACATTTTTAAGAGAGAAAAAAAAGCGTCCATGGCGTCACCCATACCATGACTCTAAGCAGAAGCACAGACATGTATTCACCAACGATTTCAGATCATAACAGTTTGTCAAATCTTATCACTGTGGGGGCTCTGTTACAACCATTATTGCAAATATTACCTGAATCCGACTTTCCTCTGTGATGGGGTGCGAATGAAGTCGTTGCTCTTTGCGTTTCCCTAGAGCTTCTCCAGGGTTATTGTTCTTTAAGCTTGTTCTTTGTTCTTTTCTTTGTAGGGAGACGCAAATAGTAGGCGTGTGACGGCATGGCGTCAGATCCCATAAGGCTGACGATGTTACGGGATCTTCTTCGTCGATTGCTCAGTCTCCCTTCATATGAGCGCAGATGCGTCATGCTGCCGTTATGCTCCTAACTGATAAATAGTTAGGCCCAGCAGGTCCGTCTTCGAATGGAAAATCAAATCTTTGTATGAGTTTCTTGGACAAGGGGCAAGAGAATGGACCAGTAAGGCAGCAGAAAGATAGCAGATGACAGTAAGCAAAGGGAAA
>CM065680.1:43827583-43830083 GCA_017654935.2 Phymorhynchus buccinoides | reverse complement strand
TCTGGTGGTAAACTGTGGAACGACCTCCCTGATTATCTAAAAAATAAAACTAGCGTATTTTCCTTTCGAAAAACTTATCACAAGCTCCTAATAGACAATCTTGTTTATTAGTAATGCTAATTAATGAGTTTTACTTCAAACGTTACTAATGCCATCAGCTTATGCCTAGATTCTTATACATCTCTCTCTCTCTCTCTCTCTCTCTCTCTCTCTCTCTCTCTCTCTCTCTCTCTCTCTCTCTCTCTCTCTCTCTCTCTCTCTCTCTCTCTCTCTCTCTCTCACTGTCCCTCTCTCTCATATTCCCATGTTATCTTATAATGGGTTGGTTTTTTTTTGTTCTTCCTTAAAATTGGGTTTATTCTGAAAAATTGTCATTGTCTCAAAATGGTTTCCCTTTTTTCGTACTCAATTTAAACTACCAATTCAAGTTCACCATTGCTAAGTATTATCCATGTTTGCTTTAAATCCCATTTTTTATTTCTTTTTCAATTATTTCATGTGCCAATGTTTGTTCCATTTTCTTGACTTGATTGTTTTATGACAAATTTTCTTTGCTTGATGCATGGTATGAATGTGTGAGTGAGAGGGCAAGGTGTAAAGAAGCTATTGTAGCTTATCCTTTTTACCCTCAATAAAACATTCGTATTCGTATTTCTCTCTCTCTCTCTCTCTCTCTCTCTCTCTCTCTCTCTCTCTCTCTCTCTCTCTCTCTCTCTCTCTCTCTCTCTCTCTCTCTCTCTCTCTCTCTCTCTCTCTCTCTCTCTCTCTCTCTCTCTCGCGCGCGCGCGCGCGAGTGTGTGTTTAGTGTCATAAAATAATTATTTAGTATACACATTTTTTTTTATTTTTTTTTTTTTAGGTTTATATTGTTTTATTTTGTTTATTGTGATTTAGCCAGAATGTTTATATTTATGTAACGAAAAGTGTCTCTTTGATATATTGTATTGGGGATCCTGTATGATGAGAGAGAGAGGGAAAGAGAGAGAGAAGGGGGAGAGAGAGAGGGGGAGAGGGAGAGGAAGAGAGAGGAAGAGAGGGGGGAGGGAGAGATAGAGAGAGGGAGGGGGGGAGGGGGAAGAGAGAGAGAGAGGAGAGAGGGAGAGAGAGAGAGAGAGAGAGGAGAGAGGGAGAGAGAGAGAGAGAGAGAGAGAGAGAGAGAGAGAGAGAGAGAGAGAGAGAGAGAGAGAGAGAGAGAGAGAGAGAGAGAGTATGGGCCGTGTGTACGCACGTATTAATTGGTGCATTCCTTCCGGTTATTTGTTTACATTTTTATTATTTGTTGTGAGTGTGATGTGTAATGAGAGAGTGACAGTGCTTGGTGAACGAGGGTGGATGTCTTTGTGAGTGAAAATCATGTTATTTCGTTACTTTATTTCTTTATATTCGAATGTTGGTGGTATGACTTTCTTGCTGATTTTAATTAATGTTTTCCATCTTTCATTGTTGCTTTTGTAACGTGCAACGAGCATACTACTATATGGAGTTTTAGCGCTATATGAATTATTATTATTTTGATTATTATTATTATTATTATTATTGCTACTATTATTATTATAGGATTGGGTTTCATCTTGTTATGCATAAGTGTTTACTCCAAAATGCGTGCATGTTGAAGATGAGTATGTAGAATAGGATTTGGTTTTATTCTGTCATGTGTATGTGCTTACATTTACGCTTGATGTATTTTTAAGATTAGTATGTAAAATGGGCTTAGGCTTGATTTTATTATGTGTATCGGCTTTAAATTTAAAATGTGTACATGTTACGAGTATGTAAAATAAGGATTAGTTTTAATTTTGTGATGAGTTAAGTTTTACTTATGTGCATGTTAAAGATGAGGACTAGAAAGTAGGATCAGGCTTGATTTCGTTATGAGCAGTATTTACTTTTTAATATGTGTATTCGCTTGCAAATAATATGACTAGGTTTGCTTTTGTTACGAGTGTGTGTCTACTTTTTAATATGTTCATGCTAAAAATGAATAATGGAATGTAGGAATAGGTTTCATGTTGCCATGGGTACATGTATTTACATTTTAAATTGTGCATGCTAAGATGAGTAGGTAAAGTAATACTATGTTTGACTTATTATATGCATGGGTTTCTTCAAATAAGTACATTTTAATGATGAAGTATGATTGAGTTTTTTGTATTTTTTATGTTTGTGCACTTCTCTATTTTGAATGTTTAAAGATGAGTGTGAAAAGTAGGATTGGGTTTTATTTTCCCGTGTGTATGCGCTTACCTCACACATTTTGAATGTTAATAATTAGTATAGTTAATAATAATAGGTTTGATTTTTTGATTTTATTACTTTGTATGGGTTTATTTTCGTTTTCCATTTTCTACTTTTATATATGTATTTTGTCCAGAGGGCTGGATGTAAAAAAGCATGTATTGCTTACTCTATTACCCTCTATAAATAAAATTCAATCAATCAATCAATCAATCTCTCTCTCTCTCTCTCTCTCTCTCTCTCCTTCATCGCTTCTGTTTCCTGT
>CM065680.1:43800083-43822583 GCA_017654935.2 Phymorhynchus buccinoides | reverse complement strand
CACCTACATAAATACAAAACATAGACCAATGGGTCTGTTCTCGACTTGCCATAATAACTGACTAAATATTATTACAGTACAACATTACACGATGTTCAACTGGTCCTCTCGCTTCTTGAAGGCGTAATAGATATACATGGCAAGTTTTCTGTTTAGATCAACATCTTGCATAGATAACAAATGACGAATATCATGATTTGATACACTGTTTAATGGTTGTGTAAGATATTTGCCTCTAGCTTCAGTGTGCATAGGACAATAAACAAGAAAGTGATCTTCGTTTTCTAATAAACCGGGGCAAAAGGGGCAATCAGTGGAGTTGGAAGTCTGGTATCTCTTATTTGCATCTAGTTCATTTACACCAAAACAAAATCTGATCAAACAGTCCCTTAAAAAGTATATAGTAATGTCGTTAACCCTTTCACCGCCAGCCATATTTCAGCCAAAAATGTCCATTACATTTACCTGGGTAAACAAAATCCATTTGCAGTATTGGGGATTCTTCTGTGACATATATAAAATAAGGTCTATCCTTACTTCCCAAACCTAAGACAATAGGGTCTTTGGATAATAGACCCCAATTTGATGCCTTTTAGTGACATAGGTGGTAAATCACTGTGGTGCTAAAATGCGACTTTGGTGGTGAAAGGGTTAATGTATTTTGTCTGCATGGTGAAGTGTTTTAAACAATCGATATGTTGACAAACGATAGACTGTGACATTAAAATGCATTTCAGCCGGAAATTTTCAACAAGACTGTTTGTTTGACCGAACGCAGAAAACTGGCTTCATTTGAAATTTCTCTATTCCAGGCATCCTAAAACAAACAAGTGACAATAAGCAATCTTTGATTGACTTGAGCCAGTTCGTTTTTGTTTGTCTTTGTGATTGCAGATCGTTTTCTAGCATGGTTAGTGCTTGCTTAGGTAATCTGTCATCAGAAAAGTTACGTAGCTTTAACCAATAACTTATGTTTGAAATTGTAGTGTCAATGTATAACGGGTAGCAGGACAGATACAGAGAGAAACAGAGAGAACACGAATAAACGACTGTTTTTATTTAGTGATTGAGTACAAAACCCGATTTCGTTCTGGGTTTTTTCTTTTTCATATTTTATTGAATAAGCACAAAATGGACTTTTTTTATTCAAGAGAGAGAGAGGGGGGGGAGAGAGAGAGAGAGAGAGAGAGAGAGAGAGAGAGAGAGAGAGAGAGAGAGAGAGAGAGAGAGAGAGAGAGAGAGAGAGAGAGAGAGAGAGAGAGAGAGGGAGAGAGAGAGGGGGGAGAGGTGTATGCGGAAGACGAAATAACAAAAATAAAGAACATAGGAACAGAAGGGTCAAACATCAGAAAGACAAACACTCTTTAACGGATGTTGTATTCAGCCCCTGCCTTTTTTTTATTTCCTTTAAAGTTATTTGTTTGTAAAGCAGAAGTGAGACATAATGCACTCATCTATGAGATGTCTCACGCACGTGCACATCTTTGGTCATCCCGGAGGACAATTGCAATAAGCACACTTCTCTTGTCAACTCAAGCTTCTTCAGAAAGAAAAATCGGAGAAAGCATGTTTGTTCATTCAAGGATAAGAAAGATAATTCATCTGTTGTAGGCAAATGTCAAGTGAGAACAAATCCCCTCCCATTCTTAGGCAGTTTTTGTTCATATATTTATAACATTCAGATGGGTTTTTTATTGTTTGCTACAAGACAAAAAGCTTTTGGAATTGTGTGTATGCATTTGTTTTACTTTAAATAAGGCAAACCGTTATTCACGGAGGATGCATCGTTCAGATAATTGTTAGCCTTTTTGAAACCGACAGAAAGACAGAAAGTAAAAAATATCCTATGTTTGTCCTAGTTCACTATTGCACCATTGATACTTGTAGTACAGTCACGAAATCACAGACCGACATGGTTATTTACATAATTTATGTAGCCTAGTGGGGCATGGGCATCGATAACTGTGGTTCTAAACACTGAAGAACACATAACGGTAAAGCATATAAAATCTAGTTAATGTAAGGTACCTAATGACATGCTTTGTGCGTATTATGTGTTTTGTTTCATGTTTGGGTTGTTGTTGGGTTTTTTGTCTTCTAAATCCGTTCATCAATTCAGCTTTCCATTCTTTCTTCCCTGTTTACGTTTTCTTCTTTCTGTCTTCCTTTCCTTCCTTTCTATGACTTTTCTTCCAGTCTACGTCCCTCCCGTCTGTGTATTGGATACCTAAGATCTTGCAAATACAATTACGATCAGAGGGGTCTCGCTTCCTTTGCTTCCTGGCTTGCCATTAGCATTATGCTTTTATGACTATAGTGCAGAGCTGGGAGACTCTTTTATCCGTGCGTGGAAATACCAGTCCAGTAGAAAATCACAAGAAGTAGCGGTAGTAATAGTAGCGTAGAGTGGTAGCAGTTGAAGCAGCAGCAGTAGTAATAGTAGTCGTGGTCATAGAAGCAGCGGCGTAGGCTAGGCGGTAGTAGTAGTAGTAGTGGTGGTGGTGGTGGTAGAGGTAGCGGTAGCAGGAGTAGTAGTAGCAGCAATAGCAGCAGCAGTAGTAGTAGCAGCAATAGCAGCAGCAGCAATGGCAGTAGCAGCAATAGCAGCAGCAGTAGTAGAAGGAGTACTATTATAGTAGTTGTATTACTAGCAGTGGTGGTGGTGGTAGGTGTTTTTTTAACAGGCTTGAGTGGTTTTAAAAACGAAGCATTATGCAGTGTATGCCACGCTCAAAACGCAACACAATGGAGTGATTCTATGATAGTGGATGCCTTCTGTATAAAGACCGAGAACAGAAATAATAGATTTTTTTTTAACGAGAAAAGAAGAACAGATTAATTTTTAAAATATACACAGAAGTAAATGCGTAAAGAAACAGACAGAATCAGATTAAATATTAATCTTAACTACTTTTTTTCTTAACCTGACGACGTCGTTTTCTTTGTTCTGAACCAAAACATATGACAGTGATTCTCTGAAACTTTTAAAAGACCAACCCGGATGTCCTTTCTGGAATGTTGACATCCCCTCTTTTTTTCTCTCCTGTCTTCCTTCTATTCTGACTTCTTGGAAGCGTGCTTTATGACATTCAGACAATAGCTTGGTGGGGGGGGGGGGGGGTCTCTAACCTTTATGGAAGTTGGAGAACTTCGGGTGGGGGGGGGGGGGGGGGGGGGGGGGACTAGGAGGGATTTAAAAAAATGACAAGGGATGAACAATGGTGAGACCTTTTGAAAGTATACTTCCTCGTTGCTAATCCTTTCTGTGAACCATTGGAAGGAAAGTTTAGCTTTTACGTCCTCCCGGCCGAAGCCATATGGGACATTACTTTTTATTTAGTTGGGGGCAAATGAACCATTCAGTGCCAAGACCTGATTGTGTATTACGCATTCTAGCATCACCACCACCATTCCTACCAACCACCAGACACCCCGGTCATGGTATCTAAACACCCCCACCCCCCACCCATCCCCAGTGTCCTCATGAAAAGTGTAACACTTTGTTCAATCACAATTCCCATGTTTGGGGCTTCTTGTTGTTGTTGTTGTTGTTGTTGTTCTTCTTCTTCTTCTTCTTCTTCTTCTTCTTCTTCTTCTTCTTCTTCTTCTGCGTTCCTGGGCCATAAGGCCACAATGGGTACGCATGTGTCCGTTTTCCAGTTGTCACTATGTCCTCGCTGCATTCAGCCGACACATTCCGATTTCGGAGGAACTCAAAGGAGAAAAATATGGAAGATTGTTTTGGAGAAAAAAAAGGCAGGAGAATGGGCCAAAAGTCAGAAAGATAGTAGATGACAAAAAGCAAGGACAAAAAGGCAGAGTCAAAGAGAGAGACAGATTAGAGGAAGTTACAGGCACAGAACTTCCAGAAGGTGGGGGAACTATTTGTAGGGAATACCCCCCGGTATTCCCACGGGGCACATGTTTGGAGCAAGGCATCGCAAAGCATCGCACAAAATAAGGAATGGTTTTTCGGTTACATCCACCCACACAGCACCTACTGTTCTCTTCTTCAAGGACTTGTAGCCAGGGCCATTCTTCAACAGTCCCCGAAGCACGGATTGTGTTGTTTTCATTTGTAATCATTCCCTTTTCTTTCCTTTTCAAAGGACTGGTTGAATCAGGACCAAACCTATGGGCGATCTGGTCATGGCATTATTACATTGTAGTAGTCTTTTACCATCATTATATTGTAACGTAAATTACTCTGCTAAAATAATCCACTCTTGAACAGTATATAATGCGAACAAATAATCTGCAGTCTTATGCGTAAACGTTTGTTAAAATAAAAACAATATTGTGATATATTCATAATGCGCTAAGCTACTAAAGCAAACTTAAGCAGACAAAACAATATATACTGGGGTAACAAAAAAATATTATGCTCTTTCACTCCGGACTACTAAAACTATTAGGTTATTCCCAGAGATGCAAAAGCCGGATTTAATGAGTGTAGAAAATCCTATTCGCAAACCATCTACAAGCAAACACAAGTCATGCTAGCAACCCACCTTTTGCCCACCATTGTTCTTTTTTTTTTAACCCTTTCACCGCCAACGTCGCATTTTAGCACCACAGTGAATTAACACCTATGTCACTAAAAGGCATCAAAATGGGGTCTAGTTATCCAAAGACCCTATTGTCTTAGTTTGGGGAAGTAAGACTAGACCTTATTTTATGTATGTCACAGAAGAATACCCAATACTGCATATGGATCTTGTTCTCTACCCAGGTAAATGTAATAGCAATTTTTGGCTGAAATATGGCTGGCGGTGAAAGGGTTAAAGCAATTCTCGCTTGCTGAATGAAAAAGATACAGACGGACCAGCACACAAAGGAGTAAAGGAAAATATGCAATGGCATTGAAAAACAAGTTCATGTTATTTAGCTTTATAATGCCAACAACATCCAAGATTATAATTCCCTAAGGTGGGTTTTTGTGGGGGGGTTTAAAGAAAACAATGTCACTGCACCTAACGCTTTTTTGTTTAACCAGAAGAAACGATTGTGACTCCAAGCATCGTCGTTCGACTCTCAAAGGGATTTGGTTTTTCCCAAGTGTTTGTTTTTTTGGCGTTGTGTTACAAGACAAACAATGAGGTCACTAGATGGCTTCAAACACCTTCGTTCAACTCTCAAAGGTACGTTGTTTTTTCTCCCGATTATTTTTTCTCACCTTATTTTCAGGCTTGTTTAACTTATTAGCTGATTGTGCCCGGAGACCGCCAATCTCCTTGAATGCACACACACACAGAGGTTGACATTTATACGCAGCCGGAGTTTTGACAGAATGAAGATATGGGTAGTATTTTAAATGGTGGTGGTGGGTGGGGTTTTAATTTAACATCTTGCAACGCAGTTGAAAGAACTAACGCCTTGAGTATTTTTATTCAAGGTCGGCAAAAATAAACATCCAATAGAACGCATCGCCGGACAATGATAGGGTTAGGGCTAGGCTTAGGGACAGTTAAGTGTCAATCTGATAACATACCATCAGTTTTTATATTTTTGTTTGTGGATTAAACGGTTTCAAGTTATTCATTTTATATTCATCAAAAGGGTTTAGGATAGGGTTAGGAATAGATTTAGTGTCATTTTAGTGTCAAACACAAAAATAAATAAATGTTGATGACTAAGCTGACCCATAACCTATCCCTAACCCTAAGCCAAACCCTATTCCTAACCCTAACCCTAACCTGAAACCGTCTTAAATGAATGGCAGGGGCAGAGGAGGGGACTATTGTTAACATTTGCCACCAAATTCAACACTTTTGTAGAGTTTGATCGAGTTAAATACCAAGCAAACAATTACGGTAAACATTTCAAATAAGCGTCTACCAAGTTGTGATAAGCGATCCTTGCTCGGGAATCTCACAATAGTAGCGATTTCACGAGTTCGCGGATATGCATGTGCGCTCACACGCTCACATGCATTCATATCTTCGCATCCCGAAACTCAATCGTTTGAACATGCGAGTGACAGAGAGAGAGAGAGAGAGAGAGAGAGAGAGAGAGAGAGAGAGAGAGAGAGAGAGAGAGAGAGAGAGAGAGAGAGAGAGAGAGAGAGACTGAACATTTTAATTGTAAGGCCACCGGCCTGTATACAATGGGTAATCGAAATTAAAATATACATGAAAGCAACGAAAAGTGGACGTAATTTACTTCTAAAGAAATAAAATGCAATCAATCACAAGGGAATTAATTTGAATTCAGAAGAAAACCTCAAACCAATATAAAATGAAGTGTTTTCGCTGTTGTTTGCAATCAGCAAGAGAAGCAAATTTAGTCAATCATAAGTTCATTTCTAGTTTTCAATGCATGACATATATATATTGCCACAGAGAGAGAGACAGAGAGAGAGAGAGAGAGAGAGAGAGAGAGAGAGAGAGAGAGAGAGAGAGAGAGAGAGAGAGAGAGAGAGAGAGAGAGAGAGAGTCACAACAACAACATTATTTATACGGCGCTGAATCTTGATAGAAATCGAATCGAAGGGCGCACTCACACACTAACATTTGTGACGCATTCAAACAAAAACGCTATACATATAGATGAACAGGAAAATAATACACACACACACATATATATTTGACATAAATAGTATACAACAGAAATAGACCGAAAATCAAGAGAGATAGGAGAGAATGAGCTTCATTGACGGGGGAACAGGTGGGGTTTGAGATTGGATTTGAAAGAAGATAGGTTCGGTCGCTGACGGAGGGAGATAGGTTTTCACAAAAATAACCCAGAAAGAGAGAGAGAGAGAGAGAGAGAGAGAGAGAGAGAGAGAGAGAGAGAGAGAGAGAGAGAGAGAGAGAGAGAGAGAGAGAACGAGAGAGTGTGCGAGCGTGCGCGCGCACGCGTGTATGTGTGTGTGCATGTGCGTGCGCGCGCGCGCGCGCGCGTGCGCGCGTGTGTGTGTGTGTGTGTGTGTGTGTGTGTGTGTGTGCGCGCGCGTTTGTGCGTGTGTGTGTACGTATATTTCAGCTTCTTATCCACCAAATCAAGCTCAAGGAAAAGCATGTTATCATAAAGAGTAATATATTTGCATCGCCAACTTTCCTGTGAAAAATTGCAATAATTCCTGGAAAAAAAGAGAGTGCAAAGCAATCCTTGAGAATTAGTATGCCCCCTCCACCCCCACCCCCACCCCTCCCAAATACGAACCGTGGATGATATGGAGAGAAAACATCCCCTCCAACGACATTTTGTCTGTCGAACATATTTCTTTCTTTGGGGTTTCTTTTTCGATAAAGTGTTTAAATTATTTTGGACTGCTATTAGCATGCTAATAAACGCCGTTGATAATTAAAGATGTCATGATTATTATCGATATCATGTCATTCCCTTGGCTAGATTTTTTTTTAATTTGTAAGGTTGCTGGCATTTATGTCTCATTCGCCCCATGATCGATAAGAAACTCCAAGAAAATATGTTGAACGGTTAGCACTTTCTATTAGATTTAGGTGTTCATTTTGAGCAATTTGGGCAGGCAATTTCTATGATTTGCTGGCGTCTAATATTCCAGGAAGCGATGCGTTCGCCGTTATATCCGGTTTATGACCTCCGCCAAGTATGTTATTTTCTTGAATCTTGTCTGTCTGTCTATTTGTCCATAAGCAGCAAAACTAAAATGTACATACTCTTTCAAAAAAGAAATGTAAAACACTTAAGAACGGGTTCTTTCTAAAAATAAAAATAAACGTTAGCAGAATTTGACACTTTGTGTCATATTTTGACAAAGTCTAGCTATCAAATGTTAGTTAAAAGACAATCTATTAGTCTTAAATTAAAACAAAGCACCAAACACCTTTTACCTATTTTGGCTGTATGCTATACATGGTATTTCAAATATTAAAAAATTGTAAAAACGTTTTTTGTTGAGCAGTATCATGAAATATATTTAGTCAAAAATGTTCTTAAATAATTCACTTAGTACCGCAAACATAAAAACAAATTGCCCATGAGTGAAATTCTAGCTATTTGAACTGAATTAAGCTAATTTACCCACACACTACAACATATTCTTGACTGTTATTTATGAAAAGTTACTTATGGTAAGCTAACGTCGGCTTGAAAACAATTCTGAAAATGCAAACGAACTAAATGTTCCTCCCGAAACAGCTGTGTTGGAAGCAATGGCAATTCCAAAAGATATAGCATGGCACTCGACGTGGCCAGGGGAAACAATATCTTATCTCGTGGACAAAGTATAACAACACTCCCAGAGTCAAGGACGAAACACGGTCAAACCAGTGTTTAGATCCAATGTTCTGACTCCACCGTCATCTGGTTTAGCGTCTACATCAAACAGAGGGAGGGTTAGCCTGGAGTAAGATGGAGAACGTCCAGGCATTATCTTGGCCAGCTTGATCCCTTGATTTGTCACCCGATTATCTGTGGGATGTTTGGACCGTGTTTACGCCAGAGGGTTCACCTCGGCCACTTAGCGCTGTGCAGCAGGAGTGGCAGGGGTGTCCATATCCCCTAACGCGTATTATGTCCTTCTATCGACCTTCAGAGCTATACAATACTTTGTTGTAACGACCGTTACGCAGTGTGTAGCGACCCTTACGAATATACAATAGTGCGTAGTAAAACATTACAACGGAACAGTGATAATTTCTTCTATCGACCCTCAGAGCTATACAATACTTTGTTGTAACGACCGTTACGCAGTGTGTAGCGACCCTTACGAATATACAATAGTGCGTAGTAAAACATTGCAACGGAACAATGATAATTTCTTCTATCGACCCTTCACAGTTATGGAATACACTGATGCAACGACCGTTATATGTTACGCAGAGCACAACGACCGTTATATGTTACGCAGAGCACAACGACCGTTATATGTTACGCAGAGCACAACGACCATTATATGTTACGCAGAGCACAACGACCGTTATATGTTACGCAGAGCACAACGACCGTTATATGTTACGCAGAGCACAACGACCGTTATATGTTACGCAGAGCACAACGACCGTTATATGTTACGCAGAGCACAACGACCGTTATATGTTACGCAGAGCACAACGACCGTTATATGTTACGCAGCTCACAACGACCGTTATATGTTACGCAGAGCACAACGACCGTTATATGTTACGCAGAGCACAACGACGGTTATATGTTACGCAGAGCACTGTGACGTAAGTGTCCCGCGCGACCCGCTTTCTTTATTTCTTATCTACACCCCCCCCCCCCTCTCCCCTCCCCCCTCTCCTTTTCATTTCTCTGTCCGGCCGCCACGTTAATTGCCACCCACCATCTAAAGAACGCCGAATAAGGCAATTATCTCTTTGAAGCAAGATCTATCTACCCATCACAAGAAAGTGACAACCACGGTCGGCCCCTTTGAAACCCTTCCTTTCCGAGCACGAGAAGGATTTCAAATGTCGGCACGTGATAAGGATGTAATAGGCGCGTGATTGTTCGGTACATTTAGAACAGCATCTTGTGACGTGTCGACTGCTATAAACCAATAGCAGGCTTTCATTGTTTGAAAGTGAAGGCTATAATTGGCGTAGTGAGAAAAAGTTGTCACACAAGACGCTGAAACTGACTAGAGCAACACCTCTCCCAGCCAGAATAGCCCACCTAGTAAGTCTTATTGATGACTGGTGATTGAGACTGGTTGTTTGTTTGACTCTAGTTTTGATCTAGATCCTATGTTCCATGATGAATAAGGAGTAGATAGATATGTTATAGAAAAGAAGTGGTAAACATTCTATTCTATTTATGCACACTGATTATTTGTGTGTGTGTGTGTTTTTGACTTGAACACTTTTGGTACCAGAACCGGAGTTTATGCCTACTAACCCTTTTGTCTATTTTTAGTAGGAAACCTATGGGCCGCAATCTTGCACTATTTTTAGTAGGAAACCTATGGGCCGCAATCTTGCACTTTATGATACCATTCCTTTCCAGGTGTTGGATGGAGAGTGATGTTGTCTTGATCACCTTTTATGTTTTACTGATCTCAGTTTGTTAACTGAAATTCAGTTTATTTATTAACTACATGTAGTGCTATTGTACAAGGGAAGCCTTCAAGCCGGTTGGGATTCACTAATTCCCTGCCGACTGAAGCCCCTTGTCTCTAAGCCATAGAGATCTACATCCACCTTCTCCTGTGATTATCAGCAGGGCATCGTGGGCCGGAAGATCATCCCGGACTCCACCAAGCACCAAGACGGGATCGCCGCCAAGACGACCCGCACCCAGAATCCGCGAGGAGACCACGCCTGAACCGTGCCATCCCGCGAAGCCGTAATCGGAACGACTGGGAGCTACTCTCACCTGACGAGCAAGCCCAGAACTTCAAACAGCTAAGTCCACCTGACTGCGCCAATCATTTGAACTTTCCTACGGACACCGAAGATAATTAGTAACCCTTCCGGCATGGGGCGAACCTTATAGAAAGACAAAAGTCTTGTGAATCCTTTCGGATTTCATTGTGTTTTATCCATATTTTGTTTTGGCGCCATTGAGCTGCTTTATTATTATTGTTGCATAATCTTATGCAGATTTTGGGAGTAAATAAAATACAAGTGTCAAATAATCCTGAACCCTTTGGTCAGACTGATGAGAGTGGGAGTCTTGTAATTTCATGTAAAACCCTACTTCTCTCTGTCTGCCATTTAGAGCAATTCAACCACTTGTATTTCTTACAACCATACGAGCCAGAACCCGGGCACAAATATAAATTTATTAGATGAAAAGGGGCCGGGAAAGTTGCTCATCTCCCATACCCTAGAGAAGTGGGCTAAAGGCAAATTTTCTAAAGTCTTCCCTAGGGACTTAGCCTTTTAACCCATTACCTCGTCACATCTAATTGGGGGCTCGCGTCCGGGATATTTTTTTTCATAAAGTCTAACAAATTTCAATTCAAACTGTAGTTCCTTTTCAAAACTTATCTTGTGTCCACTGGGAAAGTTATTGTGATTTGGTTCACTGTGTTTTGATTTGATTTGTTTGAATGCTATTTATGACTTTATTTTGATGTGCATGCTATTTCTGTTTATGCTGAAATAGTTAAGTGTTGTTTGATACATTCAACTCAGCAGCTTTGTTTTTATTTTGAATAGTTGTATTTACAACCATGGCTGAGATTGTTAAACTTAGGCGGGAGCTTAAAGAATGGGGAGAGTCTCTAGGAATGTCAGGCCAAGAGTTAGCCAATTTTGTCATATCTGAATATGACAAAGAGAAAACTCGCGAGGCTCAAGAGGCTGACAAAACTCGGGAGGCTCAGGAGGCCGAGAAAGACAAACAGAGAGCTCATGAGGCTCAAGAGGCTGATAAAGCTCGGGAGGAAGCTGAGAAAGACAAACAGAGAGCTCATGAGGCGCAAGAGGCTGATAAAGCTCGCGACACTCAGGAGCAAGAGCAAATCCGTACTCATGAGTTAAGGCAGAGACAACTAGTGCAGGATGCCAAAAATAAAGAACTCGAACTTGAGGCCACTGAGCGAGAAAAGGCGCGAGACCATGAACTAGCTATGAAGCAGCTTGAAAACTCAGCAGACTCTGAGACTGCTGCCCCTCAAAATTTTCACCCTCCCATTCATACCTCAGCCATGACCTTCACATTGGAGGCATTCAATGAGGCAACCGAGTCTATCGATGCATTCCTCGATAGATTTGAAAGACTGGCCCAGGAATTTGAGCTTGCTCCGGAAAAGTTCAACCTCAAGCTTGCCCAAAGTCTCAGGGGTGTGGCTTATGAGGTGTACAGCAAACTTCCGTCAAGCCAAATTACCGACTACCCAGCTTTGAAAGAAGCCCTGCTCAACAGATACGAGTTGACAGCTGATGCCTACCGGAAAAAGTTCCGGTCAACCAGAAAAGGTAGGGGAGAGTCCTATGCCCAATTTTCAGATAGACTGGGGAACTATCTGACAAAATGGGTGTCCCTTTCTGCCAAAACTGAGTCCTATGAGGATTTACGGGAACTGATGGTTTGCGAGCAACTGCGCGAAACCATGTCCCCAGAGTTACGCACCTTTACTGCCGAACAAGGTGCCACAACTCTGGCTGACCTCATCCAGCTAAGTGACCGGTACACTCTAGCCCATGATGAACCTAGCGCCCCTAAAAGGCCAAAACTACAGCAAGTTGTTGGTTCCACTGGTTCACAGCAGAGCAGGGGTAACCCCAACTCCAACAGTGGGTCAAACAGTTCTACCCATGAACGACAACCACTGGGACAACCCTTATTCTGCTCATACTGCAAGTCGAACACCCACAATCGGGATGACTGCAGGAAACTTGCTTACAAGCGGCAAAATGTTGCAACTATGCAAGTCGTCTCGACTTCGCAGAATTGCACAAACCCCTCCCCAGTACAGTGTCCAGGCACACCGTCAGTCGTTGGACAGGCGACTGTCAACAACATCCCTGTTCAGTGTCTCTATGACACTGGACTGTCATGCGACGCCATCGTCTGCGGATCTTTAGTCCCCGCGTCAGCATACACGGGAGACTTCATCTCTCTGCAAGGCCCTGATGCTGCAATCCCCCCATCCACTTTGCCAGTCGCCATAATCAATGTCGACACCAGATTTGTTAAGGGACCCATCAAGGCAGTGCTCATGGACAGTCCTGTCTATGACCTCATACTGGGATCACAGTATGTGTTTTTAGGGCACCCCTCTCAACCTGCCCTAGTTTCAGCAGGATTCCCTTCTCCCCAATCCACAAACCAACTCCCTCCCTCCTTCCCAAAGAGCAAATCTCCCTCAGCGGGGAAGAAACCTCTCAACGCGGCAAACCAAATTGCCGCGCGAGCCAATCCAGATTGTCCCAAGTCCCCAAGTCCGCCACAACTTGGAAAATCCTTCCCAAGGAATGTCCGCCTAACGACCCAAGACCACTCGCCACAGGTACCTCAGGTGAAAGGCAGCACTGTACCCGCAAACACCCACCGAAGGTACTATCGGGACAGGCCGCCGCACGTACAGCCGTCACCTACCCCTCCCTTTCAGCGAGTGGCAGTCGACTTGGTCGGGCCTCTACCTCAACGGAAGAAGAAATTCCGGTACATAGTCACCGTGGTCGACATATGTACCATGAGGTGCGATGCCGCCCCAATCTCCTCACTTGATGCTAGCCAGATAGCCGCGGCACTCAAAGCCATTTTCGCCCGAATCGGCCTACCAAACCACATCATCAGCAATGATGAATCCAGGCTAAAGGGGAAACTCAGGCAAGAGGTGTTTGCTATTCTGCAATCAACCTTGGGACAACTCAACACAGGATTGCCGCACCAACCTCAGTCGGAATCCATTCCACTGATCTCTAACCCACCTGCTCCTTTGAACTCTGTGTTGCGACCAGATGTTCCACCATTCCAGCCGACCCAGTCTCCCCACTAATTTGTCCCTGTCGCCCAAGTCGAAAGTGGAGTCGGCGTTCCACAGGAAGATTCCGGTACCAGAATCTTTTCTTCGGGGGGCCTCTGTGACGTAAGTGTCCCGCGCGACCCGCTTTCTTTATTTCTTATCTACACCCCCCCCCCCCCTCCCCCCCCCCCCCCTCTCCTTTTCATTTCTCTGTCCGGCCGCCACGTTAATTGCCACCCACCATCTAAAGAACGCCGAATAAGGCAATTATCTCTTTGAAGCAAGATCTATCTACCCATCACAAGAAAGTGACAACCACGGTCGGCCCCTTTGAAACCCTTCCTTTCCGAGCACGAGAAGGATTTCAAATGTCGGCACGTGATAAGGATGTAATAGGCGCGTGATTGTTCGGTACATTTAGAACAGCATCTTGTGACGTGTCGACTGCTATAAACCAATAGCAGGCTTTCATTGTTTGAAAGTGAAGGCTATAATTGGCGTAGTGAGAAAAAGTTTTTCACACAAGACGCTGAAACTGACTAGAGCAACACCTCTCCCAGCCAGAATAGCCCACCTAGTAAGTCTTATTGATGACTGGTGATTGAGACTGGTTGTTTGTTTGACTCTAGTTTTGATCTAGATCCTATGTTCCATGATGAATAAGGAGTAGATAGATATGTTATAGAAAAGAAGTGGTAAACATTCTATTCTATTTATGCACACTGATTATTTGTGTGTGTGTGTGTTTTTGACTTGAACACTTTTGGTACCAGAACCGGAGTTTATGCCTACTAACCCTTTTGTCTATTTTTAGTAGGAAACCTATGGGCCGCAATCTTGCACTATTTTTAGTAGGAAACCTATGGGCCGCAATCTTGCACTTTATGATACCATTCCTTTCCAGGTGTTGGATGGAGAGTGATGTTGTCTTGATCACCTTTTATGTTTTACTGATCTCAGTTTGTTAACTGAAATTCAGTTTATTTATTAACTACATGTAGTGCTATTGTACAAGGGAAGCCTTCAAGCCGGTTGGGATTCACTAATTCCCTGCCGACTGAAGCCCCTTGTCTCTAAGCCATAGAGATCTACATCCACCTTCTCCTGTGATTATCAGCAGGGCATCGTGGGCCGGAAGATCATCCCGGACTCCACCAAGCACCAAGACGGGATCGCCGCCAAGACGACCCGCACCCAGAATCCGCGAGGAGACCACGCCTGAACCGTGCCATCCCGCGAAGCCGTAATCGGAACGACTGGGAGCTACTCTCACCTGACGAGCAAGCCCAGAACTTCAAACAGCTAAGTCCACCTGACTGCGCCAATCATTTGAACTTTCCTACGGACACCGAAGATAATTAGTAACCCTTCCGGCATGGGGCGAACCTTATAGAAAGACAAAAGTCTTGTGAATCCTTTCGGATTTCATTGTGTTTTATCCATATTTTGTTTTGGCGCCATTGAGCTGCTTTATTATTATTGTTGCATAATCTTATGCAGATTTTGGGAGTAAATAAAATACAAGTGTCAAATAATCCTGAACCCTTTGGTCAGACTGATGAGAGTGGGAGTCTTGTAATTTCATGTAAAACCCTACTTCTCTCTGTCTGCCATTTAGAGCAATTCAACCACTTGTATTTCTTACAACCATACGAGCCAGAACCCGGGCACAAATATAAATTTATTAGATGAAAAGGGGCCGGGAAAGTTGCTCATCTCCCATACCCTAGAGAAGTGGGCTAAAGGCAAATTTTCTAAAGTCTTCCCTAGGGACTTAGCCTTTTAACCCATTACCTCGTCACAAGCACAACGACCGTTATATGTTACGCAGAGCACAACGACCGTTATATATTACGCAGAGCACCACGACCGTTGCGAAAATAGAATAGTGCGTTGTCAACCCTTACAACAGAACAATATAGCATAATTCCTTCTACCGACCTTCAGAGTTATATAACACTTTGTTGTAACGATCGTTACACAGTGTGTAGCAACCGTTACGAATACACGATAGTGCGTTGTAAACCCTCACAGAGGAACAATACAGCATAATACTTCCTATCGACCTTCAGAGCTATAGAATACGTTGCTGAGCGACCGTTACGCAGTGTGTAACGGCCGTTGCGAATATACAATAATGCGTTGAAAACCCTTACAACCGAACAATATATCATAATTCCTTCGATCGACCTTCAGAGTTAGAGAATAATGTGTTGCAACGACCGTTACGCAGTGTGTAAAGACCATTACAAATATACAATATTGCGTTGTAGACCCTTACAATAGAAAAATATAGCAAAATGCCTTTTATCGACCTTCAGAGTTACAGAGTTCTTTGTTGTAACGACCGTTACGCAGTGTATGTCGACAGTTACGAATATGCAATAATGCGTTGTAAACCCTTGCGACTGAACAATATATCATAATTCCTTCAATCGACCTTCAGAGAAATATAACACATTGTTGTAACGACCGTTAAGCAGTGTGTAACGACCGTTACGAAAATACAGTAGTGCATTGTAGACCATTGTTCCGTTGTACAGGTTTACAAGGCCCTATTGTATATTCGTAATGGTTCTTGCACACTGCGTAACGGTCGTTACAACAAAGTGTTCTATAACTCTGAAGGTCGGTAGAAGGAATTATGTTATATTGTTCCGTTGTAAGGATTCATAACGCACTATTGTATATTCGTAGCAGTTTTTACACGCTGCGCAACGATAGTTACAACAAAGTATTCTATAACTCTGAAGGTCTATAGAAAGAACACTATATCATAGTACTTCCTTCTATCGAACATAAGAGTTATCGAATACATTGGTGTTACGACCGTTGATCAGTGTGTAACGACCCTTACGAATATACAATTGTGCATTGTAAACCCTTACCATGGAACATTATGGGCTAGCCTAATTCCTTCTATCGACCTTCAGAGTCATATAATACATTGTTGTAACGACCGTTACCTAGTATGTAACGACCGTTACGAACAATATAGAATACTTCCTTCTATCGTCCTTCAGAGTTGTATATTACTTTGTTGTAACTTTGTAGCGAACGTTACACCGTCTCTGGCGATCTTTGCGTATATACAACATTTAATAATAACATATAGCATAATTCCTCCTATCGTCTTTCAGAGTGACATATGTCTTTGTTGTAACGAACGTTACGCAGTGTGTAACGACCGTTACGAATATAAATTAGTAAAGTTGTGAACCAATCCTGCGGAACAACATAACGTAATTCCTTCTATCGACCTTCAAATTTATACAATACATTGTTGTAACGACCGTTACACATAGTGTAGCGACCGTTGCGAGCATGTAATAGTGCGTTGTAAACACTTACAACCGAACAATATACCGCAATTCCTTCTATCGACCTTTAGAGTTATAGAATATTTGTTGTAACGACCGTTACGCAGTGTGTAACGACCGTTACAGATATTCAATAGTGCATTGAAAACCCTGAACAAAAACGGACCAATATAGCGTCATTCCTTCTATCAACTTCAGAGTTAACAAATACCCTGTTACAACGACCGTTACGCAGTGTTGAACGACCGTTACGCAGTGTTGAACGACCGTTACGCAGTGTTGAACGACCGTTACGCAGTGTTGAACGACCGTTGCGCAGTGTTGAACGACCGTTACGAATATACAATGGTGCGTTTTAATCTCTTGCAACCGAACAACATAGCATAATTCCTTCTATCGACCTTCAGAGTTTTAGAATACTTTGCTGTAACGACCGTTACTCAGTGTGTAATGACCATTACGAATATAACATAATGCGCTGTAAACTCTTACAACCGAACAATATAACATAATTCCTTCTATCGACCTTCAGGCTGATATAATACTTTGTTGTTACAACCTTTTCGCAGTGTGTATTGACCGTTACGGATATAACGTAATGCGCTGTAGACCCACACAACGGAACAATATGGCATATTTCCTTCTATAGACCTTCAAAGTTATAGAATACTTTGTTGTAACAACCGTTCCGCAGCGTGTAAAACATCTGCTACGAGCATACAATAGTGCGTTATTAATCCTTACAACAGAACAATATAACATAATTACTTCTATCGACCTTCAGACTGATATAATACGCTGTTGTGACGACCGTTACGTGGTGTGTAAGCGACTGTTGCACAACATAGCCTATGCAATAGGCCTTGTAAACCCGTACAACAGAACAATATAGCATACTATCTTCATTCGACCTTCAGAGTTACAAAATACTTTGTTGTAACGACCGCTACGCAATGTGTAGTGACCGTTACGAATATAAAATAATGCGTTGTAGACATTTACAACGTAACACTATAGCATAATTCCTTCTATTGACCTTCAGAGTTGCAGTATACTTTATTGTAATGGTCTACAATTCATTATTTTATATTCGTAAAGGTCTTTACAAACTGCTTAAGGTCCTACCAATATAGTATCATCCCTTCACTCGACCTTCAGAGTTATGGAATACTTTGTTGCAACGATTTTTACACAGTGTGTGACGACCATTACAAATATACAATCGTACATTGTAAACCTTTGCAACTAATGAGTAAGGCATAATTCTTCAACCTTCAGTTGTAGAGTTGTAGAGCACTTTTTTGTAACGATCGTTGCGCGGTGTGCAACAACCGTTATGAATATAAAATAGTGCGTTATAAACCCTTACAACGGATCAACATAGCATAATTCCTTCTATCGACCTTCAGAGTTATAGAATACTTTGTTGTAACGACCGTTACGCCGTGTGTAAAGACCATTAAGAATATTCAATCGGGCGTTTTAACCCTTTCACCGCCAATGTCACATTTATGCACCACAATGGTTTAACACCCATGTCACCAAAAGGCATCAAATCAGGGCCTGTAATCCGAAGACCCTATTTTCTTAATTTTGGGAGGTAAGAATAGGCCCAATGTTATACATGTCACAGAGGAATTCCCAATATTGACGATATTTATTTTGTCTTTACCCATTTATGTTTAAGGATATTTTTTGGGCTGAAAAATAGCTGGCGGCGAAAGGGTTAAACCCCTGCAATGGAACAATATAGCATAATTCCTTCTATCAACCTTTAGAGTTGTATAATACGTTGTTGTAATAACCGTTACGCAGTGTGTTACGACCTTCTCGTTACGACCGTGAGGACTATAGAATAATACATTGTAAACGTTTACAACGGAACATTATCGCTTTTTTTTTTAAAGGAGATCTGTTTCTTAGCTCCGCCCAATAAATAGTAATGCATCAAGCTAATAACTTGTATCAAACAATGACTGCAATGTAAAAAGTGGGTTTTGTTTTGTGCATTTCTGCAGTCTTGTTTTTGATACAAGTTATTAGTTTTCGTAATAAGTTCAATAATATGTCCATGGACTATCTAAAGATAGTCCGTTTTGACTCCAAGCCATCGAATTCTAATGGAATCTAGGAGGTTAGCTACTTCTATTTTTATGGATAGTTGTTTTTTGCATGCATTTCTCTCTCTCTCTCTCTCTCTCTCTCCCTCTCTCTCTCTCTCTCTCTCTCTCTCTCTCTCTCTCTCTCTCTCTCTCTCTCTCTCTCTCTCTCTCTCTCTCTCTCTCTCTCTCTCTCTCTCTCTCTCTCTCTCTCTCTCTCTCTCTCTCTCTCTCTCTCTCTCTCTCTCTCTCTCTCTCTCTCTCTCTCTCTCTCTCTCTCTCTCCTTTTGTGTGTGTGAGAGAGGGGGGAGGGGGGGAGATACTGACGGGTTTGTTGTCGCATCTATTTTTTCTTCTTCATGGATAATTGTTCGATGATCATTTGTGCATGCTTCATTATTTTGTGTTGAATATATTGATTTTATTGCATGTTTGTTTGAGGGCAAGATGTAAAAAAGCCCATTGTGTGCTTACTCTTTTTCCCTCAATAAAAAAATTCCGTTCGTTCTCTCTCTCTCTCTCTCTCTCTCTCTCTCTCTCTCTCTCTCTCTCTCTCTCTCTCTCTCTCTCTCTCTCTCTCTCTCTCTCTCTCTCTCTCTCTATCTCTCTCTCTCTCTCTCTCTCTCTCTCTCTCTCTCTCTCTCTCTCTCTCTCTCTCTCTCTCTCTCTCTCTCTCTCTCTCTCTCTCTCTCTCTCTCTCTCTCTCTCTCTCTCTCTCTCTCTCTCTCTCTCTCTCTCTCTCTCTCTCTCTCTCTCTCTCTCTCTCTCTCTCTCTCTCTCTCTCTCTCTCTCTCTGTCAACATTAGTGTTTTAGTACCGAACAAAAGTACGAATGCACATTGCAGTTCATGGATTTTCCTGGAACGTTATCTCAGTACCGCTGGAAATACAATTGATCACGGACAAACCAACCACCAACAAACATCTACAAACTCCTAGTTTCCGAGGCGAAGTGAAAATGTAAGAAAGAAATGTAGGCGACCAAGGTGATGTTGAGCGAGAGAGAGGGGGGGATGGAGAGGGGAGAGAGGGGGGGGGAGGGAGAGAGAGAGGGGGGGAGAGAGAGAGAGAGAGAGAGAGAGAGAGAGAGAGAGAGAGAGAGAGAGAGAGAGAGAGAGAGAGAGAGAGAGAGAGACTGGACACTGGACATGTCATCAACCAAAAAACAGGCCCTAATGACATGGAGGCAATGCAAGGGTTAATTTAGCATGATGAATTCATAATCAAGCAAATGAATAATAAACAATTAAGCATGAGAGAGAGAGAGAGAGGGGGGAGGGCGGAAAGAGAGAGAGAGAGAACAAGAACAAGAACAAGAACAATAGTTTTAATTTATATAGGCAACCGGCCCTTAGAAAGGCCAAAGTCATATAACATAAGGATATCAAAATATCGGTCACGTTTTTTAACCAAATTCTTTCAGATTGATAAGTAGGTCAACATAATAATCATGATACTGGTAGCTGTCAGAAAACACAATCAGCAACGATGTCAATATCAATGGACATAATAATATTAATTAACCCTGCTCGATGTTATCTTGCTTTTTTTCGAATGGCATAAAATAGGTACATAGAAATTTTCCTTAACGTCATAATCGAACCAGTTTTCAAAATATTAGTATAATGACAGCATATTCCAGGTAAGTATTTGTTTTTGATATCTGAATATAGAGGGCATGTAAATATAAAGTGTTGTTCATCTTCTGTTACACCACGTACTTGACACATAAAATTAGTATTAAATGTTTCACTAAATGGTCGTCTAAACAATGACCCATTAATTGGAAGTACATCAACGCGTAATTTTACTAAACAGTTTCCGAAACATCTATAGTCTATGAAATCAAAATATTTGTTCTGGTTAAAATGAAGATGTAAACAAACGATATGTTAAGTAAGTGTCCGTATTCATAAGAGAGAGAGAGAGAGAGAGAGAGAGAGAGAGAGAGAGAGAGAGAGAGAGAGAGAGAGAGAGAGAGAGAGAGAGAGAGAGAGAGAGAGAGAGAGAAGTGGGGGGACGGAAACAAGGGAGGGAGGTAGGGAGAGAGAGAGAGAGAGAGAGAGAGAGAGAGAGAGAGAGAGAGAGAGAGAGAGAGGAGGGAGAGGGAGGGGAGGGAGAGAGGCTGGCAGAAGCTACGATGCAGTCTTGAAACATCAGTAAGCCACTTGGACTGTCAATGCATAATGCACTAATGCAGTTTGGTACTTTGGCCCAGTCACCAGGGGGCAGAAATGACTTCCACAGGGACAGATGGTGCCATTTATTCCAAGACGGACTCCTAGAAGGGATTTATATTTTTAGGCACCTCGTCAGTCATAAATGGTGACATTTGCAGAGCCATTCTCTCTCTCTCTCTCTCTCTCTCTCTCTCTCTCTCTCTCTCTCCTCTCTCTCTCTCTCTCCCGGACTCTCTCTCTCTCTCTCTCTAGCGATTTTTTCTGTGTCTCAATGTCCATTTATAGTATTAGTTGTAGGCATGGTTATTAGAACCAAGGACAGAATTGAAGACTAGGCCCAGCCTAAATTCTTGCCTTGTAAAATAACGTTTTTGAAGTATGAAGTCTCTCTCTCTCTCTCTCTCTCTCTCTCTCTCTCTCTCTCTCTCTCTCTCTCTCTCTCTCTCTCTCTCTCTCTCTCTCTCTCTCTCTCTCTCTCTCTCTCTCTCTCTCTCTCTCTCTCTCTCTCTCTCCCTCTCTCTCTCTCTCTCTCTCTCTCTCTCTCTCTCTCTCTCTCTCTCTCTCTCTCTCTCTCTCTCTGGCGATTTTTTTTGTGTCTCAATGTTCATTTATAGTATTAGTTAATTGCATGAGAACCAAGGACAGAATGGAAGACTAGGCCCAGCCTAAATTCGTTTCCTTGTAAAATAAAGTTTTTGAAGTGTGAAGTCTCTCTGTCTCTCTCTCTCTCTCTCTCTCTCTCTCTCTCTCTCTCTCTCTCTCTCTCTCTCTCTCTCTCTCTCTCTCTCTCTCTCTCTCTCTCTCTCTCTCTCTCTCTCTCTCTCTCTCTCTCTCTCTCTCTCTCTCTCTCTCTCTCTCTCTCTCTCTCTCTCTCTCTCTCTCTCTCTCTCTCTCTCTCTCTCTCTCTCTCTCTCTCTCTCTCTCTCTCTCTCTCTCTCTCTCTCTCTCTCTCTCTCTCTCTCTCTCTCTCTCTCGGTTTCCATGCCGAACTGCCGCGAATCGTCGTTTGCGCATCGCGTCGATTGCTGAAAAGGCTTGTAAAGCTAAAAGCAATAACAAAACTCTTTTCAAGTTTCAAGTTCTCTCTCTCTCTCTCTCTCTCTCTCTCTCTCTCTCTCTCTCTCTCTCTCTCTCTCTCTCTCTCTCTCTCTCTCTCTCTCTCTCTCAACGTCACCGTGGTCGCCTACATTTCTTTCTTGCAGTTGCCCTACGCCTCGGAAGCTAGGAGTTTGTAGAAGTTTGTGGTTGGTTTGTGCGTGATCAATTTTATTTCTCTGCCGTGCGGAAATAACTTTCCAGGAAAATCCAGGAAATGTAACGTGCATTATACTATAGATACGTAGTTCGTATTTGTTTCCTGTTATGAAACACTGATGTTGAGAAAGAGAGAGAGAGAGAGAGAGAGAGAGAGAGAGAGAGAGAGAGAGAGAGAGAGAGAGAGAGAGAGAGAGAGAGAGAGAGAGAGAGAGAGAGAGAGAGAACTCGGAACTCGGACATTTAATGGATACTAGGCCTTAGCCCCTTCCATGGAGCGAACACAATGAACTTTAAGAACATGG
>CM065680.1:43790083-43797583 GCA_017654935.2 Phymorhynchus buccinoides | reverse complement strand
AAAAGGGTCTTGACATTAAGACTACCAGAACACGGGCTGTTAAAGGTGCACCCTGACGGGTGAGTTTTTGCAAGAAACACGTCGAGATCACCAGAAAGACAGCCTTTTCAAGGATCGGAACACTCACTTTGCTCTGGTTTCTTAGAAATTAAACCGTCAAAACGGCGAATCCTCCTTGGCGGAGATGCCGCGAGAGAGTAGCCATTTTGGATGGGGGTGGGTGAAGGTCACTCATTGTGGTTGAAGCGTTTTCTTTTTTTGTAGTGCAGTAAAAGTAAAAAAAAAAGGGGGGGGGGAGCTATTTCCTTTGTTGTGAGCGAAATTCCTTTAGATAAACTGTATAAAATTAAAATAAAATAAAAATAAAAAGGCTTGTATTGCGAAAATTTCGTGCAAACGATTTGGTCTAAACGCAGGCGGCCATTAAAAAAGAGACGACAAACGCCTTCTCTTTGGGTAAAAAAAATTTGACTTCCAGCACCTCCGCCAAGGAGGAATCGCCGATTTGACGGCTTGATTTCTGGGAAACCAGAGCAAAGTGAGTGTTGCAATCTCTGTCAAGGGTGTTTTCCTGGTGATCTGGACGTGTTTCTTACAAAAACTCATCCGTCAGGGTGCCCCTTTAAGGTCTAACTACACGTTGTTAGTTGTCACTCTTTCCCCATGGCCACACAGTGATACTCTAGTAGGGGAAGACGGGGTAAAAAGCGCATGGGCGGGTAAGAAGCCCACCCCAATTATCTCATGAAATGAAGAAAATTTCAGTCTCATTTTGCCCATGAGACGAGCGTTAATGTCTAGCATTCGTCTCATGGGCAAATTTGACTGAAATTGTCTTTATTTCATGAGATAATTGGGGTGGGCTTCTTACCCGCCCATGCGCTTTTTACCCCGTCTTCCCCTACTTATATTACTTGTCTGTCAGTTTTGCCATAATAGGGGAAGAGTGACAAATAATAGGTTAATTCCTACGAGCGTATCCGAAATTGCCTGAGCCTTTTTCGCCCAACTTTTGTACTTCATCGGGTAAGGGTTAGAATCAGTTTAGGGCTATTTTCGTCAGAATCAAAAATTTATAATTATAATTTAAGAAAATAAACAGCCGCTCGAAACGTTACCGTATATGCGAACTTGGCGTTTAATTAATGGTCGCCATTTTTACGGGAATTCCCCATGCTGTACGGCAACATTGAATGGCGACGCTGAATTTAGAGGGTTTACGTTCGTTTTCTCTTGCTGAGTATTTTATTGTTTCAAGCTTTCTGTGGCATGAATATAACCCTAAACTGATTCTAACCCTATCTCTTACCCAATGAAGTACAAACGTTGGGCGAAAAAAAGGCTCAGGCAATTTCGGATACGCTCGTGGGAATTAACCAATTAATAACGTGTGCTTCGAACCCAAGTCCGCGAAGATGCATAATAGAAGAGAAGGAACTTGGGTGCGTGATGAACGATACGACTCCTCCGGCAAACGATAACCTCATCATCACAATGCACAATGCTACTAACATACTTCACATACCACTCCTCCGGCAAAGGATAGCCTCATCATCACAATGCACAATACTACTAACATACTTCACTTACCACTCCTCCGGCAAAGGATAACCTCATCATCACAATGCACAATACTACTAACATACTTCACATACCACTCCTCCGGCAAAGGATAGCCTCAGCATCACAATGCACAATGTTACTAACATACTTCACATACCACTCCTCCGGCAAACGATAACCTCATCATCACAATGCACAATACTACTAACATACTTCACTTACCACTCCTCCGGCAAAGGATAGCCTCATCATCACAATGCACAATGCTACTAACATACTTCACATACCACTCCTCCGGCAAACGATAACCTCATCATCACAATGCACAATACTACTAACATACTTCACTTACCACTCCTCCGGCAAAGGATAGCCTCATCATCACAATGCACAATGCTACTAACATACTTCACATACCACTCCTCCGGCAAAGGATAGCCTCATCATCACAATGCACAATACTACTAACATACTTCACTTACCACTCCTCCGGCAAAGGATAGCCTCATCATCACAATGCACAATGCTACTAACATACTTCACATACCACTCCTCCGGCAAACGATAACCTCATCATCACAATGCACAATACTACTAACATACTTCACTTACCACTCCTCCGGCAAAGGATAGCCTCATCATCACAATGCACAATGCTACTAACATACTTCACATACCACTCCTCCGGCAAACGATAACCTCATCATCACAATGCACAATACTACTAACATACTTCACATACCACTCCTCCGGCAAAGGATAACCTCATCATCACAATGCACAATACTACTAACATACTTCACATACCACTCCTCCGGCAAAGGATAACCTCATCATCACAATGCACAATGCTACTAACATACTTCACATACCACTCCTCCGGCAAAGGATAGCCTCATCATCACAATGCACAATACTACTAACATACTTCACATACCACTCCTCCGGCAAAGGATAACCTCATCATCACAATGCACAATACTACTAACATACTTCACATACCACTCCTCCGGCAAAGTATAACCTCATCATCACAATGCACAATACTACTAACATACTTCACTTACCACTCCTCCGGCAAACAATAACCTCATCATCACAATGCACAATACTACTAACATACTTCACATACCACTCCTCCGGCAAAGGATAACCTCATCATCACAATGCACAATACTACTAACATACTTCACTTACCACTCCTCCGGCAAAGCAATAACCTCATCATCACAATGCACAATGCTACTAACATACTTCACTTACCACTCCTCCGGCAAAGGATAACCTCATCATCACAATGCACAATGCTACTAACATACTTCACTTACCACTCCTCCGGCAAAGTATAACCTCATCATCACAATGCACAATGCTACTAACATACTTCACATACCACTCCTCCGGCAAAGGATAGCCTCATCATCACAATGCACAATGCTACTAACATACTTCACATACCACTCCTCCGGCAAAGTATAACCTCATCATCACAATGCACAATGCTACTAACATACTTCACATACCACTCCTCCGGCAAAGGATAGCCTCATCATCACAATGCACAATGCTACTAACATACTTCACATACCACTCCTCCGGCAAACGATAACCTCATCATCACAATGCACAATACTACTAACATACTTCACATACCACTCCTCCGGCAAAGGATAGCCTCATCATCACAATGCACAATGCTACTAACATACTTCACATACCACTCCTCCGGCAAACGATAACCTCATCATCACAATGCACAATACTACTAACATACTTCACTTACCACTCCTCCGGCAAAGGATAGCCTCATCATCACAATGCACAATACTACTAACATACTTCACTTACCACTCCTCCGGCAAACGATAACCTCATCATCACAATGCACAATACTACTAACATACTTCACATACCACTCCTCCGGCAAAGGATAGCCTCATCATCACAATGCACAATGCTACTAACATACTTCACATACCACTCCTCCGGCAAACGATAACCTCATCATCACAATGCACAATACTACTAACATACTTCACTTACCACTCCTCCGGCAAAGGATAGCCTCATCATCACAATGCACAATGCTACTAACATACTTCACTCGTGTATATTGTTGCTCTTATGGCTACCTTTTGAACGCAGAAGGTCGGCGGGAAGACAGTACAGTAATGAGTCGTTTTCGCCTGTGACATTGTAGAGCTCCGTTGTTGGGTTGTGATGTTCTTATTCGTAGCTAGATGTTTTTAGAACGTCATTTCTCCAAGTCAACACGAATGTATCAGGCATGGGAATTGGAAAATTAAAAGAAAAAAAGCTGAAAGTGGGGGTCTAGAGGCCGCAGAAGGCCCCTAGTAGTAGGGGTCCAGGGGGGTACTGCTGAAGCGTGTTTTTTTAAATATTTGAAGCCCTAAAACAGCATTAGAATGGCTAAATTTAGTGTTTTTTCAGCGGACAGACTTTTTTTCGGCGGAACAGCAATGTCATTTCGGCAGAACTTTGCTCTTTGGCGGACAATTCCCATCCCTGAATGTGCATACATATATCTAACATTATGCTCAGCTTCAGGAAAACCTGTGGGTTCATGACTATTGTGGTCCAATGTAGCACCGATCCAAGAATGTGTAATCTAGCTTTGACACATCAGAGTAATTCTCTTGGTCCAAATAGGCTTTCGCAATCAGCATTTATCTTACCCATATGAACTACAAACAAGGAAAACGTTGTCCTCTTCATAGCCATCCATCAGCGCTCAGAACATAAGAAATGTTATCCTATGGGTGATACCTGTTTATCAGATGCAACGTGTTTGCGTGCGTGACGTTTTTGTGTTTTTGCCTTATCAGCTTTCTCTTTGTCTTCATGTATTAGGTATTAGGTATTAGGTATTAGGTACTTTATAGTCACAGAGGCGTCTCTGTGAAATTCGGGTTGCTCCCACCTGGAGAGCGCGTCGCAGCCAGAGGCGCGCCACCCAATTTTTATTATTTTATTTTTTTGCATGCGATTTTTGTCACTGATGAGGGGGGGGGGGGGGTAAATTTTTACCAAATGACAACTTTTTCGTTGCCACTGGGTTTAACGTATGCTAAGTGCATGGGCACACGGGACCTCGGTTTATCGTCTCATCCGAAAGACTCCACGTTCAGACCGTTAAGGCCTAGTGCAGAATGAGAGGAAAAAATCCCCTGTACCCAGGTTCGAACTCGGGTTTACTTGACACGAAGCGAACGCGCTACCACTGTGCCACTCTACACCACATGTCCCACTCCACAAAGTTATTCGCCCACGCTTACGCTCGTAGAGAAGTTATCCCCGACAGGAGAATATATTTATAACAGTGAATCAACGGCAGATTCCTGCTTAATGTGTCTTCGTGTCTTGTGCTTCTTCTCGTGTTGTTCTAAATGAAATGATTTTTCTCCTGCTTGCTGCTGCATTTGTTTTTTTAGAAATATTCTCACAAATAGACAGAGAGGCTGCAATGTCGTCTAAGTTGTAATTCACCATCAATAAAACACTGTTTCAGAAAACTAAAAATTCAGGCAAAAGAAACAACAGAGGAAGAATTGCCCACGTAATAGATATTCCACATTCCACCATTCTTCAGAATTGATTCGGATCAGCGCACAGAATCCCGCAATAAACACGGATTATAGACATCAAGCTTGTTTATCCTGGAGAGACGCACTCGGAGGTACACGGGGAGACACACTTGTGAAGGAAGAACAGGGAGAACAGAAGGGGGAGAGAAAGAGAAGCAAAGAAGAGAAAGGTTTACACAAAGAGAAAGATTTCCAAGCTGTAAAACTTCTGGTGGGTGGAAATGCCTGTTTGGGGCTATGTTTGGAAAGCAGACGATGTCCTTCCGCTGGGGAGGATGAACACATTTTCAATCCTGACAACCCTGTCTTTCTTCTTCACTTTACCTTTTGTTGTTGTGGCCCTAAGCCGTAGTTGCCTTGTTAGAAGTGTCTAGTTGCATGCATCAAGAGTCACTTTGGAGTGTATCGAGTGGCGTGGTTCAACGCAAACTTTCACATAAAACAAAAAGTTGAGTTCTTATCTTTGAGAGGGCAAAAACAACTTTTAGAGGCCAAACAACACAAAGAGCATTTTGTAAACTTGTCACTAGGTTTGTGAAAATCCTTACAGCGTCACCATCCCCACTGCTTGTATTATTCTTGTTTGTCTCTGTGCCTGTGCCTCTCTCTCTCTCTCTCTCTCTCTCTCTCTCTCTCTCTCTCTCTCTCTCTCTCTCTCTCTCTCTCTCTCTCTCTCTCTCTCTCTCTCTCTCTCTCTCTCTCTCTCTCTCTCTATCTATCTATCTATCTATCTATCTGTCTGTCTCTCTATATCTCTCTCTCTCTCTCTCTCTCTCTCTCTCTCTCTCTCTCTCTCTCTCTCTCTCTCTCTCTCTCTCTCTCTCTCTCTCTCTCGCCTAAAATATTTATCCTTGTCAAATAAAGTTTTCCAGTGTCCAGTGTCTCTCTCTCTCTCTCTCTCTCTCTCTCTCAATCTCTCTCTCTCTCTCTCTCTCTCTCTCTCTCTCTCTCTCTCTCTCTCTCTCTCTCTCTCTCTCTCTCTCTCTCTCTCTCTCTCTCTCTCTCTCTCTCTCTCTCTCTCTCTCTCTCTCTCTCTCTGTGTAGTAAGTATGTGTGTGTGAATTACATGTGCTTGAATTTATTCATGCATTGCAATGCCCTTGACATTTTTGTTCGTCTGTTTTTGTAACCGCCCACCATGACATGGGCCTGAGGCCTATTCATTAAACCATTCAGTGTTCAGTATTCAGTGTTCAGTGTTCTCTCTCTCTCTCTCTCTCTCTCTCTCTCTCTCTCTCTCTCTCTCTCTCTCTCTCTCTCTCTCTCTCTGCCTCTATCTCTCTCAATGTATTATATTTGTTTACACCTCTAGGCCTGCTGTTTCAGAATGTTACTGTTTATGCATAACACCAAGACGTCTTAAAGTCAGAAGACTTCTACAGAAAACGAAATCACCGGGTATCCTTCTTTGGATTGTGCCTCAATACAAATTAGAAACAGCAACAACAAAACGACACGATCGAATTTATTTACAATGATTGTACAAAATATATATACTAAAAGGCGAGGCAATAAATCCGTAAATCTACCCATTATTCCTCAATAAAAATTAGAAACAGCAACAACAAAGCGACACGATCAAGTGTATCTACAATTGCAAAAATATATACTAAAGCTAAAAGGCGAGGCAATAAATCCGTAAATCTACCCAATATTCTTCTTTAGTATAGTAATCTCAATGGAAACAATCTCTGTATCACATACCTTGACTGTAACTACAACTCTCATGCAATAAGGATCTGTTATCTAATGACCTCATGTTGTTAATTTGGGGAGATAAGGAATGGCCTTATTACCCGGCCAGAGGCCGAGGTATTGCGATCGGTGTGTGTGTCTGTCTGTCTGTCTGTGTGTCTGTGTATCGATTATCTTAAAAACTACTGTTTGGATTTTGATTAAAATTGGCAGAGGGGTAGACAGCTTGAAAAGGAAGCTTCCTTTCGTTCATCAACACCGTGCTGACCTTGACCTTGAAGGTTGACCTTGAAAACCGAAATTTCCTTCTTTGGGCTATGTAATTTCCCCCCAGCTTTATTTCGTGAACTAGTGAACAGAATCGCTTCAAATTTTGTGTGGTGGTGTGCCATGGTGCAAGGAAGTTTGTATAAAAGTTCAGCTGTATCTCGTGAACTACTGAACAGAATCGCTTCAAATTTTGGGCTATGTATTTTATGCGTTCTGTAAGGGTGGAAAGTGGTGTGTTTATTGGGGGGTGGGGGAGGGGGAGAGGACATCACTCGGTGCAAGGAAGTTTGTATAAAAGTTCAGCTGTATCTCGTGAACTAGTGAACAGAATCGCTTCAAATTTTGAGCTATGTATTTTATGCGTTCT
>CM065680.1:43780083-43782583 GCA_017654935.2 Phymorhynchus buccinoides | reverse complement strand
AAAAAAAAAAATATAACGTATAAGGAAATGCCACAAGAGGTCGTCGACCTTATGATTTATGACTCAGGCAGCCATTCAGACCAGGCTCAAAGTATTTTGCAGAAACATAATGTCTGTCGTTATTATTTTCCAAGAGTTGTTCGAGATGTTTGTTTTCTGTTGTGTTAAAACGAATAAACCCGGGAATTGTTCAAACCAGGACCATACAATGTGCTTCCACAGTCGTAATTCCCAAACCAAGCAGAGTGATAAAGCTTTGCTGGCAGAGGTTTGCTCTTCGAAGATGGCCATTGTCTAATCTCCACTGTGCCTTCTTCGCTGTCGTACCTTTCACCGCCAATGTCGCATTTTAGCACAACAATGGTTTAACACCCATGTCACTAAAAGGCATCAAATCAGGGCCTGTTATCCAAAGACCCTATTTTCTTAATTTTGGGAGATAAGGATAGGCCTAATGTTATATATGTCACAGAGGAATTAGCAATATTGCAGGTATTCTTTTTTCTCTACCCAGGTCAGTTTAATGGTATTTTGTGGCTAAACAAATGGCTGGCGGCGGGGTTCTATGTGACTGTAAAACAGACGCATTAATAAATACAAAATATGCATTCGAGCTGTCGAACAAAATCAAGTCGTTTTGATTCTGGTGTGATAGATAACAAACAGGAAGTTCACAATTCAAGTACACTGGTATTGTATTACATTTAGCGTTTGTCTTGGCCCTAATTCCCGTGTTTTGGGTGAGATTGGATTATATCTTGATCTTGATGAAGTACGTCAGTAGGATCCAACGTTCGGATATAGATGCCTAGAACACAACTGGGAGGAGTCCTTCAACCTTTAGTTTTGTTTTCAGAAGAAAACTCTAAGCCCGTTGTGTGCTTGAGTAATAACCGAAGCGGAAAATAACACATATGATGTGGTATTGCATTAAAGTATCGTCACAAAATGAAATTTTATGGGATACTTTGTCAGTAAAATGGTAAGAAAGTTGAATACGAGTATTCGGCAGACTTGTACTTGTACTGATCCTAACCCTATTCATTTCCCGAGAATGGCGGAATGTTGCTTCTCAGTGAAATGTGTCATCTTTCTTTATTGTTGCAGAAACCATTCCACACGGGAAAGGAAGAATGCCACGAGTGTTTGATGCTGCTGGTGAACGCTCAGATCTCAACGAAACAACATGAACGTTGGAGTTCAAGCAAATCCGCTTAACAGAAGCCCCCCACATAGATATCATAATAACACATAAAGGCATATAGATATTTGAGCGCAAATAATGTGTGAACTGATCGTTTAAGAACAATATCCTGTCTTCAACCTCATTTGATAAATACTTCTAGCTTTGTCCTGCATCAGAGGCAAGGCAAACATAAAGAAACGTTGTACGAACTAACAGTAAAAGTTTGTTTTTAAAAACACACCGAAAAATCTACTTCCAAAACAGAAAACAATCCGGAAATATTCATGTAAAAAGTCATATTTCGACATCAATAACTTCTAAAAAGCCCACTGAAGAAAATCAAGACAACGTTGATGGTTGAGTTCTGGGAATAATACTTACTTCAATCTAACTCTGCAAACGCACTCTTTCTTCAGCGCAAGTTAACTATAAAATAATATAAAAAGGAGTCCGTTATTCAAGGTCGAGCCAAAATGACTTCCGAAACCTTCACCTACGCCAACCGCAATCCCCCGCAGCTGTCAGGGGGAGGAGGAGGAGGAGACCTGGACCTGTACAACCTTTCCAACACCAGCAGCAGCAGCAGCAACTACAACACCTCCTCTTCTTTGAACTCCACCACGTCCAGCCCTCCCCTAGGGCTCCAGCAGTTCCTTCTGTACGACATCACCATCAACATCAACGAGTACTACCTGTGGGTGATCTTCGCCGTAGGGTTCCCGGGAAACCTGCTGAGTCTGGTGACCATCCTGCGCATGCCCTCGGTCAGCTCGTCCAAGATGCACGTGGCTGTCTTGGCCATCGTTGACAACTGCGCCATCGTCAGCAAGGTGTTGTTCCACCAGCTGACCAAGCACCGGGTCCGGCTCGGGGATTTGGGCTGCAAGGTGAGTTCAACTTGACGAGGTGCATTTTGACTCCTTTTGTGTCTCTCCTCTCCATGGAGGTGTTTTCTTCCTCTCTCTCTTCTTCTTCTTATTATTATTATTTTTCTTTCTTCTTCTTCTTGTTCTTCTTTTCTTATTATTTCTCCTTCTTCTTTTCCCTCTTCTTCTTGTTCTTCTTGTTCTTCTTGTTCTTCTTGTTCTTGTTCTTTTGTTGTTTTTTTTCTTGTTTTTTTTCCTTGTTCTTCTTGTTCTTCTTGTTCTTCTTCTTCTTCTTCTTCTTCTTCTTCTTCTTCTTCTTCTTCTTCTTCTTCTTCTTCTTCTTCTTCTTCTCCTTCTCTTCCTTGTCTTTCTTCTTCTCTTTCTTCTTCTTCTTCTTCTTTTCTTCTTTTTCTTCTTCTTATTCTTCCTTTTTCTTCTTCTTCTTATT
>CM065680.1:43752583-43755083 GCA_017654935.2 Phymorhynchus buccinoides | reverse complement strand
CTTGAAAGCATTGGTGTTTTGTGGGTTTTTTAATCAGAAATGTAATTTACGGTATGTTGGTCAAGAGATCTTTGAAAATATATGTAGAATTGGACCTCGTTTTAGAACACCATTTCCGTTTTCTTTTTAGCTGTAACCACACGTTTTGCACTGATAGAGAAATATCAGGCATCTTGTTGGGGTTATTTTTTTCTCACTTTGGAACCCCGTAACAATAATAGTTGCAATCCTGGATAGTGTTAAGCTTGGAACATGTCTATGTTTGAACGACATTTAAAGGATGTTTTGTTTGGGTCCCTTATTCACCATAGCTGCTCACTGATTATAGAAGCTCTTATTGTTTCAATAATGACCACTTAACGGCAATTCAAAAGAAGCAAGAACGTAAAAGCTGCAACTTTGAGCCGGGGGGGTGGAGGGGAGGAGGCGGAGGAGGAGAAATAACATCATTCACAAGAAAGAAGAAATAACAAGACCAATACAGTATGTGGGAATAAGTCAGGCGTGGGATGGAAGCATATTGCACAATGTAATGATGTTCGTTGGTTTCAACATTCAAACTGAATAAAGATTAAGGAAGCGAGACGGTAGAGACGAAAGGGAAGGAGACTGAAGCAGAGGGAACGACGAAACAGTAGGAAGCGAAGGGAAACTATCGTACAAAGAAAGACCAGAAGGCCTATCAGAGGAGCAAAGCATCCAACAGAATAAATGCATTGTAAATTTGAAATGATGAACGCCAAAGAAAAGACCCGGGAGAGAAGAAAAGTGGTGAGGCGGGGAGAGGTAACACGGCATAAAAGAGAGTTAGAAACGGAGGAACAATGAGATCTGAGCTAGACTGATAGGGAGGGGAGGGGGGAGAAGGGGGGGGGAGCCACACACAGCAAAAAATGAAGAAAGGAAATGTAGACATAAAGGATGCAGAAGAACATGAGGAAAAGATCAAGCATGATGAAAGCAGGAAATCAGAAGACATACACACAGTTGCAGCAGAAAGCAGAAAATGAGAGTTAGGGGAAAATAAGAAAGTAGAACATGGGAGGAGTACAACAGGAATGTAAACAATTTTGGGTGGGGGGCCTTCCTTCTTTACTCTCTCTCATTCATTCTCTCTCTCTCTCTCTCAGCCTCTTTCTTTCTCTGTCTCTGTCTCTCTCTTCTCTCCTCTCTCTTCATCTCTAACTTCTACCCTCTCTCTCTCTCTCCTCTCTCGCTCATCTTTCTCTTAAAAATCTTTCTATCTCTACACTCATCTCTCTCCTCTCTCTCTCTCTCTCTACCGTCGTCTCTCTCCCTCTCTATCGCATTCCTCCTTCTCGTCCTCCTCTCTCTACTCTACTCCGTCATCGGTCTCCTCTCCAACTGAGTCCCGTCGTCTCTCCGCCTCTCTCCCTTTCTACCTCCTCCTCATCTCCACTCCTTCTCTCTCTCACTCTCTCTCCCTCTCCCCTCTCTCTCATCTCTCTCTCACTCTCTTTAAATCTGGTTCTCTTCTTTCTCGTCATTTTCCATCACCATTTACCCTCTCTTCATCTAACATCTCTGTCCCTCCTCTCTCGCTCTCCCGGCCCGAATCTCTCTCTCAGTTCCCATCCTCGGTCTCTCTCTCTCTCTCTCTCTCTATTGAATATCATCTCTCCTCGTCTCTCTTCTTCTCTCTCTCTCATCTTTCTCTCTCTCTTGCTACGACTCTGTCTCTCAGATCCTCTGAATCTCTCTCTCTCTCTCTCCTCTATCTCTCTCTCTCTCTCTCTCTGTCTCTCGTCTTCTTCCTCTCTCTCGTCGATCTCTCCATCTGTCTGTCTCCTCTCTTCTCTCATCTCGAAGCTCGCTCGGTCATGACAATAAATAACACTCTCCCTCATCGATGTCGGCATGTCTCTCTCTCTCTCTCTCTCATCTCTCCTTCTCTCTCTCTCGATCTTCTCTCTCTCATCTGTCTCCGTCTCTCTCTCTCTCTCTCCCTCCTCTATCGAATCCCGGCCTCCGTCTGTCTCGTCTCTCTCGGTCTCTCTCAGTAATGTCCCTCTCCTCTAGTCAGTCTCGTCGAGAGTGTCACGGAGTCCCTCTTCATCAGTGCATCTAGCTCTCGTCATCTCTCTCTCATCCTCTCGACTCGATATCTCATGCAGTCTAGCCTACTCCTCATCGATCAGTCCGTCTCCCTCTCTGCTATCCTCTCATTGCGCTAATCTGGATCCCTCTCTCAGTCTCTCCCCTCTCTCTCTCTCTCTCAATCTCCGTCTCTCCTCTCCTCTTCCTCTCTAACTCATAAATCTCTCTCTCACTCCTCTCTCTCCTCACCCCCTCTAGTCTCTCCTGGTCCTGTCTCTCTCCCCTCTCTCCTCTCTCTCCTCTGTCCCGCAGTCTCGCTCTCTTCTCATCGCTCTCACTCTCTCTCTCTCTCGGATCCTCATCCGTCTCTCGTCATCGCGGACTCTCTCTCTCTCTCTCTCGCTCCTCTCTCTCTCTCTCTCTCTCCTCTCCTCCTCGCTCT
>CM065680.1:43740083-43747583 GCA_017654935.2 Phymorhynchus buccinoides | reverse complement strand
TAGTAGTAGTAGTAGTAGTAGCAGTAGCAGTAGTAGTAGTAGTAGTAGTAGTAGCGGGAGCAGCATGACGATCAAAAACCGCAGTAGTAGTTCCATGTGGTTGTGTTCTTTTAATTGTTGTTTTCTTGTTCTTTTTGCAAGATATCTTAACAAATCATCATCATCATGCATTCTGGGTGGGTTTAACAAAAAGTCTATGATCAGTCCAAGTGCACATTAAAGCTAACATACAAACTGGCTTGTAACATTTTGATGTAATGCATGTGCCAAGCTGTGATGTTCCCACCTCTGTCTGTCTGCCAGATCATCCTGTTCAGCGGCAACTTCTTCTCCATCCTGGCCAGCTGGATCCTGGTGGCCATGACCCTGGAACGCTTCATCGCCGTGTGGTTCCCCCTCAAGGTCAGCCGCATCTACTCCAAGAAGAAGGCCACCCTGGTGCTGGTCGTCATCTTCTTCCTCACCTTCAGCCTCAACACCGTCTTCTTCGTCATCGTCATCGAGGACGTGAACAAGTCGTGCCAGTTCCAGCAGAGCTTCCAGAGCTTCGTGGAGGACTACTGGTACTGGGCCGACGCCCTGGCCTACGCCATCGTCCCCTGCCTGCTGGTGATCACCAGCAACACGCTCATCATCATCAACGTGCAGATGTCGTCCAAGAAGCAGCGGCAGATGACCAACAACTTCGACCAGTCGTCGCGCCGCGTGCGGGACCAGCAGCAGATCACCACCATGCTGATCGTCATCTCGCTCGTCTTCCTGCTGCTGATGCTGCCCAACAGCGTCTTCTACCTGGTCAACGAGCACTGGAAGAAGAGCACGGCCCCCGGGTCGTACGGGCGCATGGAGTTCCACTTCACCAAGCAGCTGGCGCACACGCTGAGCGACGCCAACAACGCCGTCAACTTCTACCTCTACTTCCTGTCCATGGCCACCTTCCGCCGCCGTTTCCTGGACACCATCCTATGCCGCAAGCCCGTGCGCAAGCCCAAGGGGGCCAACAACAGCAGCGTGTTCAAGACCTCGCACTCCTACGTGTCCTTCCACTCCATGCACAGCCAGGTCAAGGCCCGCGCCGACCTGCAGCGCAGCCACAGCCTGACCAACGTGTCGGACGTCAGCAGCGAGGTATGACCATTAGTCCGCCGGGCCAGGCAGCCCGCGGAGATGAGCACCACCGTCTGACGCGTCTTCTTCTTCTTCTTCTTGTCTGAGCTGGACAGACGAGCGAAGAGGTCCGACCAGATGACGAAGGAGAGGTGTTTCGAAGGTGCATCGCTCAGACTTTTATAGCTGGAAGGATGGTTTGCAGGAACTCGCATTTTGGCTGACATTTCCACAATCTGAAACTGAAACTGGGGCCGAAAGTATTTTTTGTAGACTTTTGGTCACTTCTGCTTCGTGTCACCTGGCAAATCACCACTGAAAGTGTTGGTAAGGCGCGAGCATTGACAGCGTTGATATCGCGGTGAAGCGAGAACAGACACAAAATAATAAAACAGCGACGAATAAAGGAACGCCGAGTTTAATGATGTGATGGTACATCATTCAAATGCACAGCTTTAAAGACCCACCAGATCCATGAGTGAAAATCACGTGTTTCCCTCTCTCGCTGGTAAGAAATCTTATTTTTACCAGGTTTGACTCCCATACAAATGCCCCCAAATTGAAAACGAGACAGAGACTTTAAAGAGCAGCCTCAATTTGAAGGTGGGGGCATTTGTATATGGGTCACACCTACCCAGAAAAAAACAAGGGACATAATCTTGCTGGGTCAGTGGGTCTTTAAGAATCGAAAAAACACGCCACATTTGGTTACATTTCCTGTGCTAATGGACGTCTTTGACCGGGGGAAAGTGGTGAGTCCGCATGCTTCTTTTGTCCTGAAATCCAAAAATGGTGCCAGCAGTAAGGTCACGAACACAAACGCTTGCACAACCATTAAATGGACCGATTGGGTTCAGGCATTGCCTGGTAGGTTTGTTTCGTTGCTTGAGAGTCCACGCATTACTTTGCGTCTGAAGCGCGGTACTTTGAATAAGTTCGGACAAACACAATTCGTTGTCGTTGCTTTGTCGTTACGAGATGTTTGATCATATTGGAAACAGGACACAGTGTATTGTGGGCGTGTTTTCAAATACAGTGTCCACGTTTTGGATGCTACAGGACATTATATTTCTTTGGGCCCTTGGACATTTCCAGTGTTTGTTTGTTTTTTTGCGTTAAGATTACGTTTACTTGACGAACCAAAACCTAAATGAACGCGTTTTTCATGCGTGATAATGTTCGGCGACAGCAATACAATATGCACAGTCGGTGACAATGTTGCCAGATCGAGCAGTCAGGTCTCCTCCTGCAACTCGTATAAGGATCGGTGATCACCAAATAAGAATCAATAAATGATGCTTGAACACCCTGTTCACGCTTTGATTGTATGTGTTTGTATTTATTGTGGGGCTACAGTGGCGCTGATATAACGGTAAATTGGGGAATGGGCCAGATGTTTTGACATCACAAAATACTGACGGAAGAAGTGCATTCGTGAAGAAGCTGTAGACAAGTCATAAGGGGGAAAGATTAGTGAAGAAGCTGTAGACAAGTCATAAGGGGGAAACATTAGTGAAGAAGCTGTAGACAAGTCATAAGGGGGAAACATTAGTGAAGAAGCTGTAGACATGTCATAAGGGGGAAACATTAGTGAAGAAGCTGTAGACAAGTCATAAGGGGGAAACATTAGTGAAGAAGCTGTAGACAAGTCATAAGGGGGAAACATTAGTGAAGAAGCTGTAGACAAGTCATAAGGGGGAAACATTAGTGAAGAAGCTGTAGACAAGTCATAAGGGGAAACATCAGTGAAGAAGCTGTAGACATGTCATCAGGGGGAAACATTAGTGAAGAAGCTGTAGACAAGTCATAAGGGGGAAAGATTAGTGAAGAAGCTGTAGACAAGTCATAAGGGGGAAACATTAGTGAAGAAGCTGTAGACAAGTCATAAGGGGGAAACATTAGTGAAGAAGCTGTAGACAAGTCACAAGGGGGAAACATTAGTGAAGAAGCTGTAGACAAGTCATAAGGGGAAACATTAGTGAAGAAGCTGTAGACATGTCAAGTCATAAGGGGAAACATTAGTGAAGAAGCTGTAGACAAGTCATAAGGGGGAAACATTAGTGAAGAAGCTGTAGACAAGTCATAAGGGAGAAACATTAGTGAAGAAGCTGTAGACAAGTCAGGGGGAAACATTAGTGAAGAAGCTGTAGACAAGTCATAAGGGGGAAACATTAGTGAAGAAGCTGTAGACAAGTCATAAGGGGGAAACATTAGTGAAGAAGCTGTAGACAAGTCATAAGGGGGAAACATTAGTGAAGAAGCTGTAGACAAGTCATAAGGGGGAAACATTAGTGAAGAAGCTGTAGACAAGTCATAAGGGGGAAACATTAGTGAAGAAGCTGTAGACAAGTCATAAGGGGGAAACATTAGTGAAGAAGCTGTAGACAAGTCATAAGGGGGAAACATTAGTGAAGAAGCTGTAGACAAGTCATAAGGGGGAAACATTAGTGAAGAAGCTGTAGACAAGTCATAAGGGGGAAACATTAGTGAAGAAGCTGTAGACAAGTCATAAGGGGGAAACATTAGTGAAGAAGCTGTAGACAAGTCATAAGGGGGAAACATTAGTGAAGAAGCTGTAGACAAGTCATAAGGGGGAAACATTAGTGAAGAAGCTGTAGACAAGTCATAAGGGGGAAACATTAGTGAAGAAGCTGTAGACAAGTCATAAGGGGGAAACATTAGTGAAGAAGCTGTAGACAAGTCATAAGGGGGAAACATTAGTGAAGAAGCTGTAGACAAGTCATAAGGGGGAAACATTAGTGAAGAAGCTGTAGACAAGTCATAAGGGGGAAACATTAGTGAAGAAGCTGTAGACAAGTCATAAGGGGGAAACATTAGTGAAGAAGCTGTAGACAAGTCATAAGGGGGAAACATTAGTGAAGAAGCTGTAGACAAGTCATAAGGGGGAAACATCAGTGAAGAAGCTGTAGACAAGTCATAAGGGGGAAACATTAGTGAAGAAGCTGTAGACAAGTCATAAGGGGGAAACATTAGTGAAGAAGCTGTAGACAAGTCATAAGGGGGAAACATTAGTGAAGAAGCTGTAGACAAGTCATAAGGGGGAAACATTAGTGAAGAAGCTGTAGACAAGTCATAAGGGGGAAACATTAGTGAAGAAGCTGTAGACAAGTCATCAGGGGGAAACATCAGTGAAGAAGCTGTAGACATGTCATAAGGGGGAAACATTAGTGAAGAAGCTGTAGACAAGTCAGACAAGTCAAGGGGGAAACATTAGTGAAGAAGCTGTAGACAAGTCATAAGGGGGAAACATTAGTGAAGAAGCTGTAGACATGTCATAAGGGGGAAACATTAGTGAAGAAGCTGTAGACAAGTCATAAGGGGGAAACATCAGTAAGGGGACAAGTCAAACAAACATCAGTGAAGAAGCTGTAGACAAGTCATAAGGGGGAAACATCAGTGAAGAAGCTGTAGACATGTCATAAGGGGGAAACATTAGTGAAGAAGCTGTAGACAAGTCATAAGGGGGAAACATTAGTGAAGAAGCTGTAGACAAGTCATAAGGGGGAAACATTAGTGAAGAAGCTGTAGACAAGTCATAAGGGGGAAACATCAGTGAAGAAGCTGTAGACAAGTCATCAGGGGGAAACATCAGTGAAGAAGCTGTAGACAAGTCATAAGGGGGAAACATTAGTGAAGAAGCTGTAGACAAGTCATAAGGGGGAAACATTAGTGAAGAAGCTGTAGACAAGTCATAAGGGGGAAACATTAGTGAAGAAGCTGTAGACAAGTCATAAGGGGGAAACATTAGTGAAGAAGCTGTAGACAAGTCATAAGGGGGAAACATTAGTGAAGAAGCTGTAGACAAGTCATAAGGGGGAAACATTAGTGAAGAAGCTGTAGACAAGTCATAAGGGGGAAACATTAGTGAAGAAGCTGTAGACAAGTCATAAGGGGGAAACATTAGTGAAGAAGCTGTAGACAAGTCATAAGGGGGAAACATTAGTGAAGAAGCTGTAGACATGTCATAAGGGGGAAACATTAGTGAAGAAGCTGTAGACAAGTCACAAGGGGGAAACATTAGTGAAGAAGCTGTAGACAAGTCATAAGGGGGAAACATTAGTGAAGAAGCTGTAGACAAGTCATAAGGGGGAAACATTAGTGAAGAAGCTGTAGACAAGTCATAAGGGGGAAACATTAGTGAAGAAGCTGTAGACAAGTCATAAGGGGGAAACATTAGTGAAGAAGCTGTAGACACAAATCATAAGGGGGAAACATTAGTGAAGAAGCTGTAGACAAGTCATAAGGGGGAAACATCAGTGAAGAAGCTGTAGACAAGTCATAAGGGGGAAACATTAGTGAAGAAGCTGTAGACATGTCATGAGGGGGGAAACATTAGTGAAGAAGCTGTAGACAAGTCATAAGGGGGAAACATTAGTGAAGAAGCTGTAGACAAGTCATAAGGGGGAAACATTAGTGAAGAAGCTGTAGACAAGTCATAAGGGGGAAACATTAGTGAAGAAGCTGTAGACAAGTCATAAGGGGGAAACATTAGTGAAGAAGCTGTAGACAAGTCATAAGGGGGAAACATTAGTGAAGAAGCTGTAGACAAGTCATAAGGGGGAAACATTAGTGAAGAAGCTGTAGACAAGTCATAAGGGGGAAACATTAGTGAAGAAGCTGTAGACAAGTCATAAGGGGGAAACATTAGTGAAGAAGCTGTAGACAAGTCATAAGGGGGAAACATTAGTGAAGAAGCTGTAGACAAGTCATAAGGGGGAAACATTAGTGAAGAAGCTGTAGACATGTCATGAGGGGGGAAACATTAGTGAAGAAGCTGTAGACATGTCATGAGGGGGGAAACATTAGTGAAGAAACTGTAGACATGTCATGAGGGGGGAAACATTAGTGAAGAAGCTGTAGACAAGTCATAAGAGGGAAACATTAGTGAATTCGCAAGCATACCTGCACACACAAACGAAATGCAAGACGCAAAACTATCTATTCAGCATCAAAAGAAGAAGTATACCTTTTGGAAACCGTGGAAGAATTGAAAGAGCACCCCTACAGAATATAATGAAACAAGCCATGTAAGCGCCAATAGAAATCTTAAAACAAAGAAGAGAGATACCACGAAAGAGGGAAGCAAAACAGTAAGCAAACGTGGTGGCATACCTCTGCAAAATAAACATCAAACAGAATAAAATAACATGTCATCCAATTCCTTCAAAGTTCAAAACCTAAAATACAAAGGTTCTTGAAAGTGTAATGTTGGTAAAACCTGGAGTTGACAAAAAAAATACATTAAATTAAATTAACCACGAAACGGTCATGTCTATTGTGAAGGGCATGTATTTACCAAATACACGTTAAACCACAAAAAGGTGTTTTTTAGTCGTGGTGATTTTAAGAAATAAAAATATGAAGTTAGATATTTAAAAAAGCGGTGAATGAATTGGACACAGTAGCTTTTCTCAGCTTCTTTCAGTTCATGCCTTTTGTTAACCCTCGTCACCAGCATAAACCAATTTAAAGTGTTTTATCCATTAGGCTTACATTGTTTTATGGTGGCATACCACTTGTAAGGTCTTTTCCTATCCCTAACCAAAATCAATGATAAGACTATTCGCCTCTGTTAAAAGAAATAACTTGAAACAAATAGCTCTTTGTGGAAAACTGAAAGGAGATAGAATGAGGGGAATTAGTGTACTGTGCGGAGGAAATAAGCCAAGGATTGACATTATCATTTATAAAGACAACGAAATGTCTCCTTCAATTCCTCGTAGCTGTTTCACTAACAGAGCCAATGCCACAACAACAGCACTGAGACTCAGCGTACAACAAGGTTGCGAGAAAGGCTAATGAAACCGGTTATCTAGTCGGGCGATGGTCTTAACTTAGCAGATTACAGAGACTTCAGATAGATGAACGTGAAAACGAAATGGGGACTGTAGGATGCAGAAAACTACGGTTTGGCGGCAACTAATGGGACTTTGAAAGTTCGAAGACGTCAGTTTGGTACCAGTCTTGTGAAGATGGATTCTCGGTGGTACGGATGTTGCGAAGCCCGGAAGCCCGAACCTATTTCCTTCAGCTTAACGCTATTTCTACCCCCGTCTCTGGCCTTCTTGCCGTCTCTGTCTCTGTCTCTGTCGCTGTCGCTGTCTAAGTCTCTCTCTCTCTCTCTCTCTCTCTCTCTCTCTCTCTCTCTCTCTCTCTCTCTCTCTCTCTCTCTCTCTCTCTCTCTCTCTCTCTCTCTCTCTCTCTCTCTCTCTCTCTCTCTCTCTCTCTCCTTTTTCTCGTTCACCGGTTCTGTGGTGGGTTTTTTTTTATGAGAAACTGACATCTATCTCTCTCTCTCTCTCCTCTCTCTCTCTCCTCTCTCTCTCTCTCTCTCTCTCTCTCTCTCTCTCTCTCTCTCTCTCTCTCTCTCTC
>CM065680.1:43732583-43737583 GCA_017654935.2 Phymorhynchus buccinoides | reverse complement strand
CGGTTTGGGATGCGTGTTTATATAAATAGATTTTAATCCTGTTTTTGTTTTTTTAAATTTAAAAAAAGACAGACAGCACTCTTCGTGCAGCTGAACATGATATTACCTAACATTATTTTAAGGTGGTGTTTGCTTTTCTTGTTGTCTTACACATCCTTCGAATATAACGCCCCTTTTGATGTATTGTAGCGTGTGATTTATTTGTGAATAATTTACATTTATGTGTATGTTGTTGCGTTTTAAATCCATGCTATGCTGTGCGATGCACATATTTGAATGTTCCCCTAACGATCCGTTTTAGTTGTGTTTACTCTTTTTAAGGAATTGTAGGTTTGTGTTTGTTTATTTGTTTGTGGATTCAATGTATGTGTGCGCGTGTATGTGAATATGTATGTGTCTGTACTGTGACTGCGTGTGAGTATGACGTGTGTCGGGGGAGAGAGAGAAAGTGTGTGTGTGTGTGTGTGTGTGTGTGTGTGTGTGTGTGTGTGCGTGCGTGTGCGTGTGTGTGCGTGTGCGTGTGCGTGCGTGTGTGTGCGTGCGTGTGCGTGCGTGTGCGTGCGTGTATGTGCGTGTGTGTGTGTGTGTGTGCGTGTGTGCGTGTGTGTGTGTGTGTGTGTGTGTGTGTGTGTGTGTGTGTGCTTTGGTTTGGGCGCGCGCCCGTGTGTGTTTGTGTCTGTGTGTAGATATCTGTGCCTGTGTTTGTTTGTGCGCGTATGTGTGTCTGTGTATGTGTTTGTGTATGTATGCATGTGATTGTGTGTGTGAGTGTGTGTGTGTGATTGTGTGTGTGTGTGTGTGTGTGTGTGTGTGTGTGTGTGTGTGTGTGTGTGTGTGTGTGTGTGTGTGTGTGTGTGTGTGTGTGTGTGTGTGTGTGTGTGTGTGTGTGTGTGTGTGTGTGTGTGTTTGTATATGTGTGTGTGTTTGGCTTGTGCGCGCGCCAGTGTGTGTAAATATCTGTGTCTGTGTTTGCTTGTACGCTTCTGTGCGTCTGTGTATGCGTTTGTGTGTCTTGAATGCATCTAACCTCTCGGCTTAAGCTCGGTTTGACTGTTTTCCTTAACTGTAACCACAAGGTACCTTTGCTTTACTTGCGTGTTAGCTATATGTAATAATGTGTGCATTACGTTGCTTTCTGAAGAGATGTATGAGCATACTATTTATTTATAATCCGGGCTATGAACAAACAGCATCGGGTTTTTTAGCAGTTCAAGATTGATGTGAAAACAACTGCTTATGTGTGCAAGCATGCGCGCGTAATGAATTATAATGATGTATTATTAATCCTTGTTAAGTATATTGATGTGTACGTGTGTTGCGTTTGTCATTGTGTGTGTTAGTATTTGTATGCACTTAAATACTTGTTCATCCTCACTACATTATTGTCCTTCCTTATTTTATTTTTATTTTTTTAATTATCTTTCCCGATGTCTCCGTCGGGTTGTTTTTTTCTGTTTCTAATCACATGATCTCCGTCTCTGAATGTCTCTCTATATGTCTCTCTATATGTCTCTCTCTCTCTCTCTCTCTCTCTCTCTCTCTCTCTCTCTCTCTCTCTCTCTCTCTCTCTCTCTCTCTTTTTTTTTTTTTCTCTCTCAAGGACAGATTGTAAGAATAGGCATCGCCTAAAATCTTTATCCTTGTCAAAGAACGTTGTCCAGTGTCCAGTCTCTCTCTCTCTCTCTCTCTCTCTCTCTCTCTCTCTCTCTCTCTCTCTCTCTCTCTCTCTCTCTCTCTCTCTCTCTCTCTCTCTCTCTCTCTCTCTCTCTCTCTCTCTCTCTCTCTCTCTCTCTCTCTCTCTCTCTCTCTCTCTCTCTCTCTCTCTCTCTCTCTCTCTCTCTCTCTCTCTCTCTCTCTCTCTCTCTCTCTCTCTCTCTCTCTCTCTCTCTCTCTCTCTCTCTCTCTCTCTCTCTCTCTCTCTCTCTCTCTCTCTCTCTCTCTCTCTCTCTCTCTCTCTCTCTCTCTCTCTCTCTCTCTCTCTCTCTCTCTCTCTCTCTCTCTCTCTCTCTCTCTCTCTCTCTCTCTCTCTCTCTCTCTCTCTCTCTCTCTCTCTCTCTCTCTCTCTCTCTCTCTCTCTCTCTCTCTCTCTCTCTCTCTCTCTCTCTCTCTCTCTCTCTCTCTCTCTCTCTCTCTCTCTCTCTCTCTCTCTCTCTCTCTCTCTCTCTCTCTCTCTCTCTCTCTCTCTCTCTCTCTCTCTCTCTCTCTCTCTCTCTCTCTCTCTCTCTCTCTCTCTCTCTCTCTCTCTCTCTCTCTCTCTCTCTCTCTCTCTCTCTCTCTCTCTGATTCTATGTTCGTATATGTACTAAGGACAGATTGGAAGACTAGGCGTTGCCTAAACTCTTTATCCGTGAAAAATAAAATTAAAGTTTTCAAGTTTTCAACGTTTTCTGTCTGTCTGTCTCTATATCTCTGTCTCTGTCTCTCTCTCTCTCTCTCTCTCTCTCTCTCTCTCTCTCTCTCTCTCTCTCTCTCTCTTTATCAATCTATCTATCTATCTTATCTCTCGCAATGTTAGCACGATGCCAAATGCAAGGACAATATAATTACAATCACCATTTAGGATTCTCCTTCTTCAGAGTTGCGAACCGTGAAGACTGGGACTTTTCAATAACCAGATAATTATAGATACCGTTTGAATGTGTGCACGGCTGGATATCAGCTGTCGTCAGTGCCGACATCTTGAGAAAATCTTAAGTAGTGGACTAGTTGCATGTGACGTCATGTTTATCCCAACATGGCGGCTGGGTCCTTCTTATTTTCATTGCTTTAAAAATCAAAATGGCGACAGCTGATCCCCAGCCATTCGTGTCCCCGTCAACGTCTCCTAAAAGTGTAATAATTATTTTCTTCTCCACGTTCATGCCTCTAAACTCTTAACGGTGGACCCTGCCGGATGAGTTTGTTGCAAATAGGTAAAAAAAACATTGTGGCGGTACCATAGCCGATGAGGTTTAACCGAGGCGTGGTTACTGCTACACTTATCTGTATTGTTAAAACAATCGGGACTTTACTTGTGTTGCACTGCCTCCGGGCATTGCCTCCAGTATCGTTCCCACCATCTTTGTATCTACAAATGTCCCATGCGTGTCTGTTCCGGACCGAGAGGACGTGAAACACCATTTTTCGTTCGTTGAGTTTGTTGCAAGAAACACGTCGAGATCACCAGAAAGACAGCCTTTTTAAGGATCGGAACACTCACTTTGCTCTGGTTTCCTATAAATCAAACCGTCAGAACGGCAATTCCTCCTTGGCGGAGATGCTGGAGAGACGCCATGTTGGACGGAATGGGTGGAGGCCACTCGTTGTGGTTGAAATTTTTTTTTTGTAGTGCAGTACACAAACATTGGACCTATTTTCTTTGTTGTGAGCGAAACTCCTTTAGGTAAACTGTATCAAAAAATTTAAAAAGGCTTGCATTGTAGAAATGTCTTGCAAACGTTTTGGTCTAAACTCAAGCGGCCATTAAAATAAAATTCACTGACAGAATTTGACTTTCAGCACCTCCGCCAAGGAGGAATCGCCGATTTGACGGTTTGATTTATGGGAAACCAGAGCAAAGTGAATGTTGCAATCTCTGTACAGGATGTTTTCCTGGTGATATCGACGTGTTTCCTGCAAAAACTCATCCGTCAGGGTGCCCCTTTAAGTGAACACGAACCGGATGAATTTGTAAACAATGGCTTACACATTTCCACTGCAACACCGTATTTTAAACAATATAGCCATTTACGAAGTTTGCCACATTGTTCCGCATTCGTAAACATTTCCGTTTGAACTTGGGTGACAAATACATTTGTTTTCTTACGCAGTAAGCCTAATAGGGATGTTAGGGGGGGGGGGGGTAGTTTTCCCCATAATGTAGAGTGTCCCGAATAGCTGGCATGTTGACTGTTGCTTGAAACGCGAGTTTTGCTTGGTGGATGATATGTGATTAAGAGGAGGAGGAGGAGGTGGTGGAGGAGGAGGAGGAGGAGTGTTGCTTGAAACGCGAGTTTTGCTTGGTGGATGATATGTGATTAAGAGGAGGAGGAGGAGGTGGTGGAGTTGGAGGAGGAGGAGGAGGAGGAGGAGGAGGAGGAGGAGGAGGAGGAGGAGGAGTGTTGCTTGAAACGCGAGTTTTGCTTGGTGGATGATATGTGATTAAGAGGAGGAGGAGGAGGAGGAGGTGGAGGAGGAGGAGGAGGAGGAGGAGTGTTGCTTGAAACGCGAGTTTTGCTTGGTGGATGATATGTGATTAAGAGGAGGAGGAGGAGGAGGTGGAGGAGGAGGAGGAGGAAGATTTTTAAAATGTTGTTTTTGTTGATGATAATAATGATGTTCTTGTTCTTTTTTTCGGTTTGAATGAGGAAGAGGATGAGGATTTTAAACTACTGTTGTTGCTATTATTACATAGTTGTTGATTCGTTTAAGTCACTTTTCACCCACTAATACATTTACAGAAAAGGAACAGAAAAACGAAAAAATATTCAGTCGCTTTGCATTCATCGGTTACGTCTTCAACATCAAGCAAAACACTAAATAATTAAGACTTAGAATTTATCAACCAAAAAAAGGAATGGTTCCAGCAAAAAAATAGTATAAGTGCATGGCTTTGTACATCGATTTCTCGGCAAGTAGATTTACACCCTCCTGCTCTATTTCTTGGTTCTTTCCGTGGTTAGGGATAGGGTTAGGGTTAGGGTTAGATGGTCTTTTCATTTGCCACAAGCATCTGGGTTTTTTTGGTCAAAATCATCTATCTTTTGGGAGCATTAAATCGCTGCCAATAATTAATGTTTCTGTAGCCTGTTCAGTAAGTGTATGTTAAGCTAAGCTTACAATCTGGAAACAAACTCATGCATTTCACTGGCGACTCAAGTAATGTCAGTGTGTGGAGGCTAGTAATGCCAAACACACAACGTAATGATTATCTCCATTCTTGTTTTTTCATGAATGTTTCAATGTCTCAGACATTTAATGTTATAACTGTAGTTATATAATGTTATAACTGCAAGTCTAGA
>CM065680.1:43707583-43720083 GCA_017654935.2 Phymorhynchus buccinoides | reverse complement strand
AACTACCAATAGAAATTCGGCGTTCTGCATGCTGCGAATGCCCTGCGCTATCACGCAATTTCCGCCCATTTTCCAAGGCAAGGCACACTGATTCGATTTGGCTTCTGTGACCGTATGAGGGGACATCCCGCTATCGCTACGTATCGATGACACTGCCAAGATCAATCAGTACGGCTATCACTACGTATCGATAGCACTACTGGGCTAAATCACTACGGCAACTAAGGGTTAGGCCGTGTACACACATAAGCGGATATCCCATGCTGAAACCCGTGCGCAATCCATAAATAAGTGAAACAAAGAAGGGAAAAGATTTGCGCACGTGTCCGAATTTCCCCTATATGCATACACGTTTATCCTTCTTTATTCCACTTATTTAGGGTTTTCCGAACGGAACTTACGCGTCTAATGTGAACCCGACCTTAGGGTTAAACTAGGGTTAAACTTAGGAAGGAATAGGGTTAGGTTAAGAAAAGGGTTCGGGTTAGGGTTAGGAATAGGGTTAGGGTTAGTCCGCCAGAATTCAAACTGACAGATTGGCACAGTCATCATTAGTCGTAGTGGTAACAACGAGTAGTTATTTCGATACGTAGGCTAGTGAAAGCGCTACGCACCCCCCCGTATGAGCGGGAGAAGAAAACAAGCGCGGATTCGCAATCGTTTGTGGCGTGCGACAATTGAAAACGAAACATCATTTTAAAGAGCAGCCTCGATTTGAAGTGCGGTCTATTTTTACCACTGCAATCATTATATACACTGGGTCGCTTCCCCTGGCTTTTCAATCATTTTAATCTGTAAACCAGAATGTTATCTCTGCACCATTTCGTAACTTTTTATATCTTTTGGAAAACATCTAACTAGTGCCTTCCCGGGTCGAGAGGACGTTAAACACCAACATTTTTTCTTCTTTCTTCTAAAACATTTAAAACTATTTATCCTACTTATACTCATCGAAAGAAGCACTGCATACTCGTCGTGTCTGTTGGAGTGTCTGTTGGAGTTTCTCAGGATCTTTATAATTTCAAATGCCCCAAATGGTCCTTTGACCCAGAAGGCGTAAAAACTCTATTTTTCTCTCTCGGAGTGTCTGTATTACGTATGTTTATTATTTTCTACGCTTTAAAATGGCGATTCCTGTGCTCTGTTCAGTATATAATTCTGTCCATACTTAAGGACTGTAGATATGTAGAAATGACAACTGAAATGTTATTTTATGTCCCAGTATTTTTTTCTCATTTAAAATATGTGCGACAATTTTGGACCGAGAGACCGACAGACCGACCGACAAAGTGAGTTATAGGTTTGTGGCTTGTGCCACAAACAAAAACTGCTGACACAATTCAACTCACCATGCCTGCCTGTCTGTCTGTCTATCTGTGTGTCTGTTATTATTTTCTTTTTTAAGTGGTTCAAGATTCGCATTCTTGGCTGCTTCGTCGTTTCCCTATAAATAATTGTGATTCGAAGGAGAGCTATGCAACATTCCGATCGGAGAACGATAAAGTTCCTTCACCCAAATCAAACTCTCCTAGATTGCCAAACAATGGCCAAATTCATGATCAATTCTGTCCCTTTTTGCCATTCTTTGATTTGGGTGCAATTTGAATCGTAATGCTTCTTGGCGTACATTATCACTCATTCAAACGGGTTTAATTTAGGTCAAATTGATATTTGTCCTCTTCTTTAAAAAAAAAATGTTCTGTTCTGTAAAAAGAGAAAGGAAGTTGAACCTGAAATGAGGTTTTGCAGTTCCTCTGTCTGTGTGTCTGTGTGTCAATCATTTCTTGCTCGTTTTTTTGCCATTCTTGACAGTTCTGCCACGTTTCATTATTGATCAGTTGAGAAGTTTACACTATAAGGTTCACTCATTTCTGGTTCCAGCCTTTCTAAGGTCTCAACTTCCTCAACTAATCAGAATTAAACATGGAAGAATTGTCCACTGAATCTCGCTAATGATACCCATTATGAGGGGGGCGTCCCATTTGGGACTAATCCCGCTCGGACTAATACCCCTCGAACTAATCCCAGTCGGTCTAATCCCATTCGGACTAATGCCGTTCGACCTAATTGCTTTGATTTGCATAGCTTTTCCCATTCGGTCTAATGTCTGCTGAGCATGTGTATCATTGCATTTCTGCGTACCCAGGTATTCCTTGTTTTTCAGATAGGTTAGGGATAGGTTTAGGGATAGGTTTAGGGATAGGGTTAGGGTTAGGGTTAAGAATGGGGTTAGAGATAGGGTTAGGATTAGGGTGGCACATCTTGACCTTTATCGGATTAGGAATAGGGTTAGGGATAGGTTTAGGGTTAGGAATAGGGTTAGGGATAGGGGTAGGGGTAGGAGTAGGGGTAGGAATAGGGTTAGGGATAGGTTTAGGGGTTAGGAACAGGGTTAGGGATAGGGGTAGGGGTAGGGGTAGGAATAGGGTTAGGGATAGGTTTAGGGTTAGGAATAGGGATAGGGATAGGTTTAGGGTTAGGAATAGGGTTAGGGATAGGCTTAGGGTCCATTTAGTGTCGACATACACAAAAGATAAAATTTGAATTTAATTAATTTTTTTTATTATTATTTTATTTTGCAATAATGACAGTAATGACTTTACTGTTTATTATTAGGGGAAGACGGGGTAAAAAGCGCATTGGCGGGTAAGAAGCCCACCCCAATTATCTCATGAAATAAAGAAAATGTCAGTCAAATTTGCCCATGAGACGAATGCTAGACATTAACGCTCGTCTCATGGGCAAAATGAGACTGAAATTTGCTTCATTTCATGAGATAATTGGGGTGGGCTTCTTACCCGCCCATGCGCTTTTTACCCCGTCTTCCCCTATTTCTTACACTAAACGTATGTATGTAGTCCGAGCGGTACAGATAAAATGTTAGTCCACACGGGATTAGTCCCAGTGGTATGTGGTATGTCCGCCATGACTGTCAACGGTGTGATCAAAAGAGTAGTCCGAGCGGGATTAGTCCCAACGGACCCTCCCCATTATGACACTTTACAGTTTAAAAAAAAATTAAACATAAAGCATAGCAAAAATCGTCAGCAAAAGGTGTGGAAGTATAGTCGTTAATTTACGCTTACGATATCATCTTAAAGACCCACCACGTCACGTGTCAAAATCACGGGTTTCCTCGTGTTTCCCTCTCTCGCTGGTAAAACATCTTATTTTGACCAGGTTTGACTCCCATACAAATTCCCCCATGCATGAAAACGGGACATCGCTTTAACGAGCAGCCTCGATCGTGTATGGGGGGACTTGTATGTGGGTCACACCTACCCAGAAAAAAAAACAAGGGAGTTAATCTTGCTGGGTCAGTGGGTCTTTAAAAGACGCCTCGCACTATCCAACCTTTTTTGTTGCAAGTACATTCAGTTGTGAACTTCGTTTCAACAAGTTGTGGCCGTGTGCCATTGTCACACTATCAACAAGTATTGACTGTTTTCCCACAACTGCCTGAGTGGGTGCATCCCATAAGCGCGCGTTTTACCTACTCTCTAAAAGCGCGCGTCCAAAAAAAAGAAGCTAGAAAGAGCGCAATGTTTTGTCCAATAAGCGCGCATCTTTGGAACCTAAGAAAGATCGAGGATGTCAAAAAGAGCGCGTTGTAAAATGTAATGTGAAACCCTAACCCTATCCCTAACCCTATCCCTAACCCTATCCCTAACCCTATCCCTAACCCTATCCCTAACCCTATCCCTAACCCTATCCCTAAACCCTATCCCTAACCCTATCCCTAACCTATCCCTAACCCTATCCCTAACCCTATCCCTAACCCTATCCCTAACCCTATCCCTAACCCTATCCCTAACCCTATCCCTAACCCTATCCTAACCCTATCCCTAACCCTATCCCTATCCCTAACCCTATCCCTAACCCTATCCCCTATCCCTAACCCTATCCCTAACCCTATCCCTAACCCTATCCCTAACCCTATCCCTAACCCTATCCCTAACCCTATCCCTAACCCTATCCCTAACCCTATCCCTAACCCTATCCCTAACCCTATCCCTAACCCTATCCCTAACCCTATCCCTAACCCTATCCCTAACCCTATCCCTAACCCTATCCCTAACCCTATCCCTACCCTAACCCTATCCCTAACCCTAACCCCTAACCCTATCCCTAACCCTATCCCTAACCCTATCCCTAACCCTATCCCTAACCCTATCCCTAACCCTATCCCTAACCCTATCCCTAACCCTATCCCTAACCCTATCCCTAACCCTATCCCTAACCCTATCCCTAACCCTATCCCTAACCCTATCCCTAACCCTATCCCTAACCCTATCCCTAACCCTATCCCTAACCCTATCCCTAACCCTATCCCTAACCCTATCCCTAACCCTATCCCTAACCCTATCCCTAACCCTATCCCTAACCCTATCCCTAACCCTATCCCTAACCCTATCCCTAACCCTATCCCTAACCCTATCCCTAACCCTATCCCTAACCCTATCCCTAACCCTATCCCTAACCCTATCCCTAACCCTATCCCTAACCCTATCCCTAACCCTATCCCTAACCCTATCCCTAAACCCTATCCCTATCCCTAACCCTATCCCTAACCCTATCCCTAACCCTAACCCTAACCCTATCCCTAACGTGGTGATGTGTTGAATCGTGGACATATCGACAGTTTCTTTCTCCAAAACAGCAAGAAGACTGAAGTTTAGCAAACAGACGAGTGCAAATGGTAAATGTCTGGTGAGAACGATTTCACCTATGCGCGCTTATTAGTAGAGGTGGGGGGAAAAAACCGGTTTGAACCGAAAAACCGGTGCTAAACTTTCGCGGTTCGAAAAACCGGTTCGAGTTGCTGTGAACCGGTTTTTTTAACTGCAAACTGAAAGTAAGTTTTTCTTAGAATAACGCATTCTTTTTTTAAGAACAACACTGATTCTCAGCGCAGATTGTTTGTAAACCAAGAGTAGCTGTTTCTAGTTTGTGGTGGTGTATGGCTTTGACTTTGACTGAGTGTTGAGTTGAGTGTGTGCGTGTCATAAGTCATAAGTTTCTTTATTGTGTGTCTGTGTGTATGTGTGTGTGCGCGTGTCTGTGAATATTCTGACAAATAAATATGTGTTTGCATAGGTGAAACTAGTGATGCGAGTACTGGTTAAAAAACCGGTTCAGTAAAACTGGTTTTGGACACTGGTTTGGAGGGAAAACCGGTTTTAAACCGTTCGGATTTTTGAACCGGTTCTCATCTCTACTTATTAGCACGAAATCCACACATTCACGTGCGCTCCTGTTGGCATGAACATGCGCTCTTATTAGCATGCAAAATGCGCTCTTTTAGGCGCGCGCTTATTAGCGGTGCGCTCTTTTCGACTGCTCCGGCCTGGGTGAGGTGGAAGGAAATGGTCCAGTCGCCAATGAGAGACTTAGTGCGATTTTTCTCACGCCAGAGGGCATGACGCTCGTGTGGGGCTAATCCTCTCTATATTATTAGTTGGGGATAAAGAAAAAGAGAGAGACAGTGAGTGGTCCTACCATCACTCTCTCTCTCTCTCTCTCTCTCTCTCTCTCTCTCACACTACGCCCAAGTAAGAAAATCGCGTGATAAGCCCCTAGTGCATTGACTGCCCTCTGGCGTGAAAAATATCGCCATAGGTTGACCATTCCTTCCCATTGGTTGGGAGAGTTTGTGATTTCTACTCACTCTATCGAAAGAAAGGAAAACTTTGGAAAGGTCACAACCAGTTTCATCCGACTGCGTCGAATAGTCTGAGGCGGCTTTTAAAGGGGCACCCTGACGGATGAGTTTTTGCAAGAAGCAGGTCGAGATCGCCAGAAAGACAGCCTTTTCAAGGATCGGAACACTCACTTCGCTCTGGTTTCCTATACATCAAACCGTCAAAACGGCGATTCCTCCTTGGCGGAGTTGCCGGAGAGAGAAGCCATTTTGGACGGGGTGGGTGGAGTCCACTCGAGTGGTTGAAGGTTTTACTTCTTTGTAGTGCAGTAAAAAAACAAAACGTTGTAGCTATTTCCTTTCTTGTGGGAGAAACTCCTTTTGGTAAACTGCAAATAAAAGGCTTGTATTGTGGACATTTCGTGAGTTGGTCTAAGCGACTCAGGCGGCCATTAGAAAAGAGAATACACATGCCTTCTCTTTCACTGAAAGAATTTGACTTCCAGCACCTCCGCCAAGGAGGAATCGCCGATTTGACTATTTGATTTCTAGGAACTCAGAGCAAAGCGAGTGTTGCGATCGCTGTAAAGGGTATTTTCCTGGTGATCTCGACGTGTTTCTTGCAAAACCTTCATCTCTCATGGTGCCCCTTTAAAAGAACCAGAAAGAGCAGTGAGTAAGAGTACATGTTATGGCTTGCCATTTTGTGTTTTCTATCATTTGAAGCCATCCTTCACTGCCTACAAGGATTCCTGCAGGGTCCTCTTAACAACGAAGGCCGAATTGTTTTATTGATTGCAGAGAGAGAGAGAGAGAGAGAGAGAGAGAGAGAGAGAGAGAGAGAGAGAGAGAGAGAGAGAGAGAGAGAGAGAGAGAGAGAGAGAGAGAGAGAGAGAGAGAGAGAGAGAGAGAGAGAGAGAGAGAGAGAGAGAGAGAGAGAGAGAGATAGAGAGAGAGAGAGAGAGAGAGAGAGAGAGAGAGAGAGAGAGAGAGAGAGAGAGAGAGAGAGAGAGAGAGAGAGAGAGAGAGAGAGAGAGAGAGACAGAGAGAGAGAGAGACAGAGAGAGAGAGAGAGAGAGAGAGAGAGAGAGAGAGAGAGAGAGAGACAGACAGACAGAGAGACAGACAGACAGACAGACAGACAGAGAGACAGACAGACACACAGAGAGACAGAGAGAGAGAGAGAGAGAGAGAGAGACAGAGAGACAGACAGACAGACAGACAGACAGACAGACAGACAGACAGACAGACAAACAGAGAGACAGAGAGAGAGAGAGAGAGAGAGAGAGAGAGAGAGAGAGAGAGAGAGAGAGAGAGAGAGAGAGAGAGAGAGAGAGAGAGAGAGAGAGAGAGAGAGAGAGAGAGAGAGAGAGAGAGAGAGGGAGAGAGGGGAAATCCTTAGAGGCAATGCTAATTGATCCTGGGTTTAACATAAAACTCTTCACCGCACAAATCATCCTCATGGTGGGTTTTTCTATCTTCCTGACAGATCGTTGAAATTAGAAAATATCTGAGAGGACTTAATATTACTTGTGCCATCATCATCATCATCATCATTGCCATCATCATCATCATCATCATCATCATCATCATCATCATCATCATTGCCATCATCATCATCATCATCATCATCATCATCATCATCATCATCATCATCATCATCATCATCATCATCATCATTATCATCATCATCATCATCACCATCATCTTCTTTCTTCTTAGAGTATTTCGGATGAGACGATAAACCGAGGTCCTGTGTGCCCATGCACTTAGCACACGTTAAAGCCAGTGGCAACGAAAAGGTTGTCATTTGGTCAAAATTTACCCCACACACCCACACACCCCCTCTTTCCTTCCTCATCAGTCACACAAAAATCGCATGCAAAGAAAATTGGGTGACGCGCCTCTGGCTGCGACGCGCTCTCCATGTGGGAGCAACCCGAATTTCATAGAGACGCCTCTGTGACTATAAATAACGTAATATATAATAACATCGTCGTCGTCATCCCAATAAGGCAAGGTCGATGGAGTACCACAGACAACTTCCAAACTTTATCGCACCCTCTGTGTCGCTCCATTGCAGCTGTTTGGGGATAATTATGGCAACGGACAGACCTGTCCACTATTACATTTTGTTGGGTAGAATCCTGAAGGTGCTATGCACAAACAAAAAACAATACAGAAGGTTGATAATATAATACGTACTGAAGAAACACCATCGTTTGCCGATTGTCTCGCGAGCGTCAGCGATCATCGTCATGGGGTAGATCGTAGCAAACTATTAGTTGAATCGTGGAAAATAGACAACTCTTTTTCTTTGTGGCACAAGCCACAAACCTATAACTCACTTTGTCGGTCTGTCCACTTTGTTGGTCGGTCCAAAATTGTCGCACATATTGTAAAAGAGAAAGAAAAGTACAGACAGAAAAAATTACTTGGGCATAAAGTAACATTTCAGTTGTCATGTCTACAGTCCTTAGGTATGGAAAGAATTGTATACTGAACAGAGCACATGAATCTTCATTTTAAAGCGTACAAAATAATAAACATACGTAATACAGACGCTGCAACAGACACGACGAGTATGCGGTGCTTCTTTCGATGAGCATAAGTAGGATAAATAGTTTTAAATGTTTTCCAAAAGATATTAAAAAAAAGTTACGAAATGGTGCAGAGATAACATTCTGGTTTACAGATTAAAATTATTGAAAAGCCAGGGGAGGCGACTCAGTGTATGTAATGATTGGAGTGGTAAAAATAGACCGCTGGGCTGCAGTCTTGTGGAGTGAAAGTGTTTGATCAAAAATTGTGTGTGTGAAGAGCATAATGTAAATGCGCTCGGCGATGCCCTTGTTTGTAGTTCAAATTGTCGCGTGCCACAAACGATTGCGAATCCGCGCTTGTTTTACTTCCGGCTTGTTTTAGTCTCGCGAGAACGTGACATTATTATTTTTTTCAAAATGGCAGCCCAAGTAAACAAACTGAACAATGACAAGTATTTATTCTATCGCGAAAATATATATTTTGGTATTTGGGTATTTGGTGCTTCGTACTTTATAGTCACAGAGGCGTCTCTGATCTATGGGGTGACGTTCGCAAATGAAACGAACACAAAGTGTTTTTGAGTAGTCTTTCTTATTTTTGTCATCATGTTAGATGGTATAATAAGGTACAAAGTTAACGTCCTCCTCACAAATAGGCGTGAATGATATTCAACATCTATGTGTGAGTCTGTGACATCTAGCGTACTAAGGGAAGGTTGCGTACCCATTAAGGCATTGGAAAAAAATGACGCAAGCATGACGTAATTTCTATATAATCTCTACGATTTCAAGGGAGATATAGGGTAAGACGGGGTAAAAAGCGCATGGGCGGGTAAGAAGCCCACCCCAATTATCTCATGAAATGAAGCAAATTTCAGTTTCATTTTGCCCATGAGACGAGCGTTAATGTCTAGCATTCGTCTCATGGGCAAATTTGACTGAAATTTTCTTTATTTCATGAGATAATTGGGGTGGGCTTCTTACCCGCCCATGCGCTTTTTACCCCGTCTTCCCCTACGCACGGAAACAACCAACGCGCAGACCTGTTAGTACTCTATGTGTAGTCTGACTTAGACGTGTGATTTACCTCCCTTTTGATAGCAACTCTTTTCTTTTTATCAGAAGTGAAGAGTAAACTTTAGAGTTATCCGAATTTAGACAATGTTTAACGAAGTTATTTGGAGTTTCTTAGACCCCTTTTAGGCGCAAACGCTCCGCGCGTGCAGAACGACTTTTCGTGAAACTCGCCCCAGATCACACGGTGAAAAGGGGCTCACGATTACAAAGTGACAAGAGAAAAAAACCCGCTGTGTTTGAAACTGAATCTGTACTCAATCAAGTCTCATCTGACCTTGGTCTCAACTAGATTTTCGTCTGCAAGACCGAAGAATTCTTTTAAAGACCCACCACGTCACGTGTCAAAATCATGGTTTTCACGTGTATTCCCTCTTATAGCTGGTAAGAAATCTTAAGAAATCTTCCAAGCACAAGAGGGAATGTGACACGTGACATGGGGGGTCTTTAAACCAAAGAAATTGTTAGTTGTCGTCGTGATATTGCCCACCCAACAGGATAACAAGGAAGAAGAAAATAAAGCAATCGTACAGGGGGGGGGGGGGGGGGGGGGGCCATTCCATGAGGACGTAAACCATTTGTTCAGCGCAGGCGTATGTAAATCGTACAGGATGTGTGCCATGCAGGAGTATGTAAATCGTACAGGATGTGTGCCGTGCAGGAATATGTCAATCGTACATGATGTGTGCCGTGCAGGAGTATGTCAATCGTACAGGATGTGTGCCGTGCAGGAGTCTGTCAATCGTACATGGTGTGTGCCGTGCAGGAGTATGTCAATCGTACATGATGTGTGCCATGTCATGAGGACGTAAACCATTTCTTCAGCGCAGGAGTATGTCAATCGTACGGGATGTGTGCCATGCAGGAGTATGTCAATCGTACGGGATGTGTGCCGTGCAGGAGGATGTAAATCGTACATGATGTGTGCCGTGCAGGAGTATGTAAATCGTGCAGGATGTGTGCCGTGCAGTAGTCTGTCAATCGTACATGGTGTGTGCCATGTCATGAGGACGTAAACCATTTCTTCAGCGCAGGCGTATGTCAATCGTACAGGATGTGTGCCGTGCAGGAGTATGTCAATCGTACATGATGTGTGCCATTCCATGAGGACGTAAACCGTTTCTTCAGCGCAGGAGTATGTCAATCGTACGGGATGTGTGCCATGCAGGAGTATGTCAATCGTACATGGTGTGTGCCATGTCATGAGGACGTAAACCATTTCTTCAGCGCAGGAGTATGTCAATCGTACATGGTATGTGCCATGCAGGAGTATGTCAATCGTACATGGTGTGCGCCATGTCATGAGGACGTAAACCATTTCTTCAGCGCAGGAGTATGTCAATCGTACATGGTATGTGCCATGCAGGAGTATGTCAATCGTACATGATGTGTGCCATTCCATGAGGACGTAAACCGTTTCTTCAGCGCAGGAGTATGTCAATCGTACAGGATGTGTGCCGTGCAGGAGTATGTCAATCGTACATGGTGTGTGCCATGTCATGAGGACGTAAACCATTTCTTCAGCGCAGGAGTATGTCAATCGTACAGGATGTGTGCCGTGCAGGAGTATCTCAATCGTACAGGATGTATGCCATTCCATGAGGACGTAAACCATTTCTTCAGCGCAGGAGTATGTCAATCGTACAGGATGTATGCCATTCCATGAGGACGTAAACAATTTCTTCAGCGCAGGAGTGTGTCACCATTGTTGTTTTTACACTTCGTCAGGATAAACCCGTGGAGTAACATATCCAAAACGTGGCTCAACGATACATTGTTCCTCCCTGGACAAAAGGCTTCCACTTGTGAGTATAAACGTTTCTTTTAAGCGTATAGGTTTTCATTTCGCAAACTTTATAGACACCCTGGATTTCGTACGACGCCCAAGCATGGCTTGTATCACGTTCCCAGCCTTCCTATGTATAATTATGCGCATTTCAATTGTAAAACACAAAACGAGGAAGAGCTAAGTGTGTGTATTGTGTTTTTATAACTCTGTGTGTTCGACCTCCAGATACACACACACACACACACACACACACACACACACACACACACACACACACACACACACACACACACACACACACACACACACACACACACACACACACACACACACACACGCACACACACACACACGCACACACACACACACACACACACACACACACACACACACACACACACACACACACACACACACACACACACACACACACTCTCTCTCTCTCTCTCTCTCTCTCTCTCTCTCTCTCTCTCTCTCTCTCTCTCTCTCTCTCTCTCTCTCTCTCTCTCTCTCTCTCTCTCACACACACACACACACACACACACACACACACACACACACACACACACACACACACACACTCACTCACGTGTGCTCGAGAATGAGAGAGAGAGAAAGAGACAGACAGACAAACAGACAGACAGATAGTACAAGTCTAGAAATCGACCGCTACCCGAAATCTATTTTTCAACCCAGAGCATGATATACTCTGTCAATATCTCATCACCGTCAGAATCTGAGAAGAGACAAAAATGAAAGATAAGAGAGGATAATGGAAAGGAACTACCAGGGAGGAGAAGGAAGTATCTAAGGGTTCTCGTGTTCTAAAAACGATGTGAAAAGAGGGGACGGGGTAATTCAATAAATGCGCATTACATCAGTGGCATATCTATATGAATGTTTGTTGGTGTTTTCCTTTTTGTGTTGGAAAAAAAAAAAAGAGATAAGATCGCAAGCCATACGAGTAAAACCACGGTGATTCTGATCCATCGCTTCAATGAAAAGAGGGGAGGGGCTAATTCAATCGATGCGTATTACATCAGTGGCATATCTGTGAATGTTTGGTGGGTGTTTTCCCTTGTGTGTTGGAGAGAGAGAAAAAAGAAGAGATAAGATCGCAAGCCATATTCGAGTAAAACCACGGTGATTCTGATCCATCAACTTCAATGACAATAAGAAAGAGAAAGAATGAAAGGGGGTTGTAACAATCTTCTTCTTCTTCTTCCAGTAATGAATTAAACCCCCCAGAAAGCAGATATATCGACTCAAGACCTTTCTTTTTTTTCGGGGGGGAGGGGTGTCGTTAAGCACATTCATTATAGATGTTAACATATAAAATGGAGAGATGGAGAGAGACAGACAGAGACAGAGAGAGAAAAATGAAATAGCATGAAGTGAAATCTCATTGCTTTTAAGCCGAAAATCCCATTAAAGGTGCACCCTGACAGATGCG
>CM065680.1:43687583-43690083 GCA_017654935.2 Phymorhynchus buccinoides | reverse complement strand
TATACAGCAGAAACAGACCTAAAGGCAAGAGAGAGAAGAGAAGACGAGAGAGAGAGAGAGAGAAAGATAGAGAGAGTGGAGCCGCAACCCCAGCGTCTTTTATAATGCATACTGTCTAATGGGTGCTTTCTTTGAGTTTGTAAGGGTTTGTTTGACTGGTTGGTTCGTTTGTGTTATGTTGTGTTTTGTATTGTGTTTTCTTGGTCAGTTTTGTTTTGGGTCGTTCGTTTTTGTTCTCGGTTTTTTTATTTTCTCTTTCAAAACATAATTTGCTTGGAGTTAGCATGTAGCTCGAATAACAACATTTGTTTGACTTTGAAAATAAAGTTTAATGGCAGGTGCTTATGTACCTCTTTCAAGGCATTTTTGTTTGTGGCTCAAGCCACAAACCTATAACTCACTTTGTCGTTGTCGGTCTATGTGTGCTGTCTGTCTGTCTGTCTGTCTGTCTGTCTGTCGGTCGGTCGGTGCACAGTGTCCAAAATTGTCGCACATTTTGACAAAATTGTCGCACTTCAAATCGAGGCTACACTTCAAAATTGAGGCCGCTCATTAAAATGATGTATTTTAAAAGCGTACAAAATAATAAACATACGTAATACAGACACTACAACAGACACGACGAGTATGCGGTGCTTCTTTTGATGAGTATAAGTAGGATACATAGTTTTAAATGTTTTCCAAAAGATATAAAAAGTTACGAAATGGTGCAGAGATAACATTCTGGTTTACAGATTAAAAAGATTGAAAAGCCAGGGGAGGTGACTCATGATTGGAGTGGTAAAAATAGACCGCGTGCCACAAACTATTGCGATTTTGCGCTTGTTTAATAAAAGAATCGTTTGCATTATTTACTTTAAGCGATAGATCAGTCGTTTATGGGGGGTTTTAAAAGAAACAGAAACTCAAATAACAGATAGTGAGACAACGGAAGTGCATCGTTCTGTAAAAAGAGACTGGACATGTTTTTTGTAAAGCAAACATCTAAATATTTTTTTCTGAAAAAAATTAAACGCATAAAGTTAAAATTGGGTTGCGCGCCTCTGGCTGCGACGCGCTGTCCAGGTGGGAGCAACCCGAATTTCACAGAGACGCCTCTGTGACTATAAAGTACCTAATGCCTAATAGGAGACAATTGTTTGTAGTGTCTACCCATATTCAATTTCACATTCGTTCCTTTAAATTAAATTCTAGGCTCACGTTTACGACCACTAAAGATGGTACTGTCAATTTCACATTCGTTCCTTTAAATTAAATTCTAGGCTCACGTTTACGACCACTAAAGATGGTACTGTCAGATTACGTGAGTAGTTTAGAAAATAGGTCCTTTTCCAACGGTAGGCCTATGTTCAAACCCCTGGGACATAATATATAGGCCAGTGACAACCACAGTTGCTATGCATAGTAGATCAGTGTGCATTTCTTATTACTTCTTGTTGGTCAGGTTGGTATCCTCACATTTACCTTTTTGTACGTATTGAAGTGTCCATGGCCGGAATGATAATGCTCCGCTTCCCAAAGAAAATCCCCAAACATAAACCAAAAAATAATGATAATATAACTCTGAAAAGAACCAGAGGGATCTTTTAATACCCGATGATTTATTCCATGGAAAATCCCCAAACATAAACCAAAGAATAATGATAGCATGACTCTGAAAAGAACCAGAGGGATCCTTTAATACCCAATGATTTATTTCATGTCCATTCCAGAATTCCCTAAATTTCGATCTGTTTTCATTTTCAGATACATGAGTATGTAAGAAAACCAGCGTTGAAACGTCTAGCAAGAATCAATGTTTAAACGGTGGTATGAAAAGTAGATGAATAAGAAAAGGTTTTTTAACAACAAAGTTTGCAAAAATCATATTTAGATCAGTTCAACATTAAGAGATCAATATATTTACATTTGTTCATATCTTGATTATGCAGATGTTGACAATATTCGGCAAGTTTATGTTTTACGTCCTCTCGGCAAAGCCATACGGAACATTACTGTAACTTTAGGTTTTAAAGAATATTCGAGACAGTTGGGCGAAAATGGTGTTTTACGTCCTCTTGGTCTGAATCAGACACACACGGGACATTGGTAAATACAAATATGGTGGGAACAATACTGGAGGCAATGCCCGGAGGCAGTACGAAACCAGTAAAGTCCCGATTTTTTCATTAATACAGATAGGTGTAGCGGTAACCACGCCTCGGTTAACCTCATCGGCTATGGCACCGCTACAAGTCTTTGTTGCATTGATATTCGAGACAGTTATTTCATTATGTAGGCTACATAGCTTGTGCAACCTGCTCACGCATGGGTCACGAATTGCCATTGGTCATCACTCAGCCAAACAATGATTGTAGGGGAAGACGGGGTAAAAAGCGCATGGGCGTGTAAGAAGCCCACCCCAATTATTTCATGAAATAAAGAAAATTTCAGTCAAATTTGCCCATGAGACGAATGCTAGACATTAACGCTCGTCTCATGGGCAAAATGAGACTGAAAT
>CM065680.1:43662583-43677583 GCA_017654935.2 Phymorhynchus buccinoides | reverse complement strand
CGAACGTTCAGTAGCACACGCACGCACACACACAACACACACATGCACACGCACCACTCACGCACGCATGAACGCATGCACGCACGCACACATACACACTCACACGCATATGCATATCCACCTACACTCACACACATACACACCCACACTCACACCCATACATACATACTCACACACATAGTGACACGCATACACATACACGCACATACGCACACACACACATGCACGCACGCACGCGCGCACGCACACGCACGCACGCACGCGCACACGCACACGCACACGCACGCACGCGCACGCACGCACACGCACACGCACACGCACACACGCACACGCACACACACACGCACACACGCACACGCACGCACACGCACACGCACGCACGCACGCACACGCACACACGCACGCACACGCACACGCACACGCACGCACGCACACACACACACACACACACACACACACACACACACACACACACACACACACACACACTCTCTCTGGACCAGTAAAGTACAACAATCTCTCAGACTGTCCCGTTGAGAAACAGTATGTCCGAAATACTCTGAAATCACTAGAAAGAGAGAAAGAAGATAAGACAGGGGGCCAGACAGACAGAGAATCTTCCTTAAATAGAAACAAAGAATATCAGAAAGAGAGGTAGATTTGCCACGTAATCGGCCGGTAAGTGTAGTAAGTAAGTAAATCTGTTTAAAGACCCACCAGATCACGTGTCAAAATCACGGGTTTCACGGGTTTTCCCTCTTATAGCTGGTAGGAAATCTTGTTTTGACCAGGTTTGACTCCCATATAAATGCCCCCAAATTGAAAACGAAACATCATTTTAAAGAGCAGCCTCAATTTGAAGTTGGTGGCATTTGTAAATGGGTCACAGCTACCCAGCAAAAAAAAACCAAGGGATTTAATCGTGGTGGGTCAGTGTGTCTTTAACGTCCTCCGGTCTGGAACAGACACATATGTGTGAAGTAAGATGGACCTACTAAGTAACTTGGAAAAACTTTGAAATCTTTGAAAGCTTGAAAAATTTAACTTTATTTTTCAAGGATAAAGATTTTAGGCAACGCCTATTCTTCCAATCTGTCCTTGGTACATATACGAACATAGAATACAAACATGGCAAGGCATGATATTACACATACAGATTTGAACATAAAGGTAGCACCTTTGTACATATACGAACATAGAATACAAACATGGCAAGGCATGATATTACACATATAGATTTGAACATAAAGGTTGCACCTTTGTACATATACGAACATAGAATACAAACATGGCAAGGCATGATATTACACATACAGATTTGAACATAAAGGTAGCACCTTTGTACATATACGAACATAGAATACAAACATGGCAAGGCATGATATTACACATACAGATTTGAACATAAAGGTAGCACCTTTGTACATATACGAACATAGAATACAAACATGGCAAGGCATGATATTACACATACAGATTTGAACATAAAGGTAGCACCTTTGTACATATACGAACATAGAATACAAACATGGCAAGGCATGATATTACACATACAGATTTGAACATAAAGGTAGCACCTTTGTACATATACGAACATAGAATACAAACATGGCAAGGCATGATATTACACATACAGATTTGAACATAAAGGTAGCACCTTTGTACATATACGAACATAGAATACAAACATGGCAAGGCATGATATTACACATACAGATTTGAACATAAAGGTAGCACCTTTGTACATATACGAACATAGAATACAAACATGGCAAGGCATGATATTACACATACAGATTTGAACATAAAGGTAGCACCTTTGTACATATACGAACATAGAATACAAACATGGCAAGGCATGATATTACACATACAGATTTGAACATAAAGGTAGCACCTTTGTACATATACGAACATAGAATACAAACATGGCAAGGCATGATATTACACATACAGATTTGAACAGTGGGTCAGTGGGTCTTTAACGTCCTCCGGTCTGGAACAGACACATATAATTATGTGAAGTAAGATGGACCTACTAAGTAATGGAGAAGGAGGGGGGCAGGGGCTAACAGTGTCGCCTTAGAGACCATTACTCTACTGTAGACGGTACCGTCGATGCTTTTTACTTCGACAGTGTGCTGAAATTAGAGAACCAAAGAGGATTAGCGATCGATTTTATATTTTCAGTTTACTAGAAAGGGTGTACTTTTTCTCGTGTTTTGCCTGAAAGGGGGTCGTTAACGCGCTCAGAATTCTTTTAGAGTAGTTGTATGTGATCGAAATTAACAATGAACAAGGGCTTCGATGTTGCGTGAGTTTTCTCTGTCTCTGTCTGACTCAACTGTGTGAGAACAAAGTAATGTCTCAGACCCAACTATCTAACTGACTGTCTGTTATAAACAAAAGATGGGCAAAATAGTTCCCGAGCTTCCACATGTGATACGGGCACAGGGCCGGATCCAGGGGGCGGGGGGGGAGAAGAGAAAGAGAAGAAAAACAAGCGCAAAATCGCAATAGTTTGTGGCACGCGGTCTATTTTTACCACTCCAATCAGGAGTCATCTCCCCTGGCTTTTCAATAATTTTAATCTGTAAACCAGAATGTTATCTCTGCACCATTTCGTAACTTTTTATATCTTTGGGAAAACATTTAAAACTATGTATCCTACTTATACTCATCAAAAGAAGCACCGCATACTCGTCGTGTCTGTTGTTGTGTCTGTATTACGTATGTTTATTATTTTGTACGCTTTTAAAATACATCATTTTAAAGAGCGGCCTCAATTAATTTCGAAGTGTAGCCTCGATTTGAAGTGCGACAATTTTGGAACGACAGACCGACCGACCGACCGACAAAGTGAGTTATAGGTTTGTGGCTTGAGCCACAAACAAAAAGAGAATTCTACTTACTGTTTTGTTGTTCTAAGGTACAATTTAAACGAAGTTTTGGCACTTTATTTTATTCAAAAAGCTTCAGCTTCAGGAGGCGTTGCCCCCTGATCCCCACCAGGGACGTTGCCCCTGGACCGCACCGGGGGCCTACGCCGGCCCCCAGACCCCCGCCCTTGTTTTATGCCCCCCCCCCCCCCCCCCTCTAATGTTTCCCAGGTTCGACCATGGGGTAGGTACCGTTTCGCCCTCTTAACTTTATCAGCCCCGCAGTGGCAGTGCCGTTTCGCCCTGGAAACCCATGCCATGAATGAACATCTGTTTAACGTCCTTGGGTCTGGAACAGACACATATATGGGACGTCAGTAGATATAAAGATGGTGGGAACGATCCTGGAGGCAATGCCCGGAGGCAGTGCAACACAAGTAAAGTCCCGAATTTTTAACAATACCGATGTATAATGATAAGTACCGGTAGTACATAAAGACCCATGTCGTTTCGCCCTGTCGCCTTTCGCCCTGTTCCCATTCTGCCCTGTCTCTCGCGCTCACTATGAATCGTCATCTATCTCTCGTGGAAATGAGCCGAATGATGATGATGATGATGAAAATGATGTTTTACGTCCTCTCGGTCATAGACACATATGGGACATTTGTAAATACAAAGATGGTGGGAAAAAATACTGGCTGCAATGCCCGGAGGCAGTGCAACACCAGTAAAGTCCCGAGTTTTTAACAATATAGATAGGCGTAGCGGTAACCACGCCTCGGTTAAACCTCATTGGCTATGGTACCGCCACATATTGTAACCGTACAATAAGCTGAACAGTTTCATTTACCATCCTATTTTGTTTCCAATAATGTTCATCTGCTGTAACTGGAAATTATTGAGATATACTGGGGCTCAAGTAAATTCGCTGGTCGGGGAGTGGGGGGTTCGGGGGAGGGGGCGTGTCGATATCAAAAATTAATGTTAGTATTGATGAACTCCTGTGAAACCAGTTCTTATGAGCACAGGGTGATAACTCTTTTTTTGTGTGTGTGAACTTCTTAAATTTGAAACCGTACTTTTTATCAATAAATCTTAACCCTTTCACCGCCAGCCATACTTCAGCCAAACATTTCCATTAAGTTTACCTGGGTAGAGAATAAAATCCATCTGCAGTATTGGGGATTCTTCTGTGGCATATAAGGTCTATCCTTTTTTCTCAAAACTAAGATAATAGGTTCTTTGGATTATGGACCCCAATTTGATACCTTTTAGTGACAAAAGGTGTTAACCCTTTCACCGCCAGCCATATTTCAGCCAAAAATGTCCATTAAATTTACCTGGTAGAGAACAAAATCCATCTGCTGTATTGTGGATTCTTCTGTGACATGTATAAAATAAGGTCTATCCTTACTTCCCAAAACTAAGACAATAGGGTCTGTGGATAATAGACCCCAATTTGATGCCTTTCAGTGACATGGGTGGTAAATCAATGTGGTGTTAAAATGCGACTTTGGCGGTGAAAGGGTTAATTCACTGTGGTGCTAAAATGCGACTTTGGTGTTGAAAGGGTTCATAGCGACATCTATTGAACTGTGTTGAATCTTAGAGAGAAGCAGGGCAAAATGGGAACAGGGCGAAACGAAACAGTGCGAGCAAGACACTGCTATAATCGTTGGGACGAAATGGGCCAGGGCGAAATAGAACAGGACGAAACGGGATGCCCCCTGGTGATGCACGCTATGTCAGTTCTCCATTCTTGTTTTCTTGTCATGAGTGCTCCACGCCATTGGAGGATAACAGGGAGGGTAAATAGTCTTTCTGCGGATCATGGGCGCTTCTTGCCGACCCACGGGAAATCCCTCTACCTGTTTATTTTTACTGCCTTTTGTCAAATAGAAGGCACACTCCATCTTTGCGGGTCGTGAGAGACAGACAGACAGACAGACAGACAGACAGACAGACAGACAGACAGACAGACAGATAATGTGGAAGCTCGTGCAACAAGTACTCTTTTTAACTTAATTAAACAAAAAGACGTTGATCTAGATTTGAGTCAACTCTTGAGAGAGGGGAGGGGAGGGGAGATGGAGAGAGAGAGGGGGAGAGAGAGAGAGAGAGAGAGAGAGAGAGAGAGAGAGAGAGAGAGAGAGAGAGAGAGAGAGAGAGAGAGAGAGAGAGACAGAGAGAGAGAGAGGGGGAGAGAGAGAGAGAGAGAGAGAGACAGAGAGAGAGAGAGAGACAGAGACAGAGAGATACAGAGAGAGAGAGGAGAAGTAGAGGGAGTGGAGAGAGAGAATTAAACGAATAATGTTCCACGCCAAGTTGTAAAGACCTTCAATAACCGTGAAGCCTTTTTCCAAAAAAAGTTTTACAACATTCTGTCACTGAAACCTGCTAACAGAACCGTGTGCGTTTTGCTTGTTTGTTTGTCTGTGTAGTTGTTTGTTTGTGTGTTTGCTTTTGTTTGCTAGGTGTTGGAATTTTTTTTTTTATTGCACAGAGCAGTCACACATTTCTCCACTCTTTCGTTTTCGTTAGTCTTTTTGTTAAAAAAAACAAAACAACAACATGGGTATATAATGTTTGTATATGCGTGTTGTGTACGGGCGCGCGGGCGCGTGCGTGCGTGTGTGGGGTGAAAGGTTTGTGTGTGTTCGTGTGTCCGTGTGTTAGGGGAAGACGGGGTAAAAAGCGCATGGGCGGGTAAGAAGCCCACCCCAATTATCTCATGAAATAAAGAAAATTTCAGTCAAATTTGCCCATGAGACGAATGCTAGACATTAACGCTCGTCTCATGGGCAAAATGAAACTGAAATTTGCTTCATTTCATGAGATAATTGGGGTGGGCTTCTTACCCGCCCATGCGCTTTTTACCCCGTCTTCCCCTACTGTTAGGGAGGAAGGCATTTTGAGAAAAGGGCATTTTTTTAAGGTCATGATAACCTTGTCAGCCACGTCAGCGAAATTTGTGCGTTCCTCTCTCTCTCTCTCTCTCTCTCTCTCTCTCTCTCTCTCTCTCTCTCTCTCTCTCTCTCTCTCTCTCTCTCTCTCTCCCTCTCCTCTCTCTCTCTCTCTCTCTCTCTCTCTCTCTCTCTCTCTCTCTCTCTCTCTCTCTCTCTCTCTCTCTCCCTCTCTCTCTCTCTCTCCCTCCCTCCCTCTCTCTCTCCATCTCTCTCCCTCCCTCCCTCTCTCTCCCTCTCTCTCACTCTCTTCCCTCTCTCTCTCTCTCTCCATCTCTCTCTCCCTCCCTCCCTCCCTCTCTCTCTCTCTCCATCTCTCTCCCTCCCTCCCTCTCTCTCTCTCTCTCTCTCTCTCTCTCTCTCTCTCTCTCTCTCTCTCTCTCTCTCTCTCTCTCTCCTGGCACTCAGAACTATTTGACCACTCTCATTCTTTTCACTTTGAAAACAATGCTAACCTATTGTATGCCGTGTTTCTAGCGATACAGTTAGTAATCGCCCAACGTCCATTTGCCCCTATCAATCTTCTTAAAAATGGCAGATTCACACGTCCAACTGCAGTCGTACGACTATCCATCTGCAACATTAGTCAGGCATGCATCTAATTACTGACTAAATGAGTCTGGTGAAATCTTACTCGTTTCCTTCGCTATGGGGAGAACGATGGCAGAGTGGTTAAGACGTCCGCCTGCCAAATGTAATGCGTGACTGCAACGTGAGTGACCCCGGGTTCGAATCCCGGGTTCGAATCCCGGCCTCGCCTCCTCGCCCCTTTCTTTCTAGTTGGACAGGAAAATCGAACTGAACGGTCGAGTCCTTCGGATGGGGACTTAAAGCTAGTCTGACCCGTGCGCTTTGCGCACGTAAAAATCCCACGGCAGTTGAAAGTCGGTAAGAGCAGGGAGGAATCCCGCTGCCTGGTATGGCCAAATTGATAGCTAGGTTTTCCAAGTGTGCCCCCCACCCCCTCCTCCCCACCAAAAAAGATTTTTTTTTAATTGGGTAGGCGCTGCACTTGTGGCGACGCGCTCTCCGGGGGAGAGCAGCCCGAATTTCACAGACATAATTATCACTAGAATGTACCAAAATACCAAATACCAATACCAAAATACCAAAATACCAAATGCCAAATATTTATTGACTCCTATGCACGAATCTGATTAAATATTTATTGTTTTTATATCAGATATTTTTTAACACATTCGTGGATTTGGGACCTATATAGCGAACAAAACGAGTAAGATTTCATTAGATTAATTTTAACCGAATCTCGTCCGAATAATGCCTCTCGAATATCGTCACCGTTAGATATATAGTCGTATGGCTGCGGTTGGACGTGTGGAATGCCACCCTTAACGCTCCCCTTGGGTGCACACCCCGACAACTAGCCTACTTAAGCACCAGGACAAGGAATTAATGGCATACGACCATACCCCGCGTCGGCTGTTATCTGTGATGTCAACACGTATCTGATAGGCAAAATGGACATGTTCTCGATTTCACTGTGGGTACCACAATGACTGAAAGGGAACAACTTGTTCCCAACGTCCAACTTGCTTCCTATGGCAAAGACCCCCCGTGGAGAGACCGGTGGGTCTTTCGTGCAAATATTTCCCCCCACCTTCTGGAAGTTCTGTGCTTATAACTTCCTCTAATCTGTGGAGAGACCGGTGGGTCTTTCGTACACATATTCCCCCCCCCCCCCCCCCCCCCCCCCCCCCCCCCACCTTCTGGAAGTTCTGTGCTTATAACTTCCTCTAATATGTGGAGAGACCGGTGGGTCTTTCGTACAAATTTTTACCCCCCCCCCCACCCACCCACCCACCCTCCTTCTGGAAGTTCTGTGCTTATAACTTCCTCTAATATGTGGAGAGACCGGTGGGTCTTTCGTACAAACCCCACCCACCTTCTGGAAGTTCTGTGATTATAACTTCCTCTAATATGTGAAGAGACCCCGTACAAATATTTCCCCCCCACCTTCTGGACGTTCTGTGCTTATAACTTCCTCTAATATGTGGAGAGACCGGTGGGTCTTTCGTACAAATACCCCCCCCCCCCCCCCCCCCCCCCCCCCCCCACCCCCCCCCCCCACCTTCTGGAAGTTCTGTGATTATAACTTCCTCTAATATGTGGAGAGACCGGTGGGTCTTTCGTACAAATACCCCCTCCCCCCCCTTCTGGAAGTTCTGTGCTTATAACTTCCTCTAATCTGTCACTCTCTTTGACTCTGCCTTTTCCTTTTCTTACTCTCGCCTACTGTTTTTGTTTTCTACCTTGTTTTCCTGTTTCTCCTGCATTTTTAAACACACAAAAACCCTCTTCCAACTGATTTTCTCCTTTGAGCTCCTCCGAAATCGGAATGTGCTGGCTGAATGCAGCGAAGAGACCAGTGAAAAACTGAACAACGAACACATACGTATACGTGTTTCACCCACTATGAACATCTTCTTCTTCTTCTTCTGCGTTCCCAGGCCATATGGCCATAATGGTTAAGGTACGTATGTGTCCGGTTTTCAGTTTTCACTGGTCTCCCCGCTGCGTACAGCCGACGCATTCCGATTTTGGAGAAGCTCAAAGGAGAAAAAATTATTTGGAAGATTTTTGTTTTTTAGAAAAGGCCGGGGAAGGGAGAATGGGCCAATAAGTCAGAAAGATAGTAGATGATAGAAAGCAAAGGAGAAAGGCAGTGTCAAAGAGAGTGACAGATTAGAGGAAGCTACAAGCACATAACTTCCAGAAGGCCCTATGTGACCCAGCACCACGAAAGGGACATTAAGTCGCTGGGCTAGTTTCTCACAACAGGCTTGCAAAGTCAACAATCTATTTTTTTGTCAATTTTGAGGTATGGGTATTTTGATGTTCTGTAGCATCTTATCTTCCATATTTATAAAGGACAATCTTTAATATGGTCTATAAATGATATTATAAGTGTTTTAAAACGAGTATGTCAATGCATGTTCTGCAGCTAAGCTAGAATTTAGACTGTGTTTTCTTAAAATGATCAACGCTCCTCCTACTAAATATAAATGCTCATAACTCTGCAACGGGAACAAATATACAAGAATGGTTCTTGTGTCATTAGAAAGAGAATTGTCTGAAGTATTCAAGTGTATAATTTTCTCAGAATGGTCAGTTTGACACTTAATGTCCCTTTCGTGGTGCTGGGTCACATATGGCCAGGGAACGCGGAACAAAGGGAAAGTGGTACAAAGGGGAATTGAAGCAGAGAAAGACGGCAAGAGCGGAGATAGGTACTTCATTTTTTTCAAACTTATTTGAAGCACTTTGACTGTTGAAGAGTGCCCGGTTGAACAGCTGTGACGACGACGATCATCATAAGCCTTTTAAACAAAGTTCACGCAGAGTTCTGTTTTCTTCTTTCTTCTTTTTTTTTAAAGAGTAAAAAGAACTCATTTGTTCTCCATTAAACCATTTCTTACCGAGGATTTTTTTTCTGAATTTTCTTGAATTTTTGCTGTCTTTTTTCCCCATTCGAAATGCACCCCTAAACACCAACATAAGGTTATTTTGCAAAAATATAAGCTCTTATATGGGGTGGGTTTTTTTAGAACGCACTCTTCAAGTGTACATGGTAGCGAACAGGACCGTGGTTTTTATGGTCACAAAGAAGCCACAAAGCAGCTAAGCCCCCATTACCACCACCCCTATACCCACCACCTACAGCCTCAGGACTTGGTAGCCTCTTCTGCCTTATTGTTCTCCTTCCCCAGTACCCCTTCCAGCCCTCTCCCTCACTCGAAACTCTTTTCATACTTTCTAAACTTTCTCTATATTATTTCAAGTTTGTTCTCTAGTTCTCGCTACATGGCTCGACATAAGAAAAACAGCGGGGTGATTTGCTCCCCTGCACTTTGTAGCGTGATTGGAGGTGTCAAAACTTCAATGAAACTTTTCAAATTTCCATTCATGAAGAGTAACTTCTCAAAATAGATTGAAAACGTTGCATGCACATTTTTAAAAGCAAATAAATTATTCAGTCAATTTTGACAGCAATTTGAAATTAGATCTCGATTTAGAAATCACACTTTTCACTTTGGGGGGAAACAAAGACTCCGTGTATAAAAACTGCAAATACGAGCGAAGCAAAACTGCTATCAAAATAAAGACAAATCAAGTGACTGAACGCTGAATGTAAAACACAATCCGTTTCTTGCTTTGAGGGATCTTGTATCTTCGACTAAGTCAACGCACGCGCGAAGCGTGCATGGTAAGAAATGGATTAATTATGTTTTCTTTTGCTGGTGACTTCGAAATACTCACTTAACAGCTTTCTTAATTACTAAATCATTTCCAACAGCAGTGGCATCGTAAACAATCAGAATGTATAGCTCTGAGAGAATGAAACAAAAATATACAACTAAAATCGAGGGGTGTTTGTCAGAGGGTACAATCTATTTTCTGTATTCCTTTTACAATATGATCTTCTGGTGCCTATCTTCTTGCCACAGTGTAGAGTGACACAGTATCTTCTTACCATAGTGTAGAGTGACACAGTATCTTCTTACCATAGTGTAGAGTGGCACAGTATCTTCTTACCATAGTGTAGAGTGGCACAGTATCTTCTTACCATAGTGTAGAGTGGCACAGTATCTTCTTACCATAGTGTAGAGTGGCACAGTATCTTCTTACCATAGTGTAGGGTGGCACAGTATCTTCTTACCATAGTGTAGAGTGACACAGTATCTTCTTACCATAGTGTAGGGTGGCACAGTATCTTCTTACCATAGTGTAGAGTGACACAGTATCTTCTTACCATAGTGTAGAGTGGCACAGTATCTTCTTACCATAGTGTAGAGTGGCACAGTATCTTCTTACCATAGTGTAGAGTGACACAGTATCTTCTTACCATAGTGTAGAGTGGCACAGTATCTTCTTACCATAGTGTAGAGTGGCACAGTATCTTCTTACCATAGTGTAGAGTGGCACAGTATCTTCTTACCATAGTGTAGGGTGGCACAGTATCTTCTTACCATAGTGTAGAGTGACACAGTATCTTCTTACCATAGTGTAGGGTGGCACAGTATCTTCTTACCATAGTGTAGAGTGGCACAGTATCTTCTTACCATAGTGTAGAGTGGCACAGTATCTTCTTACCATAGTGTAGAGTGGCACAGTATCTTCTTACCATAGTGTAGAGTGGCACAGTATCTTCTTACCATAGTGTAGAGTGGCACAGTATCTTCTTACCATAGTGTAGAGTGGCACAGTATCTTCTTACCATAGTGTAGAGTGACACAGTATCTTCTTACCATAGTGTAGAGTGGCACAGTATCTTCTTACCATAGTGTAGAGTGACACAGTATCTTCTTACCATAGTGTAGAGTGGCACAGTATCTTCTTACCATAGTGTAGAGTGGCACAGTATCTTCTTACCATAGTGTAGAGTGGCACAGTATCTTCTTACCATAGTGTAGAGTGGCACAGTATCTTCTTACCATAGTGTAGAGTGGCACAGTATCTTCTTACCATAGTGTAGAGTGACACAGTATCTTCTTACCATAGTGTAGAGTGGCACAGTATCTTCTTACCATAGTGTAGAGTGGCACAGTATCTTCTTACCATAGTGTAGAGTGGCACAGTATCTTCTTACCATAGTGTAGAGTGAAACAGTATCTTCTTACCATAGTGTAGAGTGGCACAGTATCTTCTTACCATAGTGTAGAGTGACACAGTATCTTCTTACCATAGTGTAGAGTGGCACAGTATCTTCTTACCATAGTGTAGAGTGACACAGTATCTTCTTACCATAGTGTAGAGTGACACAGTATCTTCTTACCATAGTGTAGAGTGGCACAGTGGTAGCGCGTCGCATGTGTCAAGTAAACCCGAGTTCGAACCTGGGTACAGGGGATTTTTCCTCTCACTTTACACTAGGCCTTAATGCGGTCTGAACGTGGAGTCTTTCGGATGAGACGATAAACCCGTGTGCTCATGCACTTAGCACACGAAACCCAGTGGCCTTGTCATGTGGTCTATATCAGTCACACAAAAATCGCATGTAAAAAAAAAAATTGGCTAACGCGCTCTCCAGGTGGGAGGAACCCGAATTTCCTAAGACCACTATACCTATCCTAACCTAAAAACCTATCCTAACCTAATCCTAACCTAACCTATCCTAACCTAACCTATCCTGTCCCTCGAAATGCGTAATTCAGCAGTGCTATCATAAGTTATGATCGGTACCGCGATGCCTATCTTCACAAGTTTGTGAATGTCAACTTGTTCACTACCGTAACCATTTTGAATAAAGGAGTGAGGGGGGGGGGGGGGAGCGCAAGGACAATGAGCCAAATTTAATTTGCAGCCATGTTTTTAGATAATTATGAATTGTTCTCGTCTTTTTCTCTGCTATATTGATGTCCAGAGCACGCATCTAAGCGTAATGAGGGGTTAGTCGGAGTTGGTGACCCTTCAATAAACCCTGTCATTGTTATTTCATCATTTTACTTCGTTTTTTATTGTGTGTGTTTGAGAGTTTTGTTGTGGGTTATTTTTTTAACTAGAAATGGAAGGGTGATTTTGTTTGTTTGTCGATCGCCGATCACACTTGGATTCCAGATCTTGAGACGAAATTGGCGGTCCTTTGCAGGGTGTCCACAGACCCGTACAGCTTGTCTTGGAGGGGCTCCGGTATGGAAGGGTGATGAAGGTTTGCTCTTAAAGACCCACCAGATGCATGAGTGAAAATCACGGGTTTCACGGGTTTCCCTCTCTCGCTGGTAAGAAATCTTATTTTGACCAGGTGTGACTCCCATACATACCCCCCCCATGCATGAAAACGAGACATCACTTTAAAGAGCAGCCTCGATCGTATATGAGGAAAGTCTGTATGTGGGTCACACCTACCCAGAAAAAAACGAGGGACTTAATCCAGCCGGGTCAGTGGGTCTTTAAGTTGGATTTTGGCCGTTGCTTTTGTTGCTGTTTTTTCAGGGGTGGATGTTGATTCGGCCCTTTTAGTGCCCTGAAGTGTCTGAAATCAAAAACGTTTTGCTGTAGCATTTCTCTTTTCAATTTCATTGTTGAATAATCCGATTGCAAGGAATGTTAAACTGAATGGCTGTCAGTTGGAGACTGGCTTCATTTCATTCAGCGAGGAAAACAGTGTTCTCTAAATTAATACACTGGTTGTGAAAACATTTGTTGTTGTTCCTTTCTTATTTCAAAAGTAATGGTGGGGTTGTTGTTGTTGTTGTTGGGTTTTTTTGGGGGGTTGTTTCTATCAGATGACTGACAGCTCTAAAAACGTCAACCAAGTGGCAATGACCCTCAATCTGACTAGACATCAGTCGTCTTTTTTCTATATATATTTGTTTCCACCTAACAAAACCTTGAAGTTAAAGCAAACCTCCGTTGCCAGAACAGAAAAAAAAGCAAAGCAAACACGCAACAGGCTTTATAATAGACGGTTTTCCCAAAAACAACAACTAGGGGAGAGCACTTCATGAAAATTAGAGTTAATTACATCGACTTACTCGGTCAAAACCATGGCAACAACGGCGGCATGGCATCGAAACTTGAAACCGCAGGATGCGAGTCAGCGACTTGCAAACATTTTGTTTTTAGAAAAAATGAGGGGCGGTCAGTATCCGCAAACCAATAGAACTTGCAAAATGTGACATAAAAATATAAATTACATTTAGAATGACGCACGATGTTCTATGTGATGTAAATCTACTCAAGCACACGCGGCGAGAGCTGGGGATGTATCTGATGGTGGAGTAGCTTCCCATGTTTGACCGATTGAATCAGGCAAGATCACTCTCACACACCATGAAATCACTCCTCTTAATTATTTCTGAACAATTCATATTGGGTGTTAAATGCCGGAAGTTGTTATCATTCTTTTCGGATAAAAGCCCCCAAAAATGTATGGCTGCCCCCCCCCCCCCCCCCCCCCCCCCCCACCTGCGTGCGCATCTCGACCCTTCCAACGGAAGTGTCGCCATCTTAGTCAGATTTGTGTGTAAACAGCATCGATCTGGCATTTTTCAAACAAAGTTACTGACTAAGATGGCGGTATCCCATAATATGGCACGCTCCTTGTGGCCGGATATGACGACACGTGGGTACAAGCCATTACTAGTCTTCCTTACTCCTTTGCTGATAGGTCTACTTTCTTCTGCCTTTTAACCTTCGTAAATCTATTATTGTACGTTGACTCTTGTGCGCAGAAGATTCATGCATGCGTTCCTCATGGATGAAAACACAGGGGTTTTGATGTTATGTGGTATTGTTTCTTTGGTGAAAGCATGGTTGGACATTTAAGTAATGATACAATGTATGTGCTTACTCTTTTGTGATATCTAAAGATATTTAAATCATGGATCTCTCTCTCTCTCTCTCGACTCCGTCGCATCATCTCCTCTCTCTTCTCTCTCTCAGCTCTCGAATCTTCTTTCGCCCATCTCTCTTCTACGCTCGGAACGATCTCTCTCGCTCTCTCTCTCTCTCTCTCTCTCTCTCTCTCTCTCCTCGTCTCACCCTCTCCTCTCTCTCATCTCTCTCTCTCTCTCTCTCTCTCTCTCTCATTTAAGTGATGATACAATGGTTCTGTTTACTCTTTTGTGTAATATCTAAAAATATGATAGATCATTAAATCATGGATCTCTCTCTCTCTCTCTCTCTCTCTCTCTCTCTCTCTCTCTCTCTCTCTCTCTCTCTCATTTAAGTGATGATACAATGGTTCTGTCTTCTCTCCTCTATTCTCTCTGTAATCTCTCTCTCTTAAATCATGGAGAGATCTCTCTCTCTCTCTCTCTCTCTCTCTCTCTCTCTCTCTCTCTCTCTCTCTCTCTCTCTCTCTCTCTCTCTCTCTCTCTCTCTCTCTCTCTCTCTCTCTCTCTCTCTCTCTCTCTCTCTCTCTCTCTCTCTCTCTCTCTCTCTCTCTCTCTCTCTCTCTCTCTCTCTCTCTCTCTCTCGTCTCTGTATTCATATGGTTTTGCATTTGTTTGGATTAATCAGAGTGTCGAAAATAGTAGTGCCTTTAGTAAATGTTTTCAGCAAAGACTTATAGAGTGTAGGTGGCAAGACTGGCATGACCGCATAAATAGAAGCGAGAGATTTGCTGAATATAGAGCTTTTAAAAGAACTAATTATATAGAACCATATGTTGACATTAATATGAATAGGTACATAAA
>CM065680.1:43637583-43655083 GCA_017654935.2 Phymorhynchus buccinoides | reverse complement strand
TCTATCCAACGGCTCGGTTTTCTAATCCAACAATTTACCAACATGTTGGCATACTTGTTTGGTTTTTTGGGTGGGTTGGTTTTTTTTAAACTCGTGAAAAATACATTTTAGAAAATCAGAAAGCGCTAACACCTTGCAAAGCTCCGCCGAGAAAGACAGCTCAATTTCAGATTTCTTTAGAGCTCAACCAACGACAAGATTTGTACTGACGTACTATTTTTTAAGAAGAGCAACAAACACGGAGTATAATGTTAACAGACAAGTTGATCTTTCCCATTCTTGATAACGTAGAATCGACCACGCCGTCCTACGACAACCTCCTCGAGCAGTTAAGGTCACTACTACGTCCTCACTGCGTGCTACGTTTCTAGAGAACGTGGTGAGGTCGTGGACATCCTCCTCAAGCCTGGCTGCAGCCGCGACCTCGCTACGATCTGAAGATTGGAGACCCACAGGAATGGAGACGCAAAGCTGAAGAAAAAGAAGACTTGACGATCGAGCCACCTTCTTGGCGCGGGCCCAACGCTGCCGCTGTGTTATCAGTACTTTGCGACGACTTCGACTGTCCATGCTCTCATTACGCCGCCACTACGTTGTCCCCGTTCCAACTACGACCCCGTCACATTTCCTGCCACGCTCTCCACGCTCCAACAAGGCCCTGTCACGCTCTCCACGCTCCTACCAAGGCCCTACCACGCTCTCCACGCTCCTACCAAGGCCCTGTCACGCTCTCCACGCTCCTACCAAGGCCCTGCCACGCTCTCCACGCTCCTACCAAGGCCCTGTCACGCTCTCCACGCTCCTACCAAGGCCCTGTCACGCTCTCCACGCTCCTACCAAGGCCCTACCACGCTCTCCACGCTCCTACCAAGGCCCTACCACGCTCTCCACGCTCCTACCAAGGCCCTGTCACGCTCTCCACGCTCCTACCAAGGCCCTGCCACGCTCTCCACGCTCCTACCAAGGCCCTACCACGCTCTCCACGCTCCTACCAAGGCCCTACCACGCTCTCCACGCTCCTACCAAGGCCCTGTCACGCTCTCCACGCTCCTACCAAGGCCCTGTCACGCTCTCCACGCTCCTACCAAGGCCCTGCCACGCTCTCCACGCTCCTACCAAGGCCCTACCACGCTCTCCACGCTCCTACCAAGGCCCTGTCCACGCTCTCCACGCTCCTACCAAGGCCCTGTCCACGCTCTCCACGCTCCTACCAAGGCCCTACCACGCTCTCCACGCTCCTACCAAGGCCCTACCACGCTCTCCACGCTCCTACCAAGGCCCTACCACGCTCTCCACGCTCCTACCAAGGCCCTTACCACGCTCTCCACGCTCCTACCAAGGCCCTACCACGCTCTCCACGCTATTACCAAGGCCCTACCACGCTCTCCACGCTATTACCAAGGCCCTACCACGCTCTCCACGCTATTACCAAGGCCCTACCACGCTCTCCACGCTATTACCAAGGCCCTACCACGCTCTCCACGCTATTACCAAGGCCCTACCACGCTCTCCACGCTATTACCAAGGCCCTACCACGCTCTCCACGCTATTACCAAGGCCCTACCACGCTCTCCACGCTATTACCAAGGCCCTACCACGCTCTCCACGCTATTACCAAGGCCCTACCACGCTCTCCACGCTATTACCAAGGCCCTACCACGCTCTCCACGCTATTACCAAGGCCCTACCACGCTCTCCACGCTATTACCAAGGCCCTACCACGCTCTTCACGCTCCTACCAAAGCCCTACCACGCTCTCCACGCTATTACCAAGGCCCTACCACGCTCTTACTACGTTACGCCGGACTACTGAACGCTATGCTACGACCAGTCAAGTTCTTGCTGGAGGACGTAGCAAGCACGTGGTCTATGTCTGAAGGGGGTATAAACATATAAACAGGTTTTATGTGTAGCATTTTTATTGGTTTACATATCTGTTATTGCTAAGCAAAAATCGGGACTTTCCTGGTGTTGCACTGCCTCCTGGCATTTTCATTGATATGTGACAGTGTGTGTGTGTGTGTGTGTGTGTGTGTGTGTGTGTGTGTGTGTGTGTGCGTGTGTGTGCGTGTGCGTGCGTGCGTGCGTGCGTGCGTGCGTGCGTGCGTGCGTGCGTGCGTGCGTGCGTGCGTGCGTGCGTGTGTGTGGTTGTGGGGGGGGGAGGGGCGTTGGGTATGTGTGTGTGTGTGTGGTTGGGTGTGTGTGGGGAGGGGGTGTATGCTATGCAAACACGCACGTGGCACTAATATAACTATGTTGGTGTTTTTTAAGTGATTCCTTTCAAACAAGATTTCACTCAAAATGTACAGAGAATGTTTTGTAAAGTGTGTAATTGTTGTTGTTTTTCTTTTACTTCCATGCCATGTCATTCTTCATGTTTGTTGCTTCCTTTCGTCCCACCCCACCCCCCCACCCACCCCACCCCCACCCCACCCCCACCCGCGCCGCACCCCCCATCCCTCTCTTCTTTGTCCCTGCACACACATCCATCCTCCCTCCCTTTTTCATCGCCCCTTCTCCCCCACTCACACTCAGCCTATTTTACCCTTTTCTTTTTTTTTCAAATGAATATTAATTAATCAGCCTTCGATTCCGGTGCTGCTTTAGTTATCGGGCCGACACTGACCGGATTCAATCATTCCTGCAACAATACCAGGCTCGGATTCAATAGAGTGTTCTGGAGAAATGCACTAGGACACTTTTGTTCCTGATTTTGTTTTTCATGGAGCGCTGAGGGGGGCGAGAAAGACAAAAGGACGTCCCAGTTTCTGAAAATATAATCCACAAATGTTAATTCATCAGCGCTGCAAAGTCCACACTGGCTATGACTAGGGGAAGACGGGGTAAAAAGCGCATGGGCGGGTAAGAAGCCCACCCCAATTATCTCACGAAATAAAGAAAATTTCAGTCAAAGTTGCCCATGAGACGAATGCTAGACATTAACGCCCGTCTCATGGGCAAAATGAGACTGAAATTTGCTTCATTTCATGAGATAATTGGGGTGGGCTTCTTACCCGCCCATGCGCTTTTTACCCCGTCTTCCCCTATAATGGGTATACACAACAAACAAACAACTACACGACAATTGTAAAGTGACGTTATTTTATTCACAAGAGACAAAGCAAAACTACTGGATATTTCGGCGAATGCGCCTTTATCAACACAGACAAACAAGAAAACAGCAAACAGCAAATATAGCAAAAGGAGCAAAAAGCGGGCAACAAAAGGAGCAAAAAAACAACAAGATCAAAATCAAAAAACAATACTTCCCCTCTACAGTCCAATGCGTAAATGATACAACCAAGTTGAAACTATAATGAGTATAACTAAAAAGTGGACGGTTTAAATTGGAAATTGGATGATGTTTGTTGGTAGGGATGGTGGGGGTGTCCTTGTTGTTGTTGTTGTTGTTGTTGTTGTTGCTGTTTTTTTACTACATCACCATCACCATCACCATTCTGCATCACCATGCATGCTACGATTAGGGAGTTGGTGGTTAAGGTGTTATATGTGGGTGCCGTGCTGGCAATCTTTCGATCAGATTATCATAATCAATGTCTGATTCAAAATGACGAATATTACACGCTGCGAAATTATGTTTAAGGTGTTTTTATTTTCTATCGTGCATTTTGACACTGCGGTTGAGTTTTGTAATGGCTCCAACCCACCTGCGTGCGCATCTCGACCCTTCCAACGGAAGTGTCGCCATCTTAGTCCTTATTTGTGTGTAAACAAAGTGAAAATGTTATCTAAACGTGTAAAGAAAACATCCAGATGTTATAAATACAATTTAGGTAAGTTTCGAATTGGAACAGCCAAATACACAGCATCAATCTGGCATTTTTCAAACAAAGTTACTGACTAAGATGGCGGTCTCCCATAATATGGCGCTCCTTGTGGCCGGATATGACGACACGTGGGTACCAGCCATCGATTCAAACTACCAGTACATGTTTGCGTTAAACAGTATGTCAGGATTTGAAGAAAAGCGCACACAAAGACTATGCTAAGAAAAAGCGCACACAAAGACTATGCTAAGAAAAAGCGCACACAAAGACTATGCTAAGAAAAAGCGCACACAAAGACTATGCTAAGAAAAAGCGCACACAAAGACTATGCTAAGAAAAAGCGCACACAAAGACTATGCTAAGAAAAAGCGCACACAAAGACTATGCTAAGGCAAAGTAACACTTTGTGCCTTTATTCTTCTTTTCTTGTTTTCCTTTTCTTCTACATTTCTTCTTGCTTTCTTTTCTTTCTTTCTTTCTTTCTTTTATCTTGTTCTGTTTCTTCTTCTCCTCCTGCTTCTTCTTTTTTATCATCATCCTCATCCTCCTCTTCCTCTTTCTTCTTTCTTCTTCTTCTTCTTTTTATTCTCCTTCTCTTCCTCCTCCTCCTCTTCGTCCTCCTCCTCCTCCTCCTCCTCCTCCTCCTCCTCCTCCTCCTCCTCCTCCTCCTCCTCCTCCTCCTCCTCCTACCCATCCTCCTCCTTCTCCTCCTCCTCCTTCTTCTTCTGCTTCTTCTTTACATTACTTTAATCCAATGTGTCTTGTCTGTTATTTTCTTCTAATAATGTTTTTTTGTATTCCTCTCTCTCTCTCTCTCTCTCTCTCTCTCTCTCTCTCATCTCTCTCTCTCTCTCTCTCTCTCTCTCTCTCTCTCTCTCTCTCTCTCTCTCTCTCTCTCTCTCTCTCTCTCTCTCTCTCTCTCTCTCTCTCTCTCTCTCTCTCTCTCTCTCTCTCTCTCTCTCTCTCTCTCTCTCTCTCTCTCGTGCCATTGACACCTTCAATTAATTTCATTTTCATTTCGATTTCATCACACTTTTTGTTACGTTCATTCACCCGCCACATTCAATTTTCCGTCCTTTTTCGTGTCCATATTCTTCACTCTCCTTAATGTTTTATTCAAGATTCAAGATTCAAGATTCTTTAATCAGCCAGTGCGTCAGAATACAGAGGAAATTGTTTTGGTTTTACACAAGACACAATCCAGCAACAACGAAAGCATGCACATGAATGGACAACCAATATAAGTGAGAGAAAAAAGGTAACAAAATCAGATTACATTATCATTTATCAGTCTCTCCCTCAGTCTGTTCCTCGTGTATTAATTTTGCTTAGGCTTATCTTGATATAATACTTTGTCGTATTCCTTCTTTTTACTCTAATCCTTTTTTGTATTAAAATTGTTGGGGATATGCATGTTTTGTTTTCTCTTTTACTCATACTTAATTTTGCCGTTTTCTTGGGGGGAAATATTCAAGGTAAACTGGAGCCAAAAGGTTTTGCAAAACAATGCTAAATATTTATCTGAATGATTGGCACAGAGTTTGTGTGTAAATCAATACAAATTTAGCCTTTCTATTTATCGACCTGCAGTACTAAATTCACTTTGTTTACATGATCATTACGTTATGGGTAACGCCCTCACCAATGTTAGGGGTTGCTTAACGTTTTAGCTCCAGTTTATTAATATTACGAACCTGCTAGGAAGGAGAACGCCCCCACCAATGTTAGGGGTTGCTTAACGTTTTGGCTCCAGTTTATTAATATTTACGAACCTGCTAGGAAGGAGAACGCCCCCACCAATGTTAGGGGTTGCTTAACATCTTGGCTCCAGTTTATTAATATATACGAACCTGCTAGGAAGGAGAACGCCCCCACCAATGTTAGGGGTTGCTTAACATCTTGGCTCCAGTTTATTAATATATACGAACCTGCTAGGAAGGAGAACGCCCCCACCAATGTTAGGGGTTGCTTAACATCTTGGCTCCAGTTTATTAATATATACGAACCTGCTAGGAATAGTTTAACTCGCTTTTCACTGATCCAACAATGGTTTTCAATTCTGACGAGTTTGCTGACACATTAAAGAAAAGAAGCAAAACGAAGATGGGTTTTAAAGTCAGGTGAACCCCCCCCCCCCCCCCCCCCCCCCCCCCCCCCCCCCCCCCCCCCCCCCCCCCAAATGGGGTAGATCCCGATTGGCCCTTTCCCATCTTGCCCTTTCTTTGATCTATGTGAGCTCCTTTAGGCGAGGAGTCCCATGTCGCCCTTTTTTCACTCAAAGTCATAACCTCTTGTCCTTGGGTACTGTATTAGAGAAGTGTGTGTGTGTGTGTGGTGTGTCTTTTGTTTGGTGTGTGCGTGCACTTACATGTGTTATGTGTGTGTTGCTCGTTTTGAAGGGACCAATAGTACAGTAACAGCGAGAGATGAGCTTTATGTCATGTGTAATGTGGATGTACATGTCTGACCGTCACCAGGGGTTGATGTTAGAAGGTGGAAACGCACACATGCAACACGACAACGACGACGACGACAACAACAACAATAACAACAACAACAGAACGAGAGAGAGAGAGAGAGAGAGAGAGAGAGAGAGAGAGAGAGAGAGAGAGAGAGAGAGAGAGAGAGAGAGAGAGAGAGAGAGAGAGAGAAAGAGAGAGAGAGAGAGAGAGAGAGAGAGAGAGTGTGAAAGACAGACAACACACAACAATAACAACAACAACAGAACGAGAGAGAGAGAGAGAGAGAGAGAGAGAGAGAGAGAGAGAGAGAGAGAGAGAGAGAGAGAGAGAGAGAGAGAGAGAGAGACAGAGAGACAGAGAGACAAACAGAGAGAGGGTGGGGAGAAGAGAGAGAGAGAGAGAGAGAGAGAGAGAGAGAGAGAGAGAGAGAGAGAGAGAGAGAGGAGACAAACAGAGAGAGAGGGAGAGAGAGAGAGAGAGAGAGAGAGAGAGAGAGAGAGAGAGAAGAGAGAGAGAGAGAGAGAGAGAGAGAGAGAGAGAGAGAGAGAGAGAGAGAGAGAGAGAGAGAGAGAGAGAGAGAGAGAGAGAGAGAGAGAGAGAGAGAGAGAGAGAGAGAGAGAGAGAGAGAGAGAGAGAGACAAACAGAGAGAGAGGGAGAGAGAGAGAGAAAGAGAGTGGTATCACTTTCGTTTTCATTTCATTTCATCGGGCGGGTGCGAATGCTCTTGTATATTTGCATATTTCTTTCTTTCTTTATTGTTATTGGTGCTGTTTGTTTGGTGATTTGCAGTCATGTAGATTGACACTAAGTGTGCTGACAAACCATTGTGGTAAAAATGTTTATTGTAATTTTATTTTTGAATTGCTGTATCCGGATGAATTAAGGGATGGTGTGTGTGTGTGTGTGTGTGTGTGTGTGTGTGTGTGTGTGTGTGTGTGTGTGTGCGTGCGTGCGTGTGTGTGCGTGCGTGCGTGTGCGTGTGCGCGTGCGTGCGTGCGTGCGTGCGTGCGTGCGTGCGTGCGTGCGTGTGCGTGAGCGCGCGCGCGTGCGTGTGCGTGCGTGTGCGTGTGTGTGTGTGTGTGTGTACACATGTGTATGTGTGTGTACACAAGTATTTCATGCATTGGTCATGTGAATTATTCTATTTGTTTTGTGTGTATTGTGACCATTTATTATGAAAACAAAACAAAAAAGTTTAAAAAAGAAAGAGAGTGTTGTTTGCAAAAAAAATGAAAGGGTGAAACGGCACTTCCACTTATGCTGCATTACACAAAGGGCGAAATGGGAAAGTTCCACCTTTACAGCTAAGGAAGGGTTTCATTAACGGATGGGCGGCCGTTCTTCAACTAGGGGAAGACGGGGTAAAACGCGCATGGGCGGGTATAAAGAAGCCCACCCCAATTATCTCATGAAATAAAGAAAATGTCAGTCAAATTTGCCCATGAGACGAATGCTGGACATTAACGCTCGTCTCATTGGGCAAAATGAGACTGAAATTGGCTTCATTTCATGAGATAATTGGGGTGGGCTTCTTACCCGCCCATGCGCTTTTTACCCCGTATTCCCCTATTAGCAAACCTGGGGCATTTTCCCTTTAAAAGATCTTTTGCGATGAAATATTTCGCTTTTGTTTTTATCTTCCCTTGTCAGACTTGATTTCGTACGGATGTTGGCAATGTTACGTCAGTGAAAGTGATAGTTTGACAGAACAAAAGGACTGGAGTGGGGGGGTGGGGGGGGGGGTGTTAAAGACCCACTGACCCACCACGATTAAGTCCCTTGGGGGGGGGGGGAGGGGGGTTCTGGGTAGCTGTGACCCACATACAAATTCCTCCAACTTCAAATTGAGGCTGCTCTTTCGAATGATGTTTCGTTTTTAATTTTGGGGTTCATTTGTATGGGAGTTAAACCTGGTCAAAACAATATTTCTTACCAGCTATAGGGGAAGACGGGGTAAAAAGCGCATGGGCGGGTAAGAAGCCCACCCCAATTATTTCATGAAATAAAGAAAATTTCAGTCAAATTTGCCCATGAGACGAATGCTGGACATTAACGCTCGTCTCATTGGGCAAAATGAGACTGAAATTTGCTTCATTTCATGAGATAATTGGGGTGGGCTTCTTACCCGCCCATGCGCTTTTTACCCCGTCTTCCCCTAAGAGGGAAAACACGTGAAAGCCGTGATTTTGACACGTGATCTGGTGGGTCTTTAATGTTTCAGGAGAAGAAGCGGAGACATGAAAAAAATAGAAAAGGCTAAAATGTAGTTTAATGAGAATACGTGTAAGCAAAAAGTGGACAGACGCGGGGTAATTGAATAGCAGAGCATAATATTATACATGAATCAGTTCAACGTTTAGTCATGATTATATCTGGCATCATGTGTGTGTTTGTCTGTATGTCTCTCTGTCTGTCTGATGTATGTCTGTCTGTCTGTCTGTTTGTAGATCGGTCGGTCGTTTGTTCGGTCGGTCGGTCGGTCAGTCAGTCTGCCCATCCGTTGGTCTGCTCGAATGTGTGTCTGTCAACTAACACAACAGCCTGAAGAAAGCTCTATGAGCAGAAAGCCTGCTGTCTCTCTCTCTCTCTCTCTCTCTCTCTCTCTCTCTCTCTCTCTCTCTCTCTCTCTCTCTCTCTCTCTCTCTCTCTCTCTCTCTCTCTCTCTCTCTCTCTCTCTCTCTCTCTCTCTCTCTCTCTCTCTCTCTCTCTCTCTCTCTCTCTCCTCTCTCTCTCTCTCTCTCTCTCTCTCTCTCTCTCTCTCTCTCTCTCTCTCTCTCTCTCTCTCTCTCCCCTCCGACCCCCCACACCGATACCTGGTAAGCTTTTACCATTTGTGACCCAGCACCACGAAAGGGACATTAAGTGTCAAACTGACCATTCTGAGAACATTATACATGTGAACACTTCAGACAATTCGCTTTCTAATTATACAAGAATCATTCTTGTATCTTTTTCCGTTCCAGAGTTATCAGCATTTAAAGTTAGTAGGGTGAGCTTCAGCCATTTTGGGAAAACACAGTCCAAAGTCTAGCCTAGCTGAAGAAAATGCATTGATCTACTCGTTTAAGGCACTTATAAGACCATTTAGAGACCATATTAAAGATTGTTCTTTATAAATATAACAAATGAGATGTTAGAGAATACGAAAACGCCCATATCTCAAAATTGATTAAAAAAAATTTTAAAAGATTTGTTTTTACTTTTCAAGCCTGTTGTGATAAACTAGCTGAGCGACTTAATGTCCCTTTCGTGGTGCTATGTCACATTTCTTCTCCCTGTCTGTCCATATGTTTTTGTCTGAGTGTTGCAGACGGACAGAGCCCTGTGGTTGATGAGTGCTCTCTGGACGTCCAGGACCGCTACAACGTCAGCGAGACCGACCCGCCAGGTCAGCCTTAGGCTCGGTGTACACCTCGTGTCCTGGCTAATACAAAGCATCTGTTTTGTTTCAGTCTGTGTTTTTCTCACACCTGATGCCATGTCATTCACACCGACTGGCGTGCACTGTGTACGCATTTGGTCCGCTGTCAGCCCTTGTTGTTTGGGTCTTGGGGAAGGGAGACCAAAAGAAGCAAGACCTGCTTGTGTGCATAACCTGTCAGAAAGTGAAAAGCAACCAGGCGTGTGCTACCAGTCACACGATTGTCAAACATGCTGGGTCCTCGGTAGAACACAGATGGATACCGAGCATTACATATTTAACAAAACCTACAGAGTAGGAGAAGAAAGGTATTTCTTCTTCTTCTTCTTCTTCTTCTTCTTCTTCTTCTTCTTCTTCTTCTTCTTCGATCGCTCAGACAGTTTCCTGTCCATTATGAGCGCAGATGCGTCATGCTGCCTGAGGTAAGAAATAATTTAGGCCAGGGGCATGTCCGACTTCGGCTGTTATAGGAAATCTTTTTGAAAGTTGTTTCTTGAAAAAAAAAAAAGGCAGGAGAATGGACCGGAAAGGCAGAAAGAAAGTAGATGACAGCGAGCAAAGGAGAAAGGCAGAGTCAGAGAGAGTTGACAGATTCAAGGAAGTTGCAAGCACAGAACTACCAGAAGGTGGGGAACTATTTATGCAAAAGACACCCCCCCCCCCTATTCCCACGGGGGGGGGGGGAGAAAGGTATTTCAAAGTACAGTGGAACCTCCCTTATAAGACCTTCAAAAATCATCCACAATGAGGTCTTATAAGGGAGGGGTCTTATAGGGGGGGGGGGTAATTTTAATACTTACAAAGAAGGGCAATGCCTCAGAGAAGTAGGTCTTACATGGGAGGGAGTCTTATAATTTGAGGTCTTATAAGGGAGGTTCCACTGTATCTAGTTTTTACCATCACCTTCCGGTCGCACTTCTCGCCTGTCCCCAGCCCTTCTCAGGGATCTGTAACATTTTACGCTTACTTCCTCATCAACTGCTGAGTGAAGCATGCGGTCGTTCAGGCCGTGTAATCATGAGCATGTAAATTAGGCTAAACAGGCAATCGTTTTGGGAGTTTAGTCTGATTTACATACTACTACCCGTGTTGACTTTCTAAGACCGCACTGGTGATTACACACCCAGGTAGTTCAGCGTAAGCTTAACCCTTTCACCGCCAAAGTAGCATTTTAGCACCACAATGATTTACACCTATGTCACTAAAAGGCGTCCAATTGGGGTCTATTATGCAAATACCCTATTGTCTTAGTTTTGGGAAGTAAGGACAGACCTTATTTTATATAAGTCACAGAAGAATCCCCAATACTGCAGGTGGATTTTGTTCTCTACCCAGGTAAATGTAATGGGACATTTTTGGCCAGAATATGGCTGGCGGTTAAAGGGTTAATAATATCAGGAGAAAGTTCTTTATGTTAGATTGTTTTGTTGTTGTTGTTGTTGTTCTTTCCCTCTCTGCTATTGTCAACTTTACTGGAGACAGAAGGGCAAGGAACCGAACGAGGTGAAAGCACAATGGTAATGGACTTCCGAGTGTGCTTACAAGATCAATATAAATCTACAGCTTGAAGGCAGTCACAACAGCAGAGCTCAATGTCAAGAGCTAAGTGAAGGGACACAGCTTTGGGTTGCAAGAGTTCTGATAGAATATTCACCACCATCGTCTTCTTCTTCTTTGTCGTTCTCAGCAGCAGCAGCAGCAGCAGCAGTAGAGTAAACAGCATTACCATCTTCATCATTGTCATTCTCAACAACAACAATAGCATAACTATCGTCGTCAACCTCATCATTACTCTCATATAAACCATCACTATTATCGTCACAAGCATGGCCATATTCAGCATCATTATTATCACCATTATCGCTACCGTTATCAACGCTATTGCATCACAGTTATCATAATATTCACCATAATCATCAACGTTGTCGTCGTCGTTCTCGTTATTATAATCACTTTCATAATTATCACCGTCATAAATACCATCAACAGCAGTAGCAGCAGCAACAACAGCAACAATAGTGGCGGCTGCAGCAGCGGTGGTATCACAATAGTAATGCACATCATCATCGTCGTCGTTATCATCATCATCATCATCATCATCATCATCATCATCATCATCATCATCATCATCATCATCATCATCATCGTGTCGATCATCATCATCATCATCATCATCACCATCATCATCATCATCATCATCATCATCATCATCATCATCATCATCAATTATAATGTACCCTTGTTTTGTCTCCTGGCAGCCACAGAGATTCTGAAGATCTCGGCCCCAGCTGCTGTCAGCCGGTCCGTCGTCACCACCACCATCATCATCATCATTATCATAATCATCACCATCATCATCATCATCATCATCATCATCATCATCATCACCACCACCACCACCATCATCATCAACCTTATTGTCCTTTTGTTTCTCTCCCGGCAGACACAGAGATTCTGAAGATCTCGGCCGCAGCAGCAGTCAGCTGGTCCGTCGTCACCATCATCATTATTATCGTCATAATGATCATTATCATCATCATTATCACCACCACCATCATCATCAATCATAACGTCCTCTTGTTTTCTCTCCTTGGCAGCCACAGAGATTCTGAAGATCTCGGCCGCAGCAGCAGTCAGCTGGTCCGTCGTCACCATCATCATTATTATCGTCATAATGATCATTATCATCATCATCATCACCACCACCACCATCATCATCAATCATAACGTCCTCTTGTTTTCTCTCCTTGGCAGCCACAGAGATTCTGAAGATATCGGCCCCAGCAGCAGTCAGCTGGTCCGTCATCACCATCATCACCATCATCATCACCACCATCATCACCATCAACCATATAATGTCTTCTTGTTTTCTCTCCTTGGCAGCCACAGAGATTCTGAAGATCTCGGCCCCAGCTGCAGTCAGCTGGTACATGCAGGTCGCCTACGATGGGTTGCCCGCTGTTGTCCACGGGCGCCTGGACTCCTACCTCAGCCTGTCCAGGGTGACCAGCGACAACGACCACGGGGATTACCTGCTGTCCACCAACAGGTCTCTGGACCTGGAGGAGATCAACCAAGGCCTGGTCAGTTCGTGTGGAAGGAGTTGGGAAAGAGCTGAGGGGAGTGGGACAGAAGAAGGGGGAGAGGAGGGGGGAGTGGAGAGTCAAATTCTGTAGCAGAAAAAAAAGGGCAGGGTTGGTAAGAAGGTAAGAAATAAGGAACGATGGAAGAAAGGAAGGACGGGAGGATGAGGGTGGCACTAAAAGGGACGGGTAAGGGGGAATGAAAGACGGGGGAAATGGCATGGAGATGACAAAAGAAATATGATGCAAAAGAAATCAAGAGACAATACAGAAAAAAGTAGAAAGGAAGAAAAACCAGAAAGAAAAGATAAGTTGGAAAAAGAAAAGAGAGAACGAATGGATGATTGGAAAACAAAATAGAAAGAAAAGAAATCCGAAACGTACACACAGCGCGATTTTGTCGGTTTTGTTTTTGGTTTGTTTGTTTGTTTTTCTAATATTTCTTTTTTGGTTTCATTCTCCTCAGCGAATTCTGCTGTCTGTCTGTTTCAGGGTCTACCCCTCAGCTCCATAACAGTTCGCCTGACGTGTCAACAGCAAGGACTTCCAGACGAGGTGACGCCGTTTAATTCAAATGTAGTCATACTGTGACATTCCAAACCTCAGAATATTTATGCTGATGCCGTATCAGGTCATACATTGGCTTGGTTGGAAGCAGGGTGTATAATTGAGTCATATAGATATGTATTAGAACATCTGTATCGTTACAAATTCGGGACTTTCCTGGTGTTGCACTGCCTCCGGACATTGCCTCCAGGATCGTTCCCACCATCTTTATATCTACAAATGTCCCATATGTGTCTGTTCCAGACCGTAGGACGTTTCTCTTATGGATTTCCATCCATATGTATGAAACTGATCTCACTCCCAACCAATTAGTACATTGCCAATCATTTTAATACATGCACCGAATGTATTTTTGTGTTTTAGTTGTAGGTTGTCTGTCTGTCTGTCTGTCTGTCTGTCTGTCTCTCTGTCTGTCTTTCTGTCTGTCTCTCTGTCTGTCTCTCTGTCTGTCTCTCTGTCTGCGAATACATTTAAGTAAAAAAAATATTATGAACATTTTTTTTCATATAATCTTTTGGTGGAAGTACTTTTGGTACAGTACTTGAAGTCATCTGTTAACTGTTTGGAGTACACCAAGATACTCGGTCAAATACACACATTTTAAAATCGCACATTCATCAATTTTGCTGTAAAAGCTGCAAAGAAACTGTGGTTCAGTTTTGTGGTGGACAATTGTGGACAGACGAAGGAGTTACGCTCGGAAACGTCGGTTTTGTTTTTATTTCTGTTGTTGTTTAGTGTTTTGGATTTCCCCAACCCACCACTTGATTTTTAAATTTTCCTGAGACTTTGTGAAATCCTGCAGTTATTTATTTTTTATTACATTTAATATTCTATTTGAATGATTCCACCATGATACAGATACATTATTACGTACATTTATGCAACATTGTACTTCTACTGAGTCTTCGTGCGTTTCCCTGAGCACTTTCTAATTTGTTGGGATACTTGCTTCTGATATTACGTAAAATAGATCAATACATTTCGTTTGCCCTTAGTTTGAGGCATTTTATTCTTAGTTATGTTCAATAGCACAATAGTCTTACGCGTTTCGTTTTCATATATTTTATGTATTTTGTTTGTTGCATGCGATTGTGTAATCCATTTTGTTTTACATATTATATCAATGTTGAGATATTGCCTTCGCATAAATATCATGGGTATAAATGTAATGCTTTGTTTGACTCAAGAAATAAGAAGCTTTTGATTACACTTAAGCACTTCGTTACAGCCATAAACAGTTCTTTTCGATGATTTATATGGATAAAATGTCACATGTTTTTTTGTGTGTTTTTTAATTATGGTACTAGTATATTAGTTCATGATGTTACATATCTACTTGTTGATATTGTTTGTCGTTTCTGATAGTAATTAGTATAGACATCACTCTGTATTGATTTTGGAGTGTTTAAATATGTGTGTGCTTTTTTTATATTTCTGTGCCCCAAGTGGGTATGAAATAAACAATTTGCCTTGCCTTGCCTTGCCTGTATATTCGTGCATCTATTTTAATGCCTTATTTTGCTTGTTGTGTGCAATAGTTTCACAAGTGTTGTAGGCCTATATTACATTTCAGGTGTTCGAAGTATTCGTGGACATTGAACCAGTGAACGAGTATTATCCGCAGTTTGTCGGTGGTCCGTTCACTATCAACGTTAGCGAGGTACGTCTATGTCTTTGTTTGTTTTTGTGTTTTGGTTGTTTTTTTAATGCTTTAAAAACATTCTTCTTTGGATTAAAAAAGAAAAAAATGAGTAACAGACACAATTAGCGACATAATACAAATATGAAATCATAACCTATTCTATGTAATCATCACTCGCCATAATTATTTCTCAACAGGAAAAAATAATTTAAAAAAGTTTTTTTGGGTGTGTGTTTTTTTCAGCTTCACACTCTCTTTACTATCTTTTTTTTAAAAAGAGAACAATATTGATCAGCTTCATACTCTTTACTATCAATCAAAAAAGACATCAATATTGACCAGCTTCACACTCTCTTTACTATCAATCAAAAAAGACATCAATATTGATCAGCTTCACACTCTCTTTACTATCAATCACAAAAGACCACAATATTGATCAGCTTCACACTCTCTTTACTATCAATCAAAAAAGAAACACAATATTGATCAGCTTCACACTCTCTTTACTATCAATCAAAAAAGACCACAATATTGATCAGCTTCACACTCTCTTTACTATCAATCAAAAAAGACAACAATATTGATCAGCTTCACACTCTCTTTACTATCAATCAAAAAAGACCACAACAATATTGATCAGCTTCACACTCTCTTTACTATCAATCAAAAAAGACCACAATATTGATCAGCTTCACACTCTCTTTACTATCAATCAAAAAAGACCACAATATTGATCAGCTTCACACTCTCTTTACTATCAATCAAAAAAGACCACAATATTGATCAGCTTCACACTCTCTTTACTATCAATCAAAAAAGACAACAATATTGATCAGCTTCACACTCTCTTTACTATCAATCAAAAAAGACCACAATATTGATCAGCTTCACACTCTCTTTACTATCAATCAAAAACGACCAGCGTCAGCTGGTGCACGTCACGTGTCCACACGTGGAGCACACCCTTGTTAAGCCACATTGTGTAAGGCTGTTCAATACTATCTCTCCCTCTCTCTCTCTCTCTCTCTCTCTCTCTCTCTCTCTCTCTCTCTCTCTCTCTCTCTCTCTCTCTCTCTTTCTCCCTTCTATTGTTTTCTCCCTTTCCTTCCTTTTTGAATGAAACACTGCCACTTATAAATGCACACAAAATTATTCAATGCTGGAGTTAAATTCTATCAACTCCATCCAAGACTAGCTAATGCAGAGAAAGACAAATTTAAAGGCGGAACCTGACGGATGAGATTTTGCAAGAAACACGTCGAGATCACCAGAAAGACAGCCTTTTCAAGGATCGGAACACTCACTTTGCTTTGGTTTCCTAGAAATTAAACCGTCAAAACGGCGATTCCTCCTTGGCGGAGATGCCTGAGAGAGTAGTCATTTTGGATGGGGTGGGTGAAGGTCACTCATTGTGGTTGAAGCGTTTTATTATTTTTGTAGTGCAGTAAAAAAAAAAAATTGGAGCTATTTCCTTTGTTGTGAGCGAAACTCCTTTAGATAAACTATATTAAAAAAAAGTTTTAAAACAAAATAAAACAGCTTGTATTGCGAACATTTCGTGCAAACGATTTGGCGGCCATTAGAAAAGAGACGGCACACGCCTTCTCTTTGGGTGAAAGAATTTGACTTCCAGCACCTCCGCCAAGGAGGAATCGCCGATTTGACGGTTTGATTTCTAGGAAACCAAAGCAAAGTGAGTGTTTCAATCTCTGTAAAAGGTGTTTTCCTGGTGATCTCGACGTGTTTCTTACAAAAACTCATCCATCAGGGTGTGCCTTTAAGGAGCATATCACTCAAAGAAGAAAATGTAAGGAGCTTTGTTCTTCTTGTTGTTTGCTTCTTTGTTTGTGTGTGTGTGTGTGTTTTGTTATTTTGTTGTCGTTATTTTGATTGTTTTGTTCATATAGGTTATTTGACTATTATTTTCTCGTCGTTCAATTGTTTCAGGATGGGGTTTCCTTCCATGCTCCTTTTTCCCATCCTTCTCTTCATTCATCCTTCTTCTTGTGCTCCTCCTCTTTATCCTCTTCTTCTTCCTCTTGTTTTTCCTTATTCTTCTTTTCCTTCTTGTTCTTCTCCTCCTTTCCCTTTTCTTCTTCTTCTTCTTCTTGTTCTTCTTCTTGTTCTTGTTCTTCTTCTTCTTCTTCTTCTTCTTCTTCTTCTTCTTCTTCTTCTTCTTCTTCTTCTTCTTCTTCTTCTTCTTCTTCTTCTTCTCCTTCTTCTTCTTCTTCTTCTTCTTCTTCTTCTTCTTCTTCTTCTTCTTCTTCTTCTTCTTCTTCTTCTTCTTCTTCTTCTTCTTCTCCTCCTTCTACTTCTTCTTCTTCTTCTTCTTCTTCTTCTTCTTCTTCTTCTTCTTCTTCTTCTTCTTCTTCTTCTTCTTCTTCTTCTTTTTCTTCTTCTTCTTCGTCTTTTCCTTCTCCTCACAGCTGTTCCGTTGATTAGTCAAATGACTGAATCTAGCTAGACATCTCAGATAAAAACTACAACCAAGCATTTCTTTGACCAAAATATTTTGGCTGTGCGTTCTTCGTAG
>CM065680.1:43627583-43630083 GCA_017654935.2 Phymorhynchus buccinoides | reverse complement strand
TTTTAATCCATATTCATCCCCTACCCTCACCCCCCGCCCTCCACCCTACAGTTTTAATCCATATTCATCCCCTACCCTCACCCCCCCCTCCACCCTACAGCCCTCCACCCTACAGTTTTAATCCATATTCATCCCCTACCCTCACCCCCCGCCCTCCACCCTACAGTTTTAATCCATATTCATCCCCTACCCTCACCCCCCGCCCTCCACCCTACAGTTTTAATCCATATTCATCCCCTACCCTCACCCCCCGCCCTCCACCCTACAGTTTTAATCCATATTCATCCCCTACCCTCACCCCCCGCCCTCCACCCTACAGTTTTAATCCATATTCATCCCCTACCCTCACCCCCCGCCCTCCACCCTACAGTTTTAATCCATATTCATCCCCTACCCTCACCCCCCGCCCTCCACCCTACAGTTTTAATCCATATTCATCCCCTACCCTCACCCCCCGCCCTCCACCCTACAGTTTTAATCCATATTCATCCCCTACCCTCACCCCCCGCCCTCCACCCTACAGTTTTAATCCATATTCATCCCCTACCCTCACCCCCCGCCCTCCACCCTACAGTTTTAATCCATATTCATCCCCTACCCTCACCCCCCGCCCTCCACCCTACAGTTTTAATCCATATTCATCCCCTACCCTCACCCCCCGCCCTCCACCCTACAGTTTTAATCCATATTCATCCCCTACCCTCACCCCCCGCCCTCCACCCTACAATCCATATTCATCCCCTACCCTCACCCCCCGCCCTCCACCCTACAGTTTTAATCCATATTCATCCCCTACCCTCACCCCCCGCCCTCCACCCTACAGTTTTAATCCATATTCATCCCCTACCCTCAATCCATATTCATCCCCTACCCTCACCCCCCGCCCTCCACCCTACAGTTTCCCATATTCATCCCCTACCCTCACCCCCCGCCCTCCACCCTACAGTTTTAATCCATATTCATCCCCTACCCTCACCCCCCGCCCTCCACCCTACAGTTTTAATCCATATTCATCCCCTACCCTCACCCCCCGCCCTCCACCCTACAGTTTTAATCCATATTCATCCCCTACCCTCACCCCCCGCCCTCCACCCTACAGTTTTAATCCATATTCATCCCCTACCCTCACCCCCCGCCCTCCACCCTACAGTTTTAATCCATATTCATCCCCTACCCTCACCCCCCGCCCTCCACCCTACAGTTTTAATCCATATTCATCCCCTACCCTCACCCCCCGCCCTCCACCCTACAGTTTTAATCCATATTCATCCCCTACCCTCACCCCCCGCCCTCCACCCTACAGTTTTAATCCATATTCATCCCCTACCCTCACCCCCCGCCCTCCACCCTACAGTTTTAATCCATATTCATCCCCTACCCTCACCCCCCGCCCTCCACCCTACAGTTTTAATCCATATTCATCCCCTACCCTCACCCCCCGCCCTCCACCCTACAGTTTTAATCCATATTCATCCCCTACCCTCACCCCCCGCCCTCCACCCTACAGTTTTAATCCATATTCATCCCCCCCTCACCCTCCACCCTACAGTTTTAATCCATATTCATCCCCGCCCTCCACCCTACAGTTTTAATCCATATTAATCCCCTACCCTCACCCCCCGCCCTCCACCCTATCCCATCTCATTGTTGTTCGTTCGGGGCCATGTTCCAGATCTTTTTCGCTTTTTTGTTTAAACTTCCTTAATTAATCTACCCCGTCTATTGTATTTCATTTTTGAAACTTTTATTCCTCGTCCTTGTTCGTTCTTACCGCGAACGATGTTGAATTCGTCTTTTTGTTTTGTTCACTCATTTTTCTTCCGCGGCTTGTTACCAACCGTGATCGTAGAGAGCGGATTGGTAATGTTTTCACTCGTGTCTGAGGTGGTGTTTGTGTGTTTGTATGTATCCTCTCTAGCGTTTGAACGGATGGACTTAGGGTGCTCAAATGTTGCATGCGGGTAGGTAGTAGGACGATCTAGGCCAAGTTCGATAATGAAGGTCATGGGTGAAAGGTCAAGGTCACTGGAGCCGAATAACGCTGCCGCGCGGTTGGTGATTTAGCGACTTAACGCTCTAGTTTTACTCTGTTATCTTTTTTCTTTCTTCTGCCAAATGCTTCTTGTCCTCTTTCGTTCTCTTTCTCCATTACCGTTTTGTCTGTCGGCCTGTTGTAGGCCTAAGAAATTCTTCCCCGTTTCTCAGGCCTATTTTCATATGGCCTTGTTATTCGTTTTGCTAATTTTCCAAACCGTTTGTATGTGCTTCTTCTTCTTCTTCTTCTTCTTCTTCTTCTTCTTCTTCTTCTTCTTCTTCTTCTTCTTCTTCTTCTTCTTCTTCTTCTTCTTTTCTTCTTCTTCTTCTTCTCGTTCCCAGGCTATCTGATTTAGCCCATAATGGTTAGAAGTACGTAGAAGAAGTGAAGAAGAAGAAGAAGAAGAAGAAGAAGAAGAAGAACAAGAAGAAGAAGAAGAAAGCACATACAAACGGTTTTCAGTTT
>CM065680.1:43610083-43615083 GCA_017654935.2 Phymorhynchus buccinoides | reverse complement strand
CCCCCAGAAGGGCCATGTCCAACTGGTCAAGCAGCTGAACTTTGAACCTTTCTGTTGTGTGTTGCATGGCAGGATGATGGCAGTGAATTCTTCACCATGTCCAACCCCCAGAAGGGCCATGTCCAACTGGTCAAGCAGCTGAACTTTGAACCTTTCTGTTGTGTGTTGCATGGCAGGATGATGGCAGTGAGTTTTTCACCATGTCCAACCCTCAGAAGGGCCATGTCCAACTGGTCAAGCAGCTGAACTTTGAACCGTGTCTGTTGTGTGTTGTTGCATGGCAGGATGATGGCAGTGAGTTTTTCACCATATCCAGCCCCCAGAAGGGCCATGTCCAACTGGTCAAGCAGCTGAACTTTGAACCGTGTCTGTTGTGTGTTGTTGCATGGCAGGATGATGGCAGTGAGTTTTTCACCATGTCCAACCCTCAGAAGGGCCATGTCCAACTGGTCAAGCAGCTGAACTTTGAACCGTGTCTATTGTGTGTTGTGTGGCAGGATGATGGCAGTGAGTTCTTCACCATGTCCAACCCCCAGCAGGGCCACGTCCAACTGGTCAAGCGGCTGGACTTTGAACCGTGTCTGTTGCTGTTGCATGGCAGGATGATGGTGGTGAATTCTTCACCATGTCCAACCCCCAGAAGGGCCATGTCCAACTGGTCAAGCAGCTGGACTTTGAACCGTGTCTGTTGTGTTGTTGCATGGCAGGATGATGGTAGTGAGTTCTTCACCATGTCCAACCCTCAGAAGGGCCATGTCCAACTGGTCAAGCAGCTGGATTTTGAACCGTGTCTATTGTGTTGTTGCATGGCAGGATGATGGTAGTGAGTTCTTCACCATGTCCAACCCTCAGAAGGGCCATGTCCAACTGGTCAAGCAGCTGGACTTTGAGCAACTGGACCACGATCAGCGCACCACCATGTGGCTCAACGTCACTGTCACTGTCAGTGGAGGACATGCTGTGCACTTGGCAATCTTGTATTTTAATCACCCCATCAATTTTACGAATCTCAATCTCAAAGTCTGCTTCTTTCAGTTTTGTTTTTTAATAATCCTAGGCTGATCCTAACCCTATCTCTTTCCCCAAATAAAATTGCAGAATGTTGGTTATCAGCGAAAATTTCCAATGTAAACATTTGAGGGAGGGGGTGACTAAAGTACAAAATAGCCAAAGCCTGGTCTTTTACTGATAGTGTGGTGTGTGTGTGTGTGTGTGTGTGTGTGTGTGTGTGTGTGTGTGTGTGTGTGTGTGTGTGTGTGTGTGTGTGTGTGTGTGTGTGTGTGTGTGTGTGTGTGTGTGTGTGTGTGTGTGTGTGGATGCATCTCTGTGTGTATGTGAGTGTGTGTGGGGTGGGGGGCTATGCGCAAGGGCACAAAAATGAATTGACAAGAACAGTTAAAATATCATACCGTAAATCGGAAGAAACAAAATCAGCAAACTCTAGCAGACGGTGCTCTCCTGATTATCCTTTGCCCGACTAGTGTCGGCGAAGGAGTATAATCTCCCTTTTCAATTGTTTTCTTGATTTCATTCTCTGATAAACAGCCTATTTTAAACGTTTACAGCGATCCTGCTGAACGATACATTTGTGCGAGTGCATTTTGTTTTTATTCATGGCCAAAATTTGCGTTTAACGATATCATTCAACAAATCAAATTATACATTTTGTATGAGGGCGTGATTCATTTTGGGATACGACGTGTGCATTTGTCTTAATCTTGCTCGTATTGTAATAGTAGTAGGTACTTTATAGTCACAGAGGCGTCTCTGTGAAATTCGGGTTGCTCACACCTGGAGAGCGCATGCGATTTTTGTGTGACAGATGAGGAAGGAAAGGGGGGGGGGGTATATTTTGACCAGATGACAACTTTTTCGTTGCCACTGCGTTTAGCGTATGCTAAGTGCATGGGCACGGGGGACCTCGGTTTATCGTCTCATCCGAAAGACTCCACGTTCAGACCGTAAGGCCTAGTGCAAAATTAGAGGAAAAATCCCCTGTACCCAGGTTCGAACTCGGGTTTACTTGACACGAAGCGAACGCGCTACCACTGTGCCACTCTACACTCTTGTGTGTGTATGTGTGCGTTGATTGTGTGTGTGTGTGTGTGTGTGTGTGTGTGTGTGTGTGTGTGTGTGTGCGTGTGCGTGTGCGTGTGCGTGTGCGTGCGTGCGTGCGTGCGTGCGTGTGTTTGTGTGTGTGTGTGCGTGCGTGCGTGCGTGCGTGTGTGCGTGTGTGTGTGTTCATCAATAACTTTTCTTGCTTTCTCGCCTTCTTGGGAAAAAAATATCATCTTGTTTGAACTGTTCTCAGGACTACGCACGAAACACCAACTGGACCACGGTCCGCATCAACGTTGTGGACGAGGACGACTTGAGCCCCGAGTTCTACACCCCGGATAAGTGTGACCCCCAGCCTAACAAGACCCCGCCCTGCCACTTCACATACACCGCCAGATTTCTTGTTAATCGAACGGTAAGTTGTCTTCTGAAAACAGCTCAACATTTTGTTGATGTGTGGCTGAAGGCAATGCCTGGAGGCAATGCCCGAAGGCAGTGCAACACCAGGAAAGTCCAAAAATATAATGGGTGCGTTGTGGGTTAGGGAATGAATGACATTCTGCTTAACGTCTCCGGTCTGGAACAGACACATATGGGACATTGATAGATGTAAAGATAGTGGGAACGATCCTGGAGGCAATGCCCGAAGGCAGTGCAACACCAGGAAAGTCCCGATGTTTTTGCAATACAGATATGTATAAAATATTAGGAATTTGGGTTAGGGATTTGGGCAATGTCCCATACGTAGGGGAAGACGGGGTAAAAAGCGCATGGGCGGGTAAGAAGCCCACCCCAATTATCTCATGAAATAAAGAACATTTCAGTCAAATTTGCCCATGAGACGAATGCTAGACATTAACGCTCGTCTCATGGGCAAAATGAGACTGAAATTTGCTTCATTTCATGAGATAATTGGGGTGGGCTTCTTACCCGCCCATGCGCTTTTTACCCCGTCTTCCCCTACCCTTTGGGTCAAGAGCACGTAAAACTTGTCCATTTCGTTCGTTAGGGATTTGGGGTATTGTCGTGAAATGTGTTTTGTAGGAGAGGGAATGGGATGACAAGAAAAGAAGGAACTGTGCGAAACGCAAAGCAAAACTACTATAGGGGAAGACGGGGTAAAAAGCGCATGGGCGGGTAAGAAGCCCACCCCAATTATCTCATGAAATTAAGCAAATTTCAGTCTCATTTTGCCCATGAGACGAGCGTTAATGTCTAGCATTCGTCTCATGGGCAAATTTGACTGAAATTTTCTTTATTTCATGAAATAATTGGGGTGGGCTTCTTACCCGCCCATGCGCTTTTTACCCCGTCTTCCCCTACATGTAAAGGTAAACTTTTTTTCTGGCTTCTTTTTTTCTTAATTGCATTCGGTCACATAACTGCAGAAAATCTGACTTCCAAATCAAGCAAGCTTGACAGGCTTTCGCGACTTCTTTTGCAATCTCCATTTGTAGCCTATTTCCCTGACATCGCTCGTCCCGTCTTCTTCTTCGTGTTATGCTTCCCTTCCCTCTTTCTGGAGACTCTTTATACAGTTACTTGCCACAACGAAATTTTCTCTCTCTCTCTCTCTCTCTCTCTCTCTCTCTCTCTCTCTCTCTCTCTCTCTCTCTCTCTCTCTCTCTCTCCGAATTTAAAGATCGGCTTACATCATGTTATAAACAAAATTGGCACTCTAAGATAGAAGAAAGTGAGAAATATTCCTGGTTTCAATCATTTAAAAGTTTTTTGCAACCAGAAAAATTCCTGTTGATAGTTCATAATAAGTGGCATAGGGGCTTGCTAGCTAGATTTAGAAATAGGTCATTGGGTTTTAGAAATAATAAAAGATGGTTTGAACGAGAAAATGCAGTAGATAATTTATGTGTTTTATGTGCAGATGGTGTGAAAGAAAATGAAGAACATTTTGTATTTCAATGTACAGCATATAATGGAATTAGAGCTAAATCCCAACTATTTACCTTGGATGTGGTGAGTCAGAAGAGCATATGCTATTTATTATCTTCGGAAGATGATGAATTAATATTGTTATTTGCAAAATATGTAGCAGAAGCTTTTACATTACGAAAAAGAAACCTTCTCCTGCTGAATGGTTAGGAATAATTATAAATATCATTTGGCTTGATGATCTGTTGCTATTCTTTTAGTTTTTGTACCTTTTTACATTATTTGATTACTACCATTATTATTTGAGTAGTTCGAGAAACAATTATTGACCAGGATAAGTTGGTAGTCATGTATTACGATTGTGTTTACTATAATGGTTATGAGTTTCACTTTAGTTGATTTATTTGTTTGTATTCTTATTGTTTGTTACGATATAATGCATACGCTGCGGGAAAAAAAAAAAAAAAAGAGGCCCCGTGACATTAGGGTGTATTATTATGCCAATGTCAATTAAAACATTTTGAAGCGTTGAAGCGTTTGAAGCGTCTCTCTCTCTCTCTCTCTTGGACAGATTGGAAGAATGGGCTTAGCCTAAAATCTTAATCCTTGTGTAATAAAGTTTTGTAGTCTTGAGTCTTGAGTTTCTCTTTTTCGTATCACACACACACACACACACACACACACACTCTCTCTCTCTCTCTCTCTTGGACAGATTGGAAGAATGGGCTTAGCCTAAAATCTTAATCCTTGTGTAATAAAGTTTTGTAGTCTTGAGTCTTGAGTTTCTCTTTTTCGTATCACACACACACACACACACACGCGCGCGCGCGCGCGCGCGCGCACGCACGCACGCACGCACGCACGCACGCACGCACGCACGCACGCACGCACGCACGCACGCACGCACGCACGCACGCACGCACGCACGCACGCACGCACGCACGCACGCACGCACGCACGCACGCACGCACGCACGCACGCACGCACGCACGCACGCACGCACGCACGCACGCACGCACGCACGCACGCACGCACGCACGCAATTTTTACAT
>CM065680.1:43602583-43605083 GCA_017654935.2 Phymorhynchus buccinoides | reverse complement strand
GTAGTAGTAGTAGTAGTAGTAGTAGTAGTAGTAGTAGTAGTAGGAGGAGGAGGAGGAGGAGGAGGAGGAGGAGGAGGAGTAGTAGTGAGTAGTAGGAGTAGTAGTGGTAGTGGTAGTGTAGTAGTAGTAGGAGGAGGAGGAGGAGGAGGAGGGAGGAGGAGGAGGAGGAGGAGGAGTAGTAGTAGTAGTAGTAGTAGTAGTAGTAGTAGTAGTAGTAGTAGTAGTAGTAGTAGTAGTAGTAGTAGTAGTAGTAGTAGTAGTAGTAGTAGTAGTAGTAGTAGTAGCACAGTGTACAATCATGTTGTTGCTTCTCCTGCCGCAACGGCAGCAGAAGCAGCAACGGTTATCATGATTGTTAAATAATGATGAGTAGAAAGAGGAAAATGGTGATCATAATGTGATGGTGACTATGACCACGACCACGACGATTGCAACGACGACGACGACAATGATAATGATGATTATGCGGATGATGACGATTATGATGTTGGTGTTGACGACATTCGATGTCAAATATCAAACAAAAATCACCGACAAATACGACTATCAGCACTAGCCACGACGATGTCGAGGACGACGAAAACAACGACAATACCCCCTAATACCAATACCACTTACCCAAACCCAGGTGTCAATCGTCGGAATGGCAGTGCTGGGTGTCCTGGTGATTGCTCTGGCAGTGGCGCTGTTTGTCACGTGCGTCAGGCTCCGGCAGCTGGGCCGAGTGAAGCCTGGTGGGCTGAGGTCTTCTTCTGCCGAGGATGGGAGGTCTTCGTCCAACACCGGTTCTTTGGTCAACAGCCAGGAGCAGCTCCTCCCGCCTGGACAAGGGGGTCCTCTTGGACTCGAGCAGAAGAAGCGGCAGGTACGTATGGCTTAACCCTTTCACCGCCAGCCATATTTCAGCCAACAATTTCCTGGGTAGAGAACAAATCCATCTGCAGTATTGGGGATTCTTCTGTGACATATATAAAATAAGGTCTATCCTTACTTCCCAAAGCTAAGACAATAGGGTCTTTGGATTGGATAATAGACCCCAATTTGCCTTTTAGTGACATAGGTGTTAAATCGTTGTGGTGCTAAAATGCGACATTATGATGATACTAATTGATTTGGTGGGGGTAATAATGTGTGCGTGTGCGTGTGTGTGTGTGTGTGTGTGTATGCGTGTGTGTGTGTTTGTGTGCGCGCGCGCTCCTGTGTGTGCTTCAGAAAAATAAATTTTCAAGGTAGGCCTAATGGAACCGATTCTTTTTAATAGACCCCATCTTTTTTTGGTTCAATCAATAAGCTACAAGTCATATCCAGTGTCGGCAATAATAATAAACAAGTCAGACAAAGAAAACACGTTTTTTGAAACTCTGTTCAGGAGGATCTCTTCAGCAACCTACCGGAAGCTAGCGGGCGGGGAAACAAGTTACCGCCCTTGCAGATGTCCGGTTCCGGTGTGGCTCCAGATCCAGACATGTTTGATGGGACCCGCTCTTTTGAAGGCGGCCTGGGGCACGAGTTCTTCAAGACTCCTGGCAAAACCAAAGTGTCCCTGCTGCTACCTGAAAACAGTTACACCACCACCATGGATCCTATCTATATCGATGATGGGATTCCTTTGTAGAAAAAGTATCCTGTCATTCTTAAAAGTATGGAACATTACTAATACAGCCGTTCAAAACACACGAAATCAAGCTGTTTAGTTAAAACACTGAATCAATAAATCTTAGATAAAAACTGCGTCAAGCATGTCCATATAATAATATTTTGGCTGTATGTTCTTCATAGTATTTGTGATATATTTCTTCCATCAGATTTATGGTAAAAAAAATTATTGTTGTTGTGTAGTATCATGCAACATATTAAGTAGAAAATGTTCTTAAATAATACAATTAATATTGCAAACATAGATAAAACTGTCCGTGAGTGAAAATCTAGCAATAGCAAACTAACATAACTTATTTCCAAACATACTACAACATATTCTTGACTGTTATTTGTGAAAGGTTACTTATGGAAAACTTGGGTTGGCTTGAAACAAATTATGAAAATATAGATAAGCTAAACGTCCCTCTCTGAACAACAGCGTTAAATGCCCCTAATTCAATTCAATAAAAGCAAATTTACAACAAAAAGGCAAACTAATCTGAAATTTCTGATTTGGGGGCAATCGATTATTTTAACGCTGTTCCATGAAATGTTATACTGCAACTAGAATATAAAACATGAACATCGCTGTCCTTGCTTGCCTATCGTATGATGTTTTGTAGATTTGAGAATGCTTTGTGTCTTCTGTGATTTTTGTGTTTGTGTTTTTTAATTTTGGGGAAAAGTGGATTTCCATTCTCTTGGCCTTTTTAACGTGAGCTTTTTTTTCAAATCGTACAGAGTATTAATTTGAGTCATGTAACGATTTAAGAAGTCCGGTGACATCCTAAAACCTTTTTTTTTACAAACGCTTACGGCATTCGTTTTGTTATGTTTAATTGGTGGGTTGTTTTTTTAACTC
>CM065680.1:43595083-43597583 GCA_017654935.2 Phymorhynchus buccinoides | reverse complement strand
ACCTGGATCTTGACTGTTGCATGTTTTTCCGTAATCAAACATTGATGTATTAATAGCTATTTCATTAGTTTAAAAAAAACACAAATAGAAGCACGTGATTCGTCATGAAATCCCACGAACATAAGTATAAATTGTATCACGTAGAAAAAAAAGAAGAAAAAATTATATGTCCCATATGGGCTTTTTTAGTCAAAGAGGACGTAAAACAAGAAAATGAGTAGAAAAATCGCAACAAAAGTACACAAGTTGGTGGAGGTGGGAGATACAGAAGGGAAGAGACGGACGGTTCTATATTCAAATTCGGTTGGCGAAAAGACAGGCTACAAAAACTAATGTGATTCTAACATGCTTAACCAGAGTTGTACGTACACACACCTTTCTGGCCTAATACCATTGATTATACGCGGGGTGTAAATTAGAGGGTAGTTCGTGTAGTCTGATAACAATGACTGGTGCCAAGTTTTCAAACAAGTAGTCATTAGACCTGTTTCTACCCCAAGGTATCAATCTCAAACGCAGAGCGGTGACAGTTGTCCGTCGAGTTCTTTTCTCTACAACCACCTCGTCCCGTCTATGAGAAAATGGCATAGCTTTTTAATCGAGATCTTCTCTGGAACTGTTTCTGTGTCTGTTGTCGGGTTTTGTCCTCCGGATTTGAATTGTTTCTGTGTTTCCCCCCAAAAAAACGAGATGATTTCACTTCTTTTTTTTTAGCATGGGAGATAAAATAAATAAAATTAAAAAAGATTGAGAATAGCTTAGATTAAACTGCAAGCTCTTGTGAAAATTGTTTTTGTCGGATTTGTAAAACAAGTTGATTGCAACTAATGAAAGAAAAGAAAACGTGATTTAAAACATTGTTTTCATACGCCGTATTTCGACTCGAATCTTATCCAATTTTATATTTACTGATTTATTGCTACCATTATTAGAGAGTCAATAAACACAAGTTTATGACAAGAGTTAGGTCTAGTTGGAAGGATGATTTTGGAGAAACAGTCATTCTTCTCTCTCTCGTCAACACTTACTGTCAGAAAACTTTTGTTTTAACTTATCACCCATAATTTAATTGCCTTTTCATGGGAAATATTTAAAAACACGTCGAGTTCGGCGTAATTGTGCACCGTGTTTGAATGAACCGTAATCAAGAGATATGTTCTTTTTTACACTCACGCGCGCGTAAGCACGCTCGCGTGCACGCACACACACGCACACGCGTAGTCGTGTCACAAAGGGGTGGGTTTTTTTGTGCTCCTCAAGTCATTATGGGATTCTCAATTTCTAGTATTTCTAGTTGACTAAGTTACTTGAAACTTAGTAGGCCATTTTGTGTAGTCTGTGTTAAAATAGTACAAATGAAATATTGCTTGTTTTGCTTTAAATCACGTTTGATTGTTGTGTAAGTGTGTAAACCCAAAAACATTTTCATTTTGAAGAAATGTTGCGGAAATGATTTTTTTTTATCCTTTCTAGCCCCTCTCCTCTTAATTCTAAGTATTTATTTTTTAAAAATTGGGTCCTAAGCTGTGAACTAATTATTTTTCAGAACCATATGTGTGGATGAACGCAAAACTCAAAAAGCCAGGACTACGAACACACACACACACACACACACACACACACACACACACACACACACACACACACACAGGATGTAAAAAAGCTTATTCTTGTATCGTCAATAAAGATCATTTTGACTTGACTTGACTTGACACACACACACACACACACGTCGAGCCACCTTTTGCCTTTTTATATAGATTTCTGTAACTGCCTCTTTAATATTACAGGATACCTTCTCATGATTCAAACACATGTGAATACGATTTGCTGATTTATTTTACTGCGTGACATTACTTTGTATTTTCTGCTTCTGGACAAAGGCTTGTATTTTCTTCCAAAATGGGAACTGCATTTGTTGGCATCGTTCTGGTGGTGCTCGTGGCACTGTACAGAGAAGCAGGTAAGCAAAATATATGCATGAACTTACACAAGGATTTTTTCTTTAAGTTACATGCACACGCATGTGTGTGTGTGTGTGTGTGTGTGTGTGTGTGTGTGTGTGTGTGTGTGCGTGTGCGTGTGCGTGCGTGCGTGCGTGCGTGCGTGCGTGCGTGCGTGCGTGCGTGCGTGCGTGCGTGCGTGCGTGCGTGCGTGCGTGCGTGCGTGCGTGCGTGTGTGCGTGCGTGCGTGCGTGCGTGCGTGCGTGCGTGCGTGTGTGTGTGTGTGTGTGTGTGTGTGCAATAACCTGCGACAGAAGTAGGCGTGCGTAGATGTGCCCTGGGCAAGGCATGTCCACTATAAACAAATTCTAGCCCAGCCAACCGGAATAGCATCTGCTATCTGGCAGTCATGGTCGGAAACGACTGACTGGCATACACAGTATAATTATATATCAACCTCTTCCAATCTCATGACTGTTCCTGTTTTGTTGCAGATTCGTGCGGACCTAGCTCAAATTTTGAGTCGATTAAAGTCGAGGAGACAGCAGCACCAGGTA
>CM065680.1:43575083-43582583 GCA_017654935.2 Phymorhynchus buccinoides | reverse complement strand
TAACTTGTATGACTAAACAATGACCACTATTTTCAAACAAAGTAGATGAATATTGTAGTCAATTTCTTTTCTTCTATTTTCAATTAGGCCTAAATGAATAATAGTACTATTGCTATTTGCAATGGGGTTTCCTCTAATCCATAAAAAAAAGTTATTTGTCATTGAATTTATCATCTGTGTTTTAAAATAATATTTCGTGTTTTCTGGAATGCTAAACATGATTTCATTTCTATTCAGGGGTCAATAAGAGATATGAAACCAGCTCCCATCCAAGCCAAGGACGGGGACACCTTGAAATACAAAATCAAATACAACATCAGAAGTGGTGAGACAGTTACGCTCTGTCTATCTCTGTCTCTCTCTCTCTCTCTCTCTCTCTCTCTCTCTCTCTCCTCTCTCTCTCTCTCTCTCTCTCTCTCTCTCTCTCTCTCTCTCTCTCTCTCTCTCTCTCTCTCTCTGTTAAAATTAAAGTAAGATGTGGTTCTCTCTCTCTTAATCTCGTCTGGTGTAAAACAAGGCGATCTGCAGTCCTGTTCTATTTTCACTATCTTTATTTACAATTGATTATTTTGAACTCTATTACTTGCAGACGATTTGCCTTATTAGCAAAACAGTAATTGGGTTACAAACACAGTTAAATAGTTTGCAGCGAGCAGCAAAAAATCTTGATTTAAAGGTAAATTTAAGTAAAAGTAATATAATAGTCTTTAGAAAAGGCGGTTATTTAGCTGAAAGAGAAAGATGGACTTACAATAATAGAGATATGCCAGTGGTTAATGCATATAAAATTTAGGTATCTTATTTTCTACTAAACTTAGTTTCACTGTGGCATGCAATGAATTGGTAAGTAAAGCTAAAAACGCTACATTATGTATTTTACGGAAATTTCGTGTATTGGTTTAAATTTGTTTTTAAAGCTATTTGATACCCAAGTTCAGCCTGTAGTACTGTATGGAGCAGAAATTTGGGGGCTTGGTGATTCAGCCCATCTTTGTGAGAAAGTACACTTGTTTGGATTGAAGAAATATTTAGGACTTGAGTCTCAAACACTCAATGATCTCATATACGGAGAAACTGATAGATATCCGATTTTCATTAATTCTGCTATATGTTGTATCCGCTATTGGTTAAAATTGACTCGACTTATCTTACAGATTACCCCATAAGGCCTATGAAATGCTGTTAGATTTAGATAGTAGAGATCAAATATTCGATGCAAGCTCAATTTGGGTTTGGGTATGTTTGGGAAAATCAAGGAGTGCAAGACATGAAACGGTTTTTGTATGTGTTTAAAGGAAAGATTAATAGTATGTAGATGGCAAGACTGGAACTCTCTAAATAACTGAGCGATTTAATGTGTATACAACTCGATCTCTTATTTGAAAATTGATATGGATAAACATTTGAAATTCTTATGTCTCTCATCACTATCGTTATAAGAGACACACTGAAGCTAACTTAATTTGTCCACTATGTAAGAAAACAAGAGAAGATTATGTTCATTTTGTGTTATGTTGTCTCTGCCTTGTATGATTTAAGAAAACGGTACTTTTGCAAACGTTCTACAAACATCCAAATCAGTTTCGTTTTAGTTTACTCTCTCTTAGCTTCTACGAATGAAAAAATTGTAAGAAACCTGTCGATTTATTTATACAAAGCTTTACGTTTGCGATCAGTTATGATATCTGAGATACTTAATTTGTTAATATTATTATGATCAGTTGTATATGATGTTTTGTTTATCCTGTACCCCCTTCATGAGGGGCAAAGGCTCATTGTCATTGTCATTGTCATCTCTCTCTCTCTCTTCTCTCTCTCTCTCTCTCTCTCTCATCTATCTCGTCTCTCTCTCTCTCTCTGTGTGTGGACAGATGTAAAAAATAGTCGCCTAAAATCTTTATCCTTGTGTGTGTTCGGTGTCCAATGTGTGTGTGTGCTCTGTCTCTCTTCTCTCTCTCTCGTCTCTCTGCGTGCTCTCAAATGTTCAGCGTTCAGCGTGCGTGTGCGTCTCCCTCTGCGTGTGTGTGTCTTGACTCTGTGTATATTCTGTGTTTATGTTGTTTCTGCTGTGCGTGTGCGTGCGTGCGTGTGTGTGCGTGCGCGCGTGTGCGTGTGGCGTGTGTGTGTGTGTGTGTGTGTGTGTGTGTGTGTGTGTGTGTGTGTGTGTGTGTGTGTGTGTGTGTGTGTGTGTGTGTGTGTGTGTGTGTGTGTGTGTGTGTGTGCGTGCGCGTGTGTGTGTGCGTGCGCGCGTATGTGTGTGTGTTTCTTGTGTGTGTGTCTATTTGTAAGGTAAGACGGGGTAAAAAGCCCATGGGCGGGTAAGAAACCCATGCCAATTATTTCATGAAATTAAGAAAATTTCAGTCACATTTTGCCCATGAGACGAGTGTTAATGTTGAGCATTCGCCTCATGGGCAAATTTGACTGAAATTTACTTTATTTCATGAGATAATTGGCATGGGCTTCTTACCCGCCCATGGACTTTTTACCCGGTATTCCCCTATGTCTGTATGACGATGTGTGCGTGGCTACGAGTGGGTGGTGGGGTGTTCGTGCGCGCGTTTTTAACAAGACTTTTTTCCATCTTAGTTCGGCCTTATATCTCACACACAAAAACACACAATTAATATGCTAAATATTAAATATGATTGAAGAATGCAAAGATACTTTATATATTTTTTTAAGAAACATGTTCCTTACAGGCCCCCAGCGTCCCTACAAGTACAAGCAGTACGTCTCTATGCACGAGAGGACCGGGGTGCTCACCGTGACCCAACCTCTAGGGGACTACGCCATGCCGGAAATCGTTCTTGTTATCCGAGTGAGTGCTCTCCCTTCTGGTTGTTTTTTGTTTTGTTTTGTTTTCCATCTGGTCCACCTCCTCCAGGACCTGGATGGAGAGATGGCTTTACTTCACTCACTGCTTTGTTTCTCGTTAATGTTTTCCGGAACAATATTCACACAGGCCTACTCAGACACATACATAGCTGCGCGCTAGCTGCTGGGCTGGTAAGAAGCCCACCCCAATTATCTCATGAAATAAAGAAAATTTCAGTCAAATTTGCCCATGAGACGAATGCTAGACATTAACGCTCGTCTCATGGGCAAAATGCTGAAATTTGCTTCATTTCATGAGATAATTGGGGTGGGCTTCTTACCCGCCCATGCGCTTTTTACCCCGTCTTCCCCTATGCGTGAATACTGCGCAAATTGCATAATTACTCCCTTCTGTCGTTAATCTTGTTGTTGCGGTATTGTTGCTGCTTGTCCCCTTTAACTTTGTTTCTCGTTTTGCTGCTGCAGTTGTGCCCTGTCGCTGCTGCTTTCTTGTTGCTGCAACTACTGCAAATTAAATACGTTATGTTGTTGCTATTGTTGCTGTTGCTGCAGTTGTCCCTGTCGTTTTGATGTTATTGTTGTTTTGTGTTTGTTTGGGGTTTGGGGGTTGTTGTGTTTTTAATATGGGAAAAGGGAACATTAAATAATTTGTTGTTGCCTGTCTGTCGTTTCCGACAATGACTGCCAGATAGCAGAGGGGGGCAGATACTATTCTGGCGGGCTGGGCGAGAATTAGTTTATAGTGGAGATGTCTTGCCCAGGGTACATCCCCACTCTCTCGGCCAAAGGGATTTGAGGACGAGAGTTGGCGTTTGGGGAAGGTCCCCAAAGGCCAACCAATCACTTTGGCTGCAGCGCCAGAGCCGGTGCAAGGACCCCCTCGTTCGAGAGTCATAGTCTTCCACGAAAGACTAAGCTGTAGCATGATATTCTGGCAATACTGTAGAATATAATTTATAGATAATAAGGGAATAATAAAGCACGCGACAGTTCAGCATGAGCCACAGTAAAGCCAACTTATTACGATAGACGGAAAGAGTCCATTCAGCTTCGGCTTTTAATGTTCAAACTTCTTTACAGGCGACGGAGAACTCGGTGTTCAAGCGCCACAAGGACACCAACTTGATCATCAAGATCAAGTACCCGAAGGACTACGTCTTTCCCGGGGTTAGCACCACAGCATCTCCCCGTGAAGACGACGGCGCCCCGGACAAAGACAACTCCAAGATGATGATAGTGCTCGGAGTGGGCGTCACGGCCTTCGTCGTCGTCGCCGTCGTCATCGTGGGAGTTCTGGTGGTCTACTTTAAGAAAAAGTCGGAAAAGCCCATCTTCCCGTCCTCCGAAGGTGAAGTGGTGGGGATTCAGAAAAGCAAACAAACGATAAGAATATAAAGACAAAAGACTATATATACGTGTCAAGGAGAAAAGAAAGCTGCAAAGGAAGGGTGAAGGTATTGGCCTCTGCAACTAGGGTTATTAACGCCCTTGACAGTGAGAGTGAAGCCCTTGCTGGTCAGTGCGGACAAGGGCATTCACTCTTGCGAAAGGCAGCCATTTAGTGGCCTCAAATAGGGTTATTGGCGAGAGTTATTCCCTTGTTTGGTCAGTGCGCAACCATCTCCCCCCACCCACCAAGGGCATTCACTCTTGCAAAAGGTGTTCTTTGCAGTAGCCATAACCTAAATGGCTGGAGACCAAAATAAATATAGAGTAATGGTGATATTATAATTGGGGGGGAGGGGGGTCTAATTTTAGTCTACTCTACAGTGTATTTTTTTTAACCGCGATATAACCCCGTCTTCTAAAGATGGATGGGCAGATATTTTAAGAAAGGTGATAGTAGACCTATCATTAGTAGTAGTTGTAAGTAACAATAAAGAACAACTTCGGCAGGGACATTCAACTTGGCTTCCTTATACGGGGAATTCCTTATAACCGACTTCCTACTAAGCGGCGTGTACTGTAGTGTGTATGGGGAGAAAGAGAGGGGGGTTAGGGAGGGCCAGTGTGAGCATTTTTATTTTTACTTTAAATTGTGTTAAATTATTTTTATTTTTCTGCTTCTTCTTAACGTTTTTGTAATAATGTTTTCTCTCTTCTTGATCTTTTTTTCTTTCAAACTAATTGTAAAACGTTCTAAGGATTAATTATTTTCATCGAAGAGTGCTTCATAAGCTTTATGTATTATTATTATTTTGTATTATTATTATTATTATTATTATTATTATTATTATTATTATTATTATTATTATTATTATTATTATTATTATTATTATTATTATTATTATTATTATTATTATTATCACTAATAGGAGTAGAAAAGTAGGAGGAGGAGTTGAAGTACTAATGGTGCTACTGTCATCTTGTTGTTATTACTGTTGTCAAAATCGTTCCCCCTTTTTTTCAAAGACACATTATTCTCTATTTCCCCTAACCCAAGTACCTACCTCAACCTCGAATCCTTCCAAATGCTATTTTCGAACAGACGGCGACGGGCAAGATCGGGACGACATCGACAGCGACGACGACAAAAAGAAGAAGAGGAGGAAAACGATGGTCAAGACGATCCAGAGGGGAGGCAACGCATCCCCGGACAGCGGGCGCGGGTCAGCCGGGTCCTCGGGGTCTGGGGGTGGACCGAGACAAGTCAAGGCTGGAGGAGGAAGAGGAGGAGGGAGAGGGGCCCCGGGAGGCGCTAAGAAGGCCGTCCGCAAGAAAGTTGCCGGGTCTAAGCCTCCCCTTCGAGTTGACTCTGCCAGAAGCGACGTGAGTTTATCTTTGAATGAAAATCCGTTTAACGTCCTCCGGTCTGAAACAGACACATATGGGACATTAGTAGATATACAGATGGTGGGAACGATCCTGGAGGCAATGCCTGGAGGCAATGCCCGGAGGCAGTGCAACTCCAGGAAAGTCCCGAATTTTTAGCGATACAGATGTATAATCTGATGCGATGAGTAAAGACATTGTACTAAGTTGAATCTTTGTGGGAAATTGGGCTTTAAATAGACGATTTTCGGACAAAACTAGGGGAGAGCACTTCGTGAAAATTAGAGTTGATTACCTCGACTTACTCGGTCAAAACCATAGCAACCATGACGGCATGGCGTCGAAGCTTTAAACCGCAGGATGCGAGTCAGCGACTTGCGAAAATCTTTTTAGAAAAATGAGGGGCGGCCAGTATCCACAAACTGAGAGAACTTGAAAAATGTGACGTAAAAATATAAATTGCATCAAGTACGGTGTTCTAAGTGACGTAAGTCTACTCAAGCACACGAGGTGAGAGCTGGGGATCTACCTGATGGTAGAGTAATTTCCCCTGTTTGACCGATTGAATTAGGCAAGACCACTCCCACACACCATGAAATTACTCCCCTTAATTATTTCCGAACAATTCCTATTCTCACTGGGGACCCATTCCGTACCAACTGGAGGAATGGGGCTTCAAATTCTTCCTGTGGGAACTTCTCGTAAATTAACTCCCTTGTTTTACCAAAGCTATTTATGGCACCGATTCGCCTACAAAGTGAAAGTAGTTGCCACAACAATACAGACCCAAGTTCATCCTTAAGAACATGATGACCCAGACCTACTTATTATGACAACCACCCACACAGTACACAACAACAGTGGTAGCGAGTTGCTCACAAACAAATCAACATACATTCAAGAATGGTGCCATAAATAACTTTGGTAAAACAAGGGAGTTAATTTACGAGAAGTTCCTACCCCTTATTTATTTCACTATATCCTCTCTCTTAGCCTCACTATTTCATATTTTCTTCCTGTGGGGCTACCGCGTGTGCAAATCTGTCGCTCGTGCAAATCTGTCGCTCGCTACTATGAGAGTGTGTATTTGCGACATTCACAAATTTCACTTTTTCCGTACTTGAACCATTTACCTAACCCTAACCCTAACCCTATCCCTAACCCACGGAAAAAGTGAAATTTGTGGTTCATACTCAATGTCGCAAAATGCTGCAAATACAGACTCTCATAGGTAGCGAGCTACAGATTTGCACGAGCGACAGATTTGTACGCCGCAAGCCCTACCAATAGCATACTTCCACTCGCGTTTTGAAATTTCGTTGCTTGCAACTTCCTCTAGTCCGTCACTTCAGAGAGGAGTCGGACTATACTACTACTTCTTCTTCTTCGATCGCTCAGACAGTTGCCTGTCAATTATGAGCGCAGATGCGTCATGCTGCCGTTATGCGCCTCAGTAAGAAATAATAATTAGGACCAGCATGTCCGACTTCGGCTGGAGGAAATCTTTTTTGAAAGCGTTTCTTGAAAAGAGAAAAAAAAAGGGCAGGAGAATGGACCGGAAAGGCCGAAAGACAGTAGATGACAGCAAGCAAAGGGAAAAGGCAGAATCAAAGAGAGTGACAGATTAGAGGAAGTAACAAGCACAGAACTTCCAGAAGGTGAGGGAACTATTTATACAAAAGACCCCACGGGGAGGTGGGGGGGGGGGGGGGGGGGGGCGGACTATACGATCGTCGCAGTTTGATGGGTTCTTTTTTGTTTGTTTTCTGTCTGTCTGTCTGTCTGTCCAAAGGACATTATGATTCCTGCCTAACTTGATTCACAGTAGAACCTCCCTTATAAGACCTCCCATTATAAGACTCCCTCCCATAAAAGACCTACTTCTCTGAG
>CM065680.1:43567583-43570083 GCA_017654935.2 Phymorhynchus buccinoides | reverse complement strand
TGTAGATTTATCTTACCTTTCAACGTTAAAAATCGTAAAAGTACTTTTTTTTCTACAGATCAGTTTTCTTGTTGTTGTCGTTCTTGTTGTCATGCCCTGGTTAAAAGACTCCAGGGATCATCCGAACAGCCGACGCTCTTGAACACTACGGTACAAATGCATCAGCTAGGGATGAGAACATTACGTGTGTAACCGCTTTCGATTACCCCGCCACGTGAGCAGCCACACTCCGACTTCGGGGTTTTGGGGAGACTGATGATGTTATGCTATGAGCTTGTCATGGCTAAAGACAATCCCTGCATAACTATGCGGAGTATAACAACATTTTGATGTAGCCTTGGTGTTCTAGCCTATGTCAGTTGGTCTGACATAGCCTTAAGCCTAGGCGAAGTTTTCTTGTATTGAGACAGTGTTATGGTTGTTATCATGTCATATCTTAAACATTTTACTTTGGTCGTCTTTCAACACTTTAATGTTATGTACAAATATGTGTGTGTGTTTTTTATACATGTAGGTGTTATGGGGCTTTGGTTTAGTGATCTTATTTTGAGTTTCATTGTTGTTGATTACCAATAAAAAGAATCTCATTATTCGGGAATAAAAGAGTATTTCACTCTTTTATGTTGCGTGTTATTTGCTGAAATGTGTACGCTTTATCACAAAATCTACTCAAAGATAAGCACACAAATACAAAAAAGAACCACACTCGAAAAAAAAACATGCATATACATTAGTGTGCGTGCGTATGAACAAAGGTATTTAAAGCATGCACACACGCGTAGACAAAACATGTGCATATGCCTAACACGCCCAGCGTACAGAACAAAATGTGCATACTAACACGATGTGACAATGCACAAAAGCGTGAATGCACATGCACGCGTAAAATGAAACATATCACACAAACCTGCGTATTTGTACCTCGAAACAAATAAATACATTGTTTTAAACAAAGTTTATGACATAACACATTGCAGTGTACACAGATTATTTACATACATTGGAGCGCACGAACTCGTAATTCCTAAATGCACATAGATTTAAATAGCCCGCTACACAGGGGAATACCTGAGGATACTAAACACATACCCTTTTTTGGAAGATACACTTATGCTCGCGCATACATCATAATAATACTACATAATGAAGATGATTGGTCTAATTAATTGTGTAGGGGAAGACGGGGTAAAAAGCGCATGGGCGGGTAAGAAGCCCACCCCTATTATCTCATGAAATGAAGCAAATTTCAGTCTCATTTTGCCCATGAGACGAGCGTTAATGTCTAGCATTCGTCTCATGGGCAAATTTGACTGAAATTTTCTTTATTTCATGAGATAATTGGGGTGGGCTTCTTACCCGCCCATGCGCTTTTTACCCCGTCTTCCCCTACATGCCTACTCATTTACACAAATTAAAAGTAGGTCTATGTGCATCGTGCGCACATACACACACACACACGCGCGCACACTAACACATAATGAGAATAACATCCTGAAACTTGTTTGCGTTAATAGGTCAATAAAGCATCTAATCAACAGTGTGAGTATTATGAGACTGTCATAAATCTTGACTTCGACGATTGTTATACGTCTATTGTTGAAGATTTTATGACGGGGAAAAACGGATGTATTTAATGGGGTCAGTGATCCAATCTCATTGGTCATGAATTTGCGCACATTACTGTCATCCTTGTGAAAATCTGTTTAACGTCCTCCGGTCTTGAACAGACACATTTGGGACATTAGCAGATATAACGATGGTGGGAACGATCCTGGAGGCAATGCCCAGAGCCAGTGCAACACCAGTAAAGTCCCGATTTATTAATAATACAGATATCATTACTGTCATCCTTGCCAAAGGTCAGTGAACATAGCCTAATTAGGACCAAATAGCTTACATAGGTTGTGTCAAACGTTGTATGCGATATCTGTTGGATACATTAACACTATTACACGCGATAAATTATTATTAAAAGCGATAAGAGACGGCATAGTAATGTAATAGTATCCGCTATTTAGGTCCTGCAAGGTCGATCATGATCATGATAACGACGTTGACGATCATGATGACGATGATGTTGGTGATAATCATGATGACGATCTAGATCTTGAATGTAGTATACAATTTGCATACAATTTTCAGAAAAACGCATCTTTTAATGAACATGGTTACGCGCACGCACGCACGCACGCACGCACGCGCACACGCACACGCACACGCGCACACACACACACACACACACACACACACACACACACACACACACACAATTGGCAGTCTCCCGGTCACAAAAACATGGGCTTCTTTTTTCTTCTCCTTATTTTTTTAAAGATTTGGGCTTAAGGTATGACCTACAAAAATGTGTTGTAATAAGATACAGAAGGTGAGATTAGCGTCCAATCGGACAAAGACCCTTATGGACGGTTTGCGATAAGAACAACGAATGGTATATAGATAAACTTACACAGTGGAATCTATACACCACAATAGGCCTACACAT
>CM065680.1:43550083-43555083 GCA_017654935.2 Phymorhynchus buccinoides | reverse complement strand
TTGTTTGTATTTTTTTGTTTTCGCTTGTTTTTTATGTTGTTTTATGCTTGGTTGGTTGTGGGGTGTTTTCTCTCCTCCCCCCCCCCCCCCCTTTTGTTTTGGGGGGGAGGCTAGAAATTATTGAAAGTTAGACCTATTGGAAAGGGATCAATCGAAAACAAGCATAAGCTTGTGGGCACACGCACACAGACTCACCGGTCATATTTACAGGCGTAAGCACGCATGCATACATATATAACGCGCTCCTAGCCTGGCTGATTTGTTTCTCTTGTTGTTAAGTGGTTGAACATCGTCGATAACACATAGAGTGAGATTTCCCCACATTTCTCGAAAAACTGAAGTATGTAAACCTGCACAGGGATATTTCTAAAAAATTAATAATAGTAGGAGTTCAACGAAAAAATATGAGAAGTAGCTTTTTTTTCTCATAATTATTTTCAGTCTATTATAAATACTTCTAACAGATTGCTTTAATTACTGTGCTCTGACCTTCCCCTTTAGATAGTCTAAGCATGCAGCATGCATGAAGGACATGGGAAAGGGATTTTCTCTACACTGTCAAAAGCACGAGCCATTGCAGTCGGGATGTTAGCTTGCATTCCCCATATGAATGCTTTAAAAACACTCTTGTTACCAAGAGTTATTTCATCAGCAATTGTTATTTCAAAAGCACAACTCTTGTCAGCCCACGAATTGCAACGTTATTTCCCAAGTTCAGTTCTCTCTGTGCCGTCTGGTGCTTGAGGTGACAGCAAGGGACCTCCATCTGACTATGACTGCATGGGTGCAACTACACAAAATGAAAAACACTGAAAGGCCGGGGTCTAGGGGTAATGTCCCCCTGCAGCTGAAGAAAAAAAAAGATTTATGAAGGTATTTTAGTGTGCTTTTTCCACAATTTATACAAATGCTTATTTTAAAGTGTTTGAAAAATACAGTAGACACACAAGGATCTTGTTTGACTTTTTTTTTAAAAGAAAGGACATTCCTTTTCTGGTAAAATTCAAAAACAGGAAATCCTTGTAAACCAGGGCCTGTATTCACGTTGAGATAGCATGAGACTTAGCATCATGCTAACTTAGAAGCTCTTCCAAAAGTCCTATTAAATCCTATAGGACATTGGAAGAGATTCTAAGTTAGCATCATGCTAAGTCTCATGCTATCTCAACGTGAATACAGGCCCAGGAAAAGTTCCACCCGTGTGACTGCTGCTACGTTGGGGGCTGTTGCTTTTTTTTCCAAAAATATACTTGGCATACGTTTGTGTCCCTTCAGGTTTGCACGGTCTGAAGCACAAGGAGCTGGAGCAGACTCTGGAGGAGCGGCAGACGTCCCTAGCCCAACAGAAGGTGGTCTTCAACCAGCTGCAGGACCTGTTGAGGCAGCTCCAAGAATTGCACAGCCAGGCCCAGGAGACCTGGTTCTGTCCTCGCTACCTGATGCTGAACAGAGGGGTGAACAGCACTTTAGCTGCGTTCAAGACAGTGCCTGGCTTAGCCGAAGCAAGTAATCAATCCTCCAGTGGACATAGTCAGTCAACTGTTCAAAGTAAAGTGGACTCGAGGCCCAAAACAAACAGATGAAGTTTGGCCCGCTCGATCCTGACCTTGATTATAATGGACAGATCCTTGTACATGGCACTCGTTTATTAAATGTTACAGATTTGTTTCTGGACAATATCTGTGTTTCTCAGCTGGGACAGTTAACGCCAAGCCTTTTACAGTGTCTATGATACACATTAAACTGGAACAATAGGATCTCCAGCTCAATGAATAAAGCATAATTCAGACATTACTTAGGCCTATCTCTTCTTCATCATTTCATTCAACCACAAGACGTGATTTTTCTGGTGTCTTGAGGTTTTCGTGTTCATCGAGGGGGTTGTAGGGAAATTGTAGTTGTAGGGAAATTGGTATTTAACGGTTCAAAGTTGACAAAATAAGTCATGGACATTCCAATTATGTGTTCAATGCGGTGGGTTTTGTTTTCAGACTAAACATTAGGGTTTTTTCCACCGACCAGCAATGGATTAATTTCAAAGTTAATGGAGATGATGGAAGGCGAGGACTGTGCTGTTCTGTGCATTGTTTTGTGCACTTGGATAATATAAACATGTTGGCCTTACTGTCCATTAACCTACCATTCCGGCTGTGAGACTTTTACATTGTGAAACAATGCAGTTATGTTCTTAATGTAAAGTACTTAAAATATATATCCGATGCTGCTATTAGGCCTACTTGTGCAAACGTGTGCATTAATTTTGAGAAGCCATGGAACGATTGATATGAGGCCACGTGTGATTACATCTACGGGATACACTTTCAAAGAACTTCAAAGAACTACAAAGAAACAAAAGGGGGGAGGTTTATTGTCAATGAAGTAAAATCGACAGTTGAAAAATGTCTGCGAGCTAAGGACGAAAAAGACTGCGTGACATAGAAAGTAGTCCCTGTTTTAGAGGTAGCTACAATGTCAAAACTTAAAGAGAAAAAGGTTTAAAAGGAAGGAAGAAACGTGTGGGGCCTGCTACCTACCTTTTTCTGTGTGTGTGTGTGTGTGTGTGTGTGTGTGTGTGTGTGTGTGTGTGTGTGTGTGTGTGTGTGTGTGTGTGTCTGTCTGTCTGTCTGTCTGTATGGCCCGTTTAAAGGCCCGAAAAAGGTTTAAAATGAAGAAAGAAAGAAACGTGTGGGGCCTGCTACCTTTTTTCTTTTCGGAGGAGTGTGTGTGTGTGTGTGTGTGTGTGTGTGTGTGTGTGTGTGTGTGTGTGTGTGTGTGTGTATGTGTATGTGTGTGTGTGTGTGTGTAGGCCTATGTGTGTGTGCGTGCGTGTGTGTGTATGCGTGCGTGCGTGCGTGCGTGTGTGTGTGTGTGTTGTATGGCCCGTTTCTTCGTGTACACACATCATTCACTCTTCAGCTGTGTATGTATAATATGCTTTCATAAAGTGCATGGTCGGTGTCAAACCATGTACTGTAACTAGCCTACTATTGTTATCTGTCTTCATTTAGACAGCCATACGTGACAGCTGTGATACGGATTGTGAGTAGGTCTACAAGCGTCGCTGTGCATATACGTGTGTGTGCGTGTGCGTGTGTGTGTGTGTGTGTGTGTGTGTGTGTGTGTGTGTGTGTGTGGTGTGTGTGTGTGTGTGTGTGTTGGGGGGGGGGGGGGGGGGCATGTAAGTCTATTGTCTCTTGTCACCAATTGAGTGGCTCATCAATTCAATCAACGAGGTCATCTCCACTTTCATAAGATACTATTAACACTTACTAACCCCATCTGCCCTACCAACACGAGAGCAGCCCTAGTATAGTATCCCAGCCCTGGAAACCTGTGTTGTGTTTTATTGCGGGGCTGTCTCTGGTATATAAAAACGGCCGCAGCTAAATAGTCCTATTTTAGCTTTTGTCTTAATTGTGGCGGTACCATAGCCGATGAGGTTTAACCGATGCGTGGTTACCGCTACACTTATCTATATTGTTAAAAAATCGGGACTTTACTGGTGTTGCACTGCCTCCGGGCATTGCCTCCAGTATTGTTCCCACCATCTTTGTATCTACAAATGTCCCATATGTGTCTGTTCCAGAACGAGAGGACGTAAAGCACCATTTTTCTTCTTCTAGTCCTATTTTATATATTACTTGGTATCTGATGTGCCCCCTTTTCAGAGGGGGGGGGGGGGGGGGGGGGGGGGGCTTCTGTAGGCCTATAAATTTATACAACGGCGAAAAGTCGCCACAGGTTTGATTTGGTATTGCAGTAAGCCTCCAGGATCGGCCCACTGTTTATCAAAGACCACCGCAACAGGAGAACTTGTCCATTAGGGCAAATTCCCATGAGGACGGAAAATCTTCTTTCTACCTAACAATCGTTTGTGTGTGGTTTTCTTATAAATCATCGCGTAGTGAAGTTTCTGACTTTTAGGCAGAAGTGGATGAACACGGCAGCTGAAACGTATACTTTTCAATACCTTTAATTTGATAAAAACAATACATTGTTTCCTTCTAACAAAGTGAAAATGTCACTATCGTCATTGATCGTAGGTCGTAACTTATTCCCCTTTGTACCGCCATAGTGCGCACACTTAGGCCTATGTTTGAGAACTTTTCAGATTTGGATTCAGCGCGAAAAATACACCAAGAACCACCATTTTATTTCTCATCTACCCAAAATGTGAACGAATTTCATTTCCAGGCCTATACTTTTTACTGAAACGTAATTTTGAACTGCAGATTTTGAACTCAAGTGCCAAAAATATTGGCAAGCCATTTAGTTATCTCTGCCGAAAAGGTTATGTTTTGTGCTTTTTCATTTGTCTCTCTCTGAGTCTGTTTAGGTTGGGTTTTTTGTAAGTCTTTGATCAAATTTGTTTTCCAAAATCTTATGAACGAATTTTAATGAAATTCGGACCAGACTTCTACGGAATCACCCAAAGGATATTCCATCATATTTTGGAGTCAAAATGGGTTGTCATTGAGATACCAGATTCAGTTTCACATTGGTGTTCTACTTTTTATCGTGTTCACTGTCAAAGCAACCAACGGATTTGACACTGTCATATTCTGTAAAATTAAAAAAAGTACATTTAAATTTAGAATTAGGCCTACTTGAAGTCATTCTGTGCTTCTTTTTTTTTGTTTAACTGAAAACTTTCACGAACGCGAGACTTGCGTTCTAAGGGTTTGCAAATTGTATTTTGACTGCTTGAAAAGTTCTTGCAACTAGTTTGTTGTTGTTTTCTGAGTGAAAAAAGGCAGTAAATAATGTGACAGATGGTATTTATTGAAAGAGAGGTGCTACAATGACTGATAGGCCTACTGCTCCTGGTATGAACTTATTTTGTTTCCCTTCACCCGATCTATGATTGTTGTTGTTCTTTTCTTTCTTTGTTTGTTTGTTTTTTAAGAAAGGGAAGGCTGAACAGTGAAATTACAATCTTTCAGGCACATTAGGTTTCCATGACATCAAATGCTGCTTTGTTAATTTGGGTTTCTGTGGGG
>CM065680.1:43450083-43542583 GCA_017654935.2 Phymorhynchus buccinoides | reverse complement strand
TTATACATTTTATTGTCATTTCGTTTTTTATGTGCACCGCACCTCCTATGTTATAGGCCGGAGGCCTGAAACATTAAAATTGTGTTCAATTGTTCTCTCTCTCTCTCTCTCTCTCTCTCTCTCTCTCTCTCTCTCTCTCTCTCTCTCTCTCTCCATAGCAATCCGCCAACTGGTGGTAATCCTGGTTACAATCCTGCCCCACCCCTACAAGGTGGTGAGGGACTGACAGTTTTGGTCGACTTTTCCCACTGGCTAGGCGTTTTGGCCTGAAAAGGAGAATTGCTATGAATACAGTGTGAAACAAAACAAATCACCACAGATACATTCAGACATACACAAGCACATAAATAAATATATAGACATACATGCACATGCACACAGTCACATACACACACATACGCGTGCAGACAGAAACACACAAATTAATACATTCAAATGGCAAGTTTGGGCCTGAAAAAGAGAATCATTGTGAATGCAATCCAATCATCCACCAGAACACAATATACAAACACACTCACACTCGTACATGTGCATAACAATGTACGCACTTGCACACATGCATATTCCGAGTTTGGGATTGAAAAGGAGAATCTTTAAAATAATCCAATAACCCAAACAAAAACTCACAAGCCAATTGAATTGCAGCTCTTTTCCTATATATAAATATGTGACCCAGCACCACGAAAGGGACATTAAGTCGCTAGGCTGGTTTCTCATAACAGGCTTGCAAAGTAAAAAATCTCTTCTTTTTTTTAAATCAATTTTGAGTTTTGGGTATTTTCGTACTCTCAAACACCTCATCATTCATATTTATAAAGAATCATCTTTATTATGGTCTCTAGATACTCCAAAAAGTGCTTTGAAATGAGTACGTTGATGCATTTTTTTCAGCTAAGCTAAACTTTAGACTGTGAATTCTCAAAATGGCCAACAGTCACTCTACCAACTTTGAATGCTCATAACCCTGGAATGAAAACAAGTTACAAGAATGGTTCTTATAGTTATATCATTTGAAAAAGAACTGCCTGAAGTTGTTAAGTGGACCATTGTGTCAGAATAGTCATTTTGACACTTAATGTCCCTTTCTGGGTCACATAATATGATCCAGGCATGAAAGTGGATGAAGATCAAAAAAGAGGAAAAAAAATTTCCACCACAAACATCTCCAACCACCTTTTCACCTACCTCACGTCACAAGTTTTATTCAGCGAGGAGGGGGTCCGAAAATTTGGTCGGCACAAATAGCCTTCCACACACATTTTCAGCTAACATCGCTACTTTTGTTGAGTGGGAGCTACTCATTTCGCCTTCCTTAGCACAATTGAAGCGAGTGAGCTAAAGCGACTTCCGGTTAACCAGTTTGAGAATCGCCAAATAGAGACTTGTAGATATAAGAATACGGCAAGATCGGTCCTTTACGCGGAATTTGTTTTTTTCCACGGAAGTTTTGAAACGCGGAATTCTTTCATGCCTGATGATCTTCGCATGTGCCACATTGGCAAAGGGCAGTGTAGGCCTAGATTTATGTCTGAGTAACAAACCCCAAAATTTGATAGAAAACTCTTTGTGTGAACCTCCACAAATATTTCACAATAATCTGAACATTACAGTTTGAGAAAACATTTGTTCACAGACACAGAGATAGAAAAACCAACACAGACAGAGGTAAGGGTCATTAAAGAACTGACCACAATGGACAAGGCATGAAGACCGCTGGAGAATTCGACTTCCAATGTTGTGTTCACAAGACGGTGTCTCTGAAAGAAAAGTAATGAAATTTCATTTAAAATAAATACAACTAATGCAACTACTTTCCTAAAAACAATTCATCAAAAAATCTATTGATATTTCTTTGAGTAAAGTTTTTTGTAGACAGATATATATGCGTAAACCTAAAAAATACAAGTAACCATTCTGATTAACTTCAGGCAACAAAAACTAAACATACAAAGATTCAGTCTGTGTCAGTGTGTGTGTGTGTGTGTGAGCGTGCGTGTGAATGTGCATATGTGTGTGATCAAGTGAGGGTGTGTATGTGCTTATGCACGCAAATACATGTGTGTGTGCATGTTTATGTGTCACACCGGGTGTGCGCATGCATGTGTATGTGCATGTATGTGTGGGTGTTACCTTTTCCATGAGCACACATGAATAGTTATGTACCTGCGTGTAAGCATGTGTTTAGTGGTGGTACCATGCAAAAATTGTGTTGTGCAAAAAAAAGACTACCTGAATTAAAGATGCTCCTTCAAAAGAATCGGATACTATGACCACCTTGAAATGTGTCTCAGAACCTGCAACAAAACACATAACTATGCAACATGAAATGGGAATAAAAATATTTGCCCTCTGTTGTTTGTTGTTTTCGTTCCCCAGCTTAAACGCTCTGGGGGCACACCCAGTGCCATGTGAACATTTCGCATGGCCTTGGGTGGGAAGATTACGTGCATGGCTGCCACATGGGCGGCCATACTCCGACTTCAGGGGAGTTTGCCCTCTTATGAACATCAAATAATGGGAACAACATGAACAATGCTCACTGTCATAGTCATCATCATTATCATCATACGGATAACAGCTTAGTGTCAACACCAACAACAAGAACCATCATCATGACCATCATACTGATTATTATATTTTGTTTAAATGATTATGATAATTATAATGGAATTTTTCGCCTATCTTCACACTTAAGTCAAAGCAAAACACTTATACTCATCAATACATTGTTTAAACAATGCTTGCAGGTACACAGAGGTAACTATGACAGGGAATAAAATGGAGACAGAAAGAACAATAAGCATACAATCGGACAGACTAGGGTGTTGTTGTTGTTTCTGTTGCCGTACCCTGGCTAAAAGACTCCAGGGATCATTGCAACAGCCAAAGCACTTGAACACTATAGTACAAATGCACCAGCTAGGGATAAGCATGGATGAAACCACATGACAGGAAAAGCAGGAATCCTGACTTTGGCTTTGTTATTTTTCAGGAAATCCTGACTGCAATATTTTATTGAAGAATAATTACTCTGGAATGAGAAAACAAAGTTTTATTGTTTTTGAAAAAAAATCAAAATTGTTTCTAAATGCTCTGATTTTATTAGTAAAAAAAGTGTACATAAAAAAACTTTAGCTTCGGGGGTTTCGTCCCCTGACCCCCCCACAAACGACTCTGCCCCTTGACCCCACCAGGCCTTCCTGCTTTTCATTTTGTTCAGGTTTCACCCTTGATTGAGAACATTACGTGTGTGACCGGTTTTGATTACCCCGTAACATGAACAGTCACACTCTGACTTCGGGGGAGGACTAGGGTGTGTGTGAATGTCATTCATGTGATTGTGAAGACGGGGCTATAAGATGCATGGTTTATGGTTCGGAAAGAGGTGTGATTTAAGTTTGGACTGAGAAGTAAAAGAAATAATAGAACTTTCCGAGTCATCACCTCAGTGTGTTTTCTCTTTTCTGTCTGTTTGTCTGCCTGCCTATCTGTTAACAAAATTTCTTTAAAAAAAGTAAAGACCAAATTTCACTAACATTCAATTAATTTGCAAATCTGCATTGTCATCGGCAACGGGAATTTTCAGAGGATACAAAATATACTGCTGCGACAGAAATTGTGATGATTATGGTCAAAGATACCACATTTTTATTTTTCACACTTTTCCACTCTTTCTTGTTCTTTCTTAGAACAACCGCCACCATCCTGTTGATGGTTCTGTTGTTATAGCAACTAGTGGACTTCAGTCTAGCAGCTGATGTCATGAACGCTGTGAGGTATCGTCATAATATGCTAGGACTACTGAGAGTGAAAAATAATAAGTGCATTTTGGCCATTGCTGATATTTGCCACAAACAACATTCACGGTGAACGCTTTTATTTTATGATTTGGTGTAAATTTCATCTGCTCACCTTTCGGAACATTGTGCATATAGCTTTCATTCACAATCTCAAGCACCTTTGGCTGAAAAAAATAAGCATGTCATTTGATGTTTATTAAAAAAGAAAATACTTCAAAAACATTCAGGTCAAGTTTACATTGACAAACTTCAGAAGAGTTTCCTTCTCAGATCTCTCCACTTATATTTACAGGTAGGTAAAGTATTTATTCTATGTACATACTTTTAATCGGTGAACATGCCACGCGCGCCTCATGCCATACAATAAGTTCTTAATATTTAGGAATCTTATGTTGACACATTATGTACTACAGTCAAACCTCTATTTTAAGACTTCCAAAACGTGTGTCTGTATGTGTGTGTGTGTGTCTGTGTGTGTGTGTGTGTGCGTGCGTGCGTGTGTGCGTGCGTGTGTGTGTGTGTGTGTGCATGTGTGAAATTAACTTTAAAGTTAATGCTTGTCTTAAATTACTTTCCTGAACATGTCTAAAAAATCGATACATCTTCTTTTGTTTTGCTAGCCCCAAACAGTCAAACAATGACATGACAATTTTTAGTAAGCTTATTAATTAGAGTGTACATAAATACATGCATTTCATAGGTGTTTGTGGGAGATTAAAGTTGGGTTTTCACTCGGCTGCAAAACATCACATATGGGACCAAACCATCAACCAACCATCATGTACAACATAAACCAAGAGGGAAAGGGTGTGTTTTAAATTGGAGGGGTCTCATAGCAGAGGTCGGCTTCATACATAAATTATTAATTAAGACACATTACATCTTAATGAGAGATGGTCTTTTAACGGAAAGTCTTATAATATGTCTGACTGTATAAGCAACACAATGCAATGAGTGAACATTACATGTACAATTTTCAATTTAATGTGCATCTTTAGAAGTATATAAACTAGCTGAAAAGTGCAGAAAGAACAGAATGCCATACATTTTGCCAAGGGGATTAATATCTTGCATTTGCTAGTTTGTCTGAACTTGTCTATGAACAAAATTAATTTGCTACAAAAGTTAGGGTTTTTTCCTCTGATTGCTTGGTTGTTATTTGATTGTTATTTTTGTATTTTACAGACTATATGACGCTTTGTACTGTAATATAAGGAACCCCACCCCCACCTCCCACCCCCATTTTAACTAAACTCAGATTTTCATTTAAATTTGATTTTATAAGTTCACGCATGTAGTATTATATAAAGCTAAGGTTGATGTTTATTCCGTGTGTAGTGAAACTATTCCTTTACCTGGAATGCCTCAGACAACTTCTTCTGTATAGATGATTCCACTGGCTTCTGTAAAAGGAACACACACACGCACTTTGAGTCATAAGACTAGTACTGATAACAAAAGACAATTCAAAATAGCAAGAGAGGTAAAGCAACACAAAATGTGGAGACAGTGACAGAATGAGAGACATGAACCGAAACAGGCAGAAAAGTAGAGATGTGGTAAAGCAACAGAAGCCAAATAAATGATTCAGAAGCAAATTAATCTATTGATATAAAAAAATTTAAAAAGTGTGTTAACTTTTTATGGCAAAGCAGTGAATTTCCTCATCACTGATTTGTAAGAAAGGCTTCACAAAACAGGTTTAACTCCTTATCTTCATAATCATATAAAACGAATGATAAACAAAAGAACTCATTTAAACATCTGTGGCACAGCCTGGGTGGGTTATACTAAAAACTGACTTCAAACCCAATCAAAAGTACTTGATCTAAAATCAAATCAAATACAAAACCATCTTAAGACTTTGGCTATTACTTAATATTTGTATTATTGTTTCATAACATTAGTAACTCAAAATAAAAAAATCCAACCAACCCATCACATGATAAAAAAAAAGCCTCATCTAAATAACACACCGGAGGTAGACATTCATCCTGCCAAATCTACCCTCCTCCACATTCATCTTGCTTTTTTTTAGTGTGGATCTGGATCTTTTAGAAATCAAGGGACCTCAAAGCAAGCCTTAACCCTTTGAACGCCAGCCATTTTTCAGCCAACATTTTCCATTAAACCTACATACCTGGGTAGAGAAAAATTATGTCTGCAATGGTGGGGATTCCTCTGTGACATGCATATAATAGGGCCTATCATTACCTCCCAAGAATAGGAACATAGGGTACAAGATCATGCGCAATAAAAGATTACCAGGAAGAAACAAGACAAGAAGGAAACGTGGGCCTACAAGTGGAAAGAAAGTGAGAGAGAGAGAATGTGATAAACCAATCTAACTAGGGCCACTAACTTGACTAAGTTAATCACTTAATGCATGCATAAACCATGTCCATATATATGAATTAAAAAAGAAAAAGAAACAAGCAGCCTCAGATTCCCTAAATCTGTTCCTCCCTGTGGGAAGTAGGAAAGCAGTCAAAACTCTGATCCTGATTTATTTTTTTAAAAAAGGAACATTGGGTGATTGGATAACAGACCCTCGTTTGATGCTTTTTAGTGACATGGGTGTCAAATCATTATGGTGCCAAGATAAGGCGACAGTGGCGTTGAAAGGGTTAATACACATTTTAAAATGTCTAGTTTATCTATGTAATTAAATTTTCTGTTTTGAGTTTACCACAATATCACTCATGGCGTTAGAATAGTATTGGATTCCCTTTGGAAGAAGCTGGAATCTGTTTTGCACAACCACTGGCTTCCAAATCCTTGATCCAAGAACAGCTAGTGCTTTTGCCATTTAGATGTCGCCACTGCACAAAAATAAAACAATGGGTTCAGTTCAACAGCCCATCTTGATAATGTTCACATTTCATTCCATGTACTCTTCATCTATGTGGACGTCTGGTTACATTATTTATAATCATAAATCAAATAATTATGTGTCCTAGCTCTCTACTGTGAGAGTGACTATTTGTGACAACCACAAATTTCACTTGTGTGTGTGTGTAACCCTAACCCTAGAAAAAAGTGTGTGTGTGTGTGTGTGTGTGTGCTCATGTCGTGCCGCAAATAGTGCGTGTGTGTGTGTGTGCGTGAGCTGTGAATGTGCCACGCTGGGTGTGTGCAACCTGTCATGGTCTTCTCTTCGCTATGCGTGGCCACAATCAACTCTTCATCTATGTGGTGTGTGTGTGCGTGTGTCTTCTTCTTCTTCACTATGCGTGGCCACAATCAACTCTTCTTCTATGTGGACGTCTGGTTACATTATTTATATTATAAATTATAATCATAAATGAAATCATGTGTGTGTGTGTGTGTGTGTGTGTGTGTGTGTGTGCGCGCGCGCTTCGCTATGTGTGGCCACAATCAACTCTTCATCTATGTGTGTGTGTGTGTGTGTGTGTGTGTGTGTGTGTGTGTGTGTGTGTGTGTGTGTGTCTTCTGACCCACTTCGTCGTTGTGTCTTCTTTACTCCGTATAACTCCCTATTTAATTTAAAAAATACTTATGAAAAATATTTTGTGCATAATAAAAGTCACCTTGCTCGTCTTCCTCGAGGTTCTTTTGGAGTTATTTCCCTTTCAGTGCAGACGCTTTTTCCTATAAAATGCAATGAGAATTGCGATTGGCCATCTTTCCTCTTCTTGACCAATGGTTGTGGTGAATTGATTATGATGACATCACTAGCAAGATGGCGACCTTTATGGACGTCGATCTTGTTCGGTATCTGTGCTCTTGTGGCAGAAAACTTCCTGCATGTAAACTTTATTTATGCCGGCATTGTTTAAAGCTTAGATGCGCTGACTGCGTTCAACATGAGGTTAGTCATTTTTTTTCTCATTGGATCCCTTTGTGTATTTATATCAAACCATATTTCCGAACTGTCTTTCTCCAACAGTTTTCTGAGTTCAGAATGACAGAATCTCAGTCTAGACTCAGAGACTTTCTGTCTTCAAGTTCTGCTGGTCAGTACTACAGTTAGTGAGAAGTATGTTATTACTTACTAATTGCTTACTTGCTATGATTTGCTGTATTAAGTATTCTTCTTTTTCTTCTTCTTTCATTGAATAGCATCCTTCAACTTTGTGAACATTCTGAATCTGATAGTACTGTCTCAGTGTCTGTAGTGGGGATGTTGTGCGTGCGTTCACACATAGGACCTCGGTTTTAGGTCTCATCCTGCCCCATGCCCAAAGTCTACGTTTAGACTGCTATTGGCACACAGGATACATACTTTGCGAGTTCGTGTTGACCATCCATTCCACCAGGACACACAGCCTGTCGCAGTCAAAAAAGTCGCTCAGTCAAAACTCAAATAAATCGCCCGCTACTCAGAGACTTTCTGACTTCAGTTCTGCTGGTCAGTGTGTTATTTGCGACAACCATGTTATTACTTACTTTTTGCTGTACTTGCTACCATTTGCCAAACCCTTAACATATTCCTAACCCTATTCTTCTTTCATTGAAATTTGTCCTTCAACTTTGTGAACATTCTCAGTCTCATCATCATAGTAGCCGGGCGATTTATTTGACTGAGCGACTTTTTTGGCTGCGACACAGCCTACTCGTACCGAATAGTGGAATGGGCTTTAACGTGCGTGCAAGATTTTGTGCATGCGTTCACACATAGGACCTCATTTTAGGTCTCATCCGAAGGACCAGGAAATAGGATTAGGAGTAAAGTATCTTTCCCAAGGACATAACACCGTGACCAGCTGGGTTAGAACCAGCGCACTCGCAAACCCGTTGGATTACGAGCGGCGACTCTAAGTCTAACCAACCAGCCACGGTGCCTCCAGTCTCTTCAGCCGGCTCGTTCCAGTCCTCCATCAAGATACCATATTTTTTTGGTTGGTAAAGGTGAAGATCAACACCCCCCTTCGATTTCTCGGTTTCTGTTTTTCCAGTCTTGCCCCTCTTACTGCAGATTGAGCACTTCAACCTCTATCGTTTGCTATGTTTAACGTTAATGTTCATCCATTTACATGATTAAAAATATGCATTCAATAATAGTACTTAGTAGAAGATAAAGGCAAGACGGAAAGAACGCCATTAACCAAGAGTTAAAGACTATGACCAATGCTCCACAGACCGCAATTAATAATTCAACCAAAATAATTAGCTTAAAAAGTTGATAAAATAGTAATACAGCTCAAATTTACTAAGAAAGGCAAGTCTGAAAATGCCGGGAGAGCCGATAAATCAAAGGGGGGTGGGGGTGTTCATCTTCACCTTTACCTTCTTTTTTTCCCTAGTTTAGGTGCTCCTGCCGACTCAGCATCACGTCGGGGACTCGATCAGTGAGACCCAGTTGGCTGGGTCATCTTCATAGAATAGGTTTCTGTTTTAAATGTAATCTTTTATTTTGTTTTTGATGCCCGACTTCGGACCTCGACCATACATGTATACTATGTAGTATCAAAAAATTAAACTGATTTAGGATGCTCAACGGAGAGAAGAAAAAAATAGAAGCAGCTTCAAGTGGGCAGGGAGGGGGGAGCGAATGGGGGGGGGGGGGGGGGGGGGGGGGGGTGGAAGATGGGTGGGGGGTTTGGGACAGGAGGGAATGGGGGGAGGCGAGGGGGGTTAAATCCAGTCTTTGAATAGGAATTGTTTGGAAATAATTAAGGGGAGTAATTTTGTGGTGTGTAGGAGTTATCTTGCTCTGCCATCAGGTTAATCCCAGCCCTCGCTTCTTGTGTTTGAGGAGACACACAGCATGTAGAAGTAGAACGCAGTGCGTCATTCTAAAATTGATGTCATTTATATTTTTACGTCTCAGTTTGCAAGTTCTATCACTTTGTAGCAATTGGTCACCCCTTATTTTTCTACAAAATGTTTGCAAGTCGCTGACTCGCATCCTGCGGTTTCAAGCTTCGACGCCATTGTTGCATTGTCGCCATAGTATTTGACCGAGTAATGGAGGTAACCAACTCTAATTTTTACGAAGTGCTCTCCCCTAGTTTTTTTCTGAAAATCGTCTATTCCTCCACCGAGGCTCCTGTGATTGCCTCTGGTGGAAGACTGTTCCATTCCGCCACAGCTCTTGGGAAGAATGAGAACTTCCTGTAGTTACTAGTTAGTCCTACATGCTAGAAGTAGTGGGCTGCAGAATGCACCTGTCTTGTTTGTCGGTTGGAGAACTGTCCTGTTGTGTTGATGGCGACCTCTCCATGATGGAATTTGAAGGTGGCCAGTCTTGCGGATTGTCGCCTGTCGTCAGTGAGGACCACTGCAGTTGAGACAGCATGTTGTCAATGCTGGATGTCTGGCGATGACGGTTGACAGCCCAGCGAGCTGCACAGTGTTGGACCTTCTCGATCTTGCCGGTGTCCTTGGCTATGTGTGGGTCCCAGACAGGTCCGTTGTGGGCCTTACAAGGGCTTTGTAGGCTGTTTCTTTGACAGCAATGGAGCCCACCTTCATGTTTCTAAGCAGGAAACCAAGGGTCTTCTTGGCCTTGTTAGTTATGTTGATGATGTGGGCGTCCAAAGAGAGATCTTGAGAAATAGAGACGCCCTTGTATTTGGTTTCCTCTGCAGTTTGCAATGTCTGGCTGTGAAGTTGGTGGTTCACTGGTTGCCAGCTTGCTTTTTCTTTTTCCTGGACACATGCAATGACAGACATTTCTCTGGATGGAACTTGATTTTCCATCATGTGGTCAAGATCATGCTGGAAAATCGTGTGGTCCTGTTCTGACTCCATTGTTCTATGACTGAGCGTGTCATCCGCAAACAGCCTGGAGGTTGAGGACAGTCTTTCGGGTAGATCATTTATGTAGAGCAGGAAAAGGGTAGGCCCTAGCACTGATCCCTGAGGGACCCCTTACTCTACTAGGACCGTCGGCGTGGCTCCGTCCACAGCCACCGCTTGCTTCCGGTCCGATGAGAAAGTTACGGATCCAGAAGTTGATCTGCCCCGTGATGGCGTTCTGGCATAGTGGTTGAGCTTGTGAACTAGTAGGAGGGAGTGGCTCACATTGAGCATCAAAGGCTTTGGAAAAATCCATTACCAGGGCGTCGGTCTGCTTTCCTCTCTCCATCATGAAGGCAGAGCAGAACTGCTGTTGAGGGTTTCAGCCTTGTCCTTTGCTTGCGTCCGTGCCCAGCTTGCCATCCATCTTTAATGAGGTGTTATGCTACTCCTTGCTGACACGAAAGGGCGATAATTTAAGGCCCGAACTGCCAATGCCCCCTGGTGATGAGTCAGGAGCAGATAATTTTCTGTGGCTATATACTACTAGTTCCTGACAGGCAAGGGCGATAATCTTAAGTAGGTGGCGTTAGCATCTCAGGGCACGAGACAGGGGCAGAGAATTTTCGGTATAAACTATATAAAGCCTCATTAATGGGGAAACGTTATTCTAGTAGGCTTTTAGTGCTAGTCTGTGGACTCTACTTCGTTGCTGTTTACAGTGTTGGAGGGTGCTAATATTTGTCATTTTGTCTCTTTTTTTACTTTTTGTTGTTGTTTCAGGTGGATTCACCATACTGTCCAAATTGTCTGGAAAATATGCCTGCAGCTGAGGCTAAGCTAAAGAAAAACAGGTAAGTCACAGAAAAAAGACAGTTCAAAGCTGTCAATGATTTTTTTTTTTTTTTTGAACTCGCGGCTGCCTGTGTCCCTTTCTCTAGGTCGGGATAGGGATAGGGTTAGAATTGAACCTTCGGGAAAGGGATAAGGTGTTAGAACTGAAGCAAATAAAAATGGTTGTCTGCCGCCATCCAATCAAATCGTATTATAGCTGGTCCGGGAGCCTGCAGTTAACTCTGTGTAGAAAATGTGTTGCTTTCAAAATCAAGTGAATGCATATCGCCGTCCGCATGCAAAAGAGACATAACTCAAAATTGGTCAATTTTGTTGTATTGGACTTACCAGTTGATCTAGACAAGCTGCATCATCTAACAAAGCTGTAAAACAAGAATGTGCAAAGATAAAACACTGATGGTGACGCTAAATGAACAAAACATGATGTAATTTGACCTGAAGTGACCAAAATAATAAGTTTTCCATTCATATGAAGTGACGTCTTTCGACTTGCATCTCTTTTGCATGCGGCCGACGCTATGAAAAGGGCACAAACATACACTAATTTAGAGCATACATACCTTGCATCAATGTATTAAAATAACCTAAATAGATTTCACAGACATTTTGTTCTGCATCCAGTAATGACAAGTATAGTCAGTAACTTTGGATGTGATCATGATGGGGGGTTTTCAGGTGCAGCAACTGTTTCGACTGCCCCATCTGCGGTCACACGCTGATGACCCGAGCCACCAGCCAGATGGTGGCCAACCCGGAGGACCCCAGCAAGTCCACGCCCAAGAAGATGTACTACATGGCCTGCAGCTTCTGTCGCTGGACCACCCGCGACGCCGGCCTGCCCGACCAAACTGTTTGTGAGTAAATCAAACTGCAAGCAGACTGCAATGTCTCTTAATCTAACGCCATGCAAACAAACACACAACATGTGTAAAGTCACAAGTGACATTATTTTATTCACACAAGACATAACAAAACAACTAGAAAGTTTCAGCAACTTTGCCTTTAAGTTAACCCCGTGATTGCCATATAATGTATCACATACTGACTTGATGATATCACTGATGACGTCATCGGATGAAGAGGAATGACTGATATGCTGGTTTTTGCTCTAACACAGTCAAGAAAGTTATATCCCCAGACCATTTTGCCATATTGGCTCTATCAGTTGTCTTTTTCATGGCATGATTTGTACAATGATTTTTTCTTTAATTTTCTCTGGCAGTCAAGGGGTTTTAAAAGGTGTTATCACCATAGAACATACAAAAACTAATATCTTGGGGCGAACACTAAAAAAGTAACACTAACAGACCTAGATGCAAGTTAATAACTATCCACCACATCCCCCCTCCCCCCACTTTGTTTTTAAAACCTCTTTCAGAGTACATGTATGTGTATGTCATTAGATTTGTCATCATGTAATGATGCATTGCAAAATAATGTACAGAACAATTTATGACATAAGAATAAACTAACATTAACAACAATATCTTTACATGTGATTTTATATTTGAAATAATTTTATTTCTGGTCTATTTTCTTAATCTGTTTTTAAAGCCATGTATTGCTGTTGAAATAGAGATTTATAAGTTATAGTCTAGGTTTTGGTTGTGGTTTTTTTAATTAAGGTGCATGTGTTATAGCCTTTGCTATTTAGCTGAAAATGTTTCAGCCAATGGAGGGTGGCAGGATGAAGAAAACCCAGATACTAAAAGGGTAAGTATGACATTCTTCTCTCTCTTTCTGTAACGCCTGCCTGTTTTATCTCAGTGTCTGCTTCTCTCTCTCTCTCTCTCTCTCTCTCTCTCTCTCTCTCTCTCTCTCTCTCTCTCTCTCTCTCTCTCTCTCTCTCTCTCTCTCTCTCTCTCTCTCTCTCTCTCTCTCTCTCTCTCTCTCTCTCTCTCTCTCTCTCTCTCTCTCTCTCTCTCTCTCTCTCTCTCTCTCTCTCTCTCTCTCTCTCTCTCTCTCTCTCTCTCTCTCTCTCTCTCTCTCTCTCTCTCTCTCTCTCTCTCTCTCTCTCTCTCTCTCTCTCTCTCATCTCTCTCTCTCTCCTCTCTCTCTCTCTCTCTCTCTCTCTCTCTCTCTCTCCCCCCCCCCTCTCTCTCGTTAATTGTCATTATGTTTATTATGTCTAATCTGTTATTTCCCCTTCATTCATATGGGGGGCATTGGCCTTTCAATGAATAAACCATGTGACTTCCACTTCTCTCTCTCAGACACACACATGTACATTCACACACATGTACATTCACACACTTGCACACACACACACACACACACACACACACACACACAGATAAGTATAAAATCTCTCTCTCTCTCTCTCTCTCTCTCTCTCTCTCTCTCTCTCTCTCTCTCTCTCTCTCTCTCTCTCTCTCTCTCTCTCTCTCTCTCTCACACACACACACACACACACACACATACACACACGCACACACACACACACACACACATTCATACTCTCACAATAAATGAATGTGCACGCTTACTTAGTGTTGAGCACTCTCTCTACGCATGTAAGATTGAAAATTTGTTTGATATTTGCTTTACCAGATCAGCACTTTGCTGGAAAGCTACCGCAGTGTGGCACAGAGAGAGAAAGCTGAGAAGGAAAGAAAGAAATATGTGAAGAGGAGGAGCCATGCTGGATTTCAGGTGTGTATAACTTGCAGTTTGTGTGTTGAGCGTATGTATATTTTAACATAATTATGATGTATCTTTTTACACTGTGGAAACCACGATACTTTGTATTGTATTTATTAGGTAGTCAAAAGTGATTGTTTCATGTTTACTTAATTGATTTTTTAATGAGCTAATCTAATAGAACTACTCAAAATGAAGAGATTGATACAAAATTTATCTTTCTATGTTAATTAAAAAGGAAGTTATGATTTTTTAAATATTTATTTATTTTATGTCGGTTCAAATCCCTCGTACGGGCCAAGTTTGGGGGCCTCTAGCAAAGGTGTTTGGCATCTATCATGTCTGAAATTGCATATACCTGCTGCCAGCAGTGGGTTGTATTCACTGAATTTTTTTTAAGAACATGTTCAACATAGGTTTTGAGCATGGTATCGCCAAAAATGCTAAAATCTTCGTTTTGACTTAGGTTTTTTTGGCGCAAATCATTAAAAAGCATGTTAAAATGACATATCTCAGCTTGTAAAGGTCACACAGACAAGCATCTTATATCAAAATGATCTGCAGGACTAGACCTACCTTATGAGGGGATAATAAGTCATGTCATATTGATTCTAAATGTCTTAATTGCCCCCTTCACCTCCCCTTGCCCGTTGCCCCGCCCCTATTTCAGGTATTTTCAGCTTGTATTTTTCACACAGACTAGTATCTTTAATCAAAATGTCTGTTTTTATTTGTATCAAATGTATTTTTGACAATAAAACTTGCTGCCCAGATGATCAGCTCAATGCGGGACTGAATGGGAGGGGGTGAGAGGGGGGTGGGCATAATTTGGGGGATGGAGTTGAGATAACGGAAAGGTGAGGACAAGGGGGGGGGGGGGGTTATGAGTCGTAATTAAATCGGGGGGGTCACATTTGTGTGTGTGTGTGCATGCAGAAATAGAAAAAAATAGCTCTGTGGTGTGTGTTGATGTTAGGCCTAACAGTCAATGACAATTTGTGATTTCATTTACCATCTTTGGCAAAAACAATCTTTTTGCTTGTTACATTGTAATTACTCAAATCCGAGATTGTCATCACATCAGTAGAAATGTAAAGTGTCAAAATAAATATTGAATCTGAAATTGTATATCTATCACTTTTAGATGGAAGTTTTCAGTCTAGGCCTATTATTTTGCCCAAGGCTGTTCTAGTTTGCTCTTCGCAAGTTTCGTTCTGTTGAATCAATCCGTCTACAACAAAGTCATGTGACTAAATATATTTCGCTTCTGAGACCATATAGAGATGACCAGGCTTTAATAAGTGGCCAAAATATTAATTTAAGCACCTTACAAAGTAAATTGAAAACGATCAAAGCAAGGAATCTATTTTGGTGCAAAATAAGTTTCACCTACCCTTCTCAGGGATTCAAGTTTGCTACATTCCGATCACTAAGAACTGGGTCACCGAACGAAATGAAGCAATCTTCACAATAAGGCTGGAAATAAACTTAAATCGTGTAATAAAACTGTCGAAATATGTTTACGCTTTTCATTTAAGAAACAATGAACACCGGGAATAAAAAATGATCCGTAATTGTTGAATCGATCGGGTCGAGTATCTGCGCGCCATGCATCGGCCGCTCGCTCCGCCATTTTGTCACTGAGCTTGAGAGCAAAGCTATCACTTTGCATCAAAGATCGCTTCGGGTTCGGATTCACTTGGACAGATTGATTTAATATTTTGTATAATGGTAGTTAAGACTTTAAATAATCATAGGATGGCAAAAGTTTATGCGCTGACATCGATTTATGACCGAAAATATTTCACTAAAGAAAAGAAAAATGAATTTTTGTTGGGTAATTTTTGGTCGATCCACACACTTCGCATACAAAACTACGCAGGAATGACTTCCCTTTCTAACTTGCTTACTATTTTTAGCATAGAAAGCAAAGCCAGCGAACCCATTGGTCAAAACCGTGATAGGCATTATCCGAAAACTGCGCGCATGGCGGCCAAGCGACAAAAACGATTGGTAAACAGTGCCAAGTTTCAAATTCGCCCGCACACACTCACACTGAATAAAGCTACACAAATTGCATAGAAAGAAAAGAAATAAGTTTAATTTTATCAACTGTGTTGTTTTTATGTTGATTTGTGATAGGATTTGGGGATAATTGTCAGTTGAATATGGGTCAATTTTCCAATGACTGTAAGTCATGGAAAGAAGGTTTTGACTACCTAGTATTATGGACAAATAAAAGTCTGATATCTTATATCAATTCTTTTTCTTATCTTTAAAGCTTAATGCAACCATGTTCTTTTTCACAAGATCACATCTTTTGTTTTGCTATTTCAGCATGATACATAGTCATGGCTGTTCTTTTAAGTTTTCTCTTTTATTCCAGCAGTGCCTCTTATGTTTAAGGGCATATCTGAAATCATCAGAGAAATGTTGGAACATTCTTTTTTTTTCTTTTTTTGAAATGGTGCTGTTGATTTGGTTGTGACTGTCTGAACGAACTCTTCAATTCAATGCGTTATTAAAAGAATCGTGTCAACAATTTTCAGTGATAATGAAAATGAGTTGTTACAAACAGAATGAGCCCAGGACAAGATACTCAACAAAACATGTAACGTCCATCCATCATGCCCTTCTCTGCTCATCTGTGTCTTTCTCCTTGATAAATTCTGGAGTAAAAGTAGACTGGTTTGTTCACAAGGCATGAAGGACTGTCATTGAACCAGGGCTGCCTACCGTCCCCCCTAAGGGGCATTTGTCCCTGGAAACCGTTAAAAATGGCACCCTGTCCTTGGAATCCACTTTTCTGTTTGGCGTCCCTAGAAACGGAGTTGAATCAACATTTTGTAGAGCAGTCACTTGTCTTGTTAGCTGACCTTACTGTTGAACACAGGATCACCCAAAAAACAATAGATACTGTTGAAATTGTCCTAACAGACATGTTACACATAGGTTACTGAACACCAAAGGATCTTGACTATTGAAGCATAATAACACCAAAAAGCATACAAAAAAATCTGGAGTTGCAGAAATTTTGCTAGATCATGAAATAATTAAAAGTTGATGTTCGTTTTGACCCTGATTCATGACATTGTTTGTCCCTGGAATTAAGTCTCTGTCCCTGGTTTTTAAGTACATGTACTTCGTCCCTGGAAACTAACAGAGGGTAGGCAGCCCTGTTGAACAGACAGTAGTTGCACGTTTGAATTAGGAGCTACTTGTGTTACCTACAAAGCTAAAGGCATGTTCCCCCTTCCTCCCACTCTCATGTTTATCCATCTCCTTCACTCCCACTCTCATGTTTATCCATCTCCTTCATACTCTGTCATGTATATCCTGTACTTTTCCGGCTTTTTATTTCCCATAGAGTTTAGGAAAGCATATTCATTACTTTTTGTGTGACTTTATTCCAGGACAAATATGGACTAACATCGGTGGCCATGAAATGGAAAATCCAGCCAGCTATGGCTAACCTCAGGTCTGATTGTGTGTGTCACTCTGTGTGTGTGTGTGTGTGTGTTCTGTTTTATGATTAGTACCGCGCAAAAAAGATATGTCGGTTGATGTATGGTTTTGTTTTTCTAATGTTGGATTCTGCAATGTTTCACTCTTCTTTTACTTCCCTAAACGCTAATTTGTGTTTAATTTTGCTTCATGTTAAGACACTGTTCTGTTCTTCTAGTGTCAAGGAGACAGAAAAAACACCAGCGGCATTGGAACAGGTGACTCCTGTAACTGAATTCGACCCCCTTCCAGTCTCCATCTTTACAGAACCAATCCAGTTAGATAAAGGTTAGTGTACTTTATAAAAATATTGACTTTTTTTTTTCTAATCAGCTTGATCAGTTTTGTCATGGATCTTTTGCTAGACTGTCTTACGTTTGCATGAGTTGTACATTTTTATTTCAGTTTCTAAGTCCTGAATTCACTACATGCTTTTCAGGCATATAATTTCTACCACATTTTCTGTATGTATTTTGCCTTTATTTTTTTTATTTCAATTTAGTGGAAGTAATGGGTTTGGGGTGCTGAAGAGTGCACCAAGTAGAAAAAAGCCTTTCTCTGAAAGTTGGCTTTGCAACTGTATTGCTGTGAAACAGAACACAGAAAACTGCACTAAAAGTGTGCAGGGTTAGAAATAAATGTACCATATATTTTGGACTATAGTATAAGACAGTACTTTTTTTCCCAGACTGAGACCCCTGCGCCTTATAATAGTCGTTCATCCGTCCCGAGGGATGATGACCATGCTTCAACAGTTCGTCCTGGTTAAAATCTAGGATGCTGGATGAGTTCACATATGGCTAGTGAGGCCAATGCGAGCCAGGAAGGATCTCTGACAGTGAGGACAGGAGAAAGAGTTGGGGGGGATCTGTCGGGGTTGAAGAGCTAGTGAGGCCAATGCGAGCCAGGAAGGATCTCTGACAGTGAGGACAGGAGAAAAAGTTGGGGGGATCTGTCGGGGTTGCAGAGCTGCGACTGTTTAGGCGGTGACTAGTCATGTAGTAAGAAAATAGAGTAACAAAATCTGAATTTTGTGTAAAAAATTTGGGGGGTGCACCTTATAATGAGGTGAGCATTATAGTCCGAAAAATATGGAACAAACTTCCTCTTTCACTCCGTCAGCGACCGACCCTCTCTGCCTGTTCCCCCGTCATTAAAGCTCCGCTCTCTTTCTCTTCTCTCTCTTGCCATTAGGTCTGTTTCTGCTGTATTCCATTTATGTCATCCGTGTGTGTTCGCTTCGTATTGCGTTTTTGTTTCAATGCGTTATGAATACTATCATGTGTGTGCGCTTTGATTTGATTTCTATCAAGATTCAGCGCCGTATAAATACTGTATGTTGTTGTTGTTGTTGTTTTTTCCTCACTAGTGACCTACCTGAGTCATCGGCTGAATGCCCCAGAGTTCCAGCCCCCCTTGGCCAGTAACCTGAGACCTGTCCACAAGCATCTGCTGGTCCGTCGCTCCCTTAGGTGTCGGGTATGGTATTTTGGATTGATTTATCGCTGTATGTTGTGTAATGTCTTCTCTGTGTATGTAAGTGTTAAAGCCAGCCCAGGACTATTTAAACAAACAGCGATAGTTAACAATAGCAGATTCTGCTTGTTGCTGTGAATGAAACTTTCCTTTGTCAATCTAGTGAGAAGGATAAGGTTTCTAGAACAAAGACATCATGCAAGCCAATACAGGCAGCCCAGAGAGATGCTGGCTTCTTTCTCTGTCTCGGTCTAACAACTGATGCCTAATGAATGAAATTCTGCTTAACGTCCTCCGGTCTGGAACAGACACATATGGGACATTAGTAGATATACAGATGGTGGGAATGATCCTGGAGGCAATGCTCGGAGGCAGTGCAACACCAAGACAGTCCCAAATTTTTAACAATACAGATGTGTATATTGATATGTAACTGATGCGTAATCCTTTGCTTCAGGTCTTTTATACGCTTGTTGTGGTTTTAAGGATGTGTGGTGGTGGTGTTTGTCTGTGTGTGGGTGTGTGAGTTCTGTCTGTATGCGTGAATGTTGATGGGAACTTTCCTTAATTTTTCCTTGTTTTACATTATTGACCTAACATTTGTTAAAACAGACTTGTTCCATTCCTATTCTGAACTTTTAAACCAATATTCATATTTATTTTAATTCAGTGCGTTTTGGGTTTGTTTGTTTTTTGTGTTTTTTCAGGAGTGTGAGCACAATCTGAGCAAACCAGACTTCAACCCTCTCTCCATCAAGTTCAAAATTCAGTTGATAGCTCTGTGAGTAAGAAAATTGTGGATAGATTCCATAGTACTAGTAGTGTTTATTTTGTATGTTTGATTGATTGTGATATTTCTTTCTGATGTAATATCCCCTAAGTAAAATATACCCTCAAAGTAAATTATTTTTGAAAAATATTGTTTTTGTTTGGTTAGTTTGTATTATTCTGTTATCATAAATCACAATGATTTTATCAAATCATGTGTGATACTGTACAATCAATATTTACGAGGATAGGCAGTCATAGATGTTAAAAGGTACTAGTGAGCTGTCATCATTAGTAAATGTGTCTGTATCAGTGATGTGTATTTGTGAATGATGTTCATGTTCACTGTAACCTGCTATTTAATTTTGTATTATTTTTTTTAAACCCAATGTAATCAGTTGAGAATTTGATCTTGTGGTGTGAAGACCTGTAGTGAAAAGAATCTACGGAGAGCCGGACAACAGCAGGTTTCCAGAAAAGAAGCCCCCCTGAATCAAATGTTTCGGCCCTGAACTTTCTACACTCTAAGGGGGCCGGGCCACACCCAGATCATGACTGGGCGCCCCTCTGCTGTCATATGTTGTATGTATAGAAACCTTGAGTAGGACTTCTACATAACTAATGGCTATTAACATGTACTTTAGTTTCTGTTCTGGAGGAGATCAGCCTTCTAATTCTTTTCAAATCTTTGTTCCTAGGAACCATGTTCCTGAACTGCGAATCATGGCCCCTGCTACGTTTACTGTCAACAAAGTAAGACTTTCCTTCATTTCGGATTTGTATGTCTTTGTGTAGTGTCTCTTAGTCTTTATAAAGGCGTGTGTCTATGTCTATGTTGCCAATTGACTTTTTTAATGAATCAATAAAACTAAAACATGCTTTTTCTTGTTGTTATTGACGTACCCTGGCTAAAAAACTCTAAGGATCATCCCAACAGCCGAAGCACTTGAACACTATGGTACAAATGCATCAGCTAGGGATGAGAACATTACGTGTGTGACCATTTTTGATTACCCCGCCACGTGCGCAGCCACACTCCGTCTTCGGGGCATTTGGGAGACTGGTGATGTTATGCTGGGAGCTTAATTGTCATGGCTAAAGACAATCCCCCGCATAACTATGCATAGCATAGCAACATTTTGATGTAGCCTTGGTGTTCTAGCCTATGTCAATTGGTCTGACCTAGCCTTAAGCCAAGGCGATAAAACATGGTCATTTTTTTCTGCAGGAGACAGTCGTGACCTTCACCCTCAGCAACCCCTCGGTGTTCAACACTGTAGTGAAGCTGTTGCCCATCGAAGGAGACACAGACCTCGACTACATGACTGCCAAGGTGAACGGAAGGGGAAACCCATAATTACGAAGAATGGAAGAACAGAAAACAATCTGAACCATTTTATTCAGAATGCTTACCGGAAGACACTCTCTTGCATGCATGTTGGCCACATGCATTAATGCATGTGTTTATTCATACACACAAACATACAGAGAGACACATAGGCACACTCAAGCATAGACACACACATTCCTAATTTTAGGGCTTGACATGTCAACTTTGGTGTCATATTTGAGGCCCATGTTACATCTGTTTTTTAAGTATTGCTAGGATTTACATGTACTTTGTGTCAAATGTGTACCATTGTTGCCTGTATTACCACTAACATCTTTTTTTTTTTTAAATCTGTTAATAGTCTTCATAAAAATGGTTCCTTTGTGTGAAGGGAGATTTAAATGTATGACACAATGGAGCAAACATGATTGATTTTTCATTCATCTGCTTATCTCCCTTCATGGGAGGAAATGCAGTTCATGTGGGTGTGAATCCAGACAAGTTGATGCAGTTTTAGGCAGCTGAAGGCAGGGCTATTTTGTAAAAAATCATGCTCTTGTCAATGAGTTTCAGCAAGAATGTTCAGGCAAAAGTTTGGTCAATGCCATGGTTTTTTCTTCTGCGTTCCATGGCGATAAGGCCACAATGGGTATGTATGTGTCCGTTTTCCAGTTTTCACTGGTGTCCTCGCTGCATTCACCCGACACATTCTGATTTCAGAGGAGCTCAAAGAAGAAGACTTTTGGGGGGGAAAAAGGCAGGAGAATGGGCCAAAATTCAGAAATATAGTAGATGACACAAAGCAAGGAGAAAGGCAGAGTCAAAGAGAGAGACAGATTAGAGGAAGTTACAAGCACAGACCTTCCAGAAGGTGGGGGAACTGGTGGGCCATGGTTTCAATTTGTTATGTTCATCATTGGACGGCTTGTGCAGATTGACTTGCCCAAGTGTGACCTGGTGCTGGCTCATCATGACGACACAGCAGTGTACGATGACTCCAGCAAGAGCCAGCAGGAGTTTAAAGACGATCCCAGGTACATGAATATTCAAAGAGAAAAGCAAAAACCAACAAACAGTGAGCTGATGGGAATTTACTTATGGTACAACTCTCTAATTCTTCTGATGTGCAAAGCTGTTTGCATTCACATGTGTGTGTGTGTGTTTGCTTAACAGACTGAAACTGCTTATACTTTTTTTTTTCTTTTTTTTTGGCTGTTTTATCTTCTGGGCCCTACAGTGGCGTTACTCGCAAGCCACTCATTCCAAATTCCAACTCGCAGCCACACCCTGGTTTGTCAGCAGCATACCAGCAGTCCAAGGGGAGTGAATCTATGTTAGGCCATCAGGAGGCAGCCAACCGAGGAGACACTGCACTGCTGCTGAGTCATTTCAGTGGAGACTGTTCTGAAAACCGCTTATCATGTTTTTTGACCTATATGAAAATAATTTTTGCAAACATTTTATTGTATATTGCCTTCTTTAACAAAAATAATAAAAAACTAACGGTCAACAAATTAGAATACAGGATAAGAAAACTTATAACCGGTTTTGAAGGAATAGACGGAGTGGCTATTATGATATTTGCGTGGAAATAATTTTACCTTGTCCCAGAAGGTTTGGATCAACTATGAAGTAAATCTGAGTGTGTAAGACCACCCTCAAGTATTTATTGATTTCCCCTCTCTCTCTTTCTTTATCTCTCTGTTTGCCCCCCCCCCCCCCTTCCTCTCTCTCTCTCTCTCTCTCTCTCTCTCTCTCTCTCTCTCTCTCTCTCTCTCTCTCTCTCTCTCTCTCTCTCTTTCCAAATGCTTTGTGCCTGCAAGATGAGCAACATTCAGCATTTTGTGATTCCTGTGTTTGCAGGGTCGTAGTGTTCCGCAGAGCCAACAAGATAGGCTTTGCTGCCAAGGTCACCCCGTTCAGCAAAAATGGTGACGTCAAGGTATGTTCTGACATTTATTAATTCGGCAATGACGTGTTTGATGATGACCCTCGTCAGGGCATGATCAGACCTAGTTGAATTGAATTAAAATTACAAAATGCTTGTTATTCATTAATCAGGGATCATTCTTAGATAAGAAGCATCTGATCAAATTGAAATTTCAGCTCTGGTGTATAGAATGTTCCAAAGTTAATACATTTGTATGGATTGTCATTCAAACGGAGAAAACATTTTTCAGGAATAATTATTTTTTCACAAAAGTATTTGTAAACAGAAATTTAAAAAATTCTGTACATCTTAAGTGCCGATTTGTGGAGGGATGGAAGTTCAGTTTAACGTCGCGTATCGGCTTTCGCCATGTACGACGGGCTGAACAAACCAACCAGGGTATAAACAAAAATTTATGTTCCTGAATCACTGTCTTAGCCAAAAGGCCGAGAAGCGATCAGAACAAAAATTGATTAAAAAAAAAAAAAAAATTGTGCCGATTTGTGGACTAAGGGCTGGTTTAAATAGTGTCCACTGCCACACTTTTCTCTTTGTTTGTGACCCGACAGATAAGTTTCCTGATGAAGCACGAGTACCGCAACACGGCGGCAGCCATTCAGAGCGACGACAAGGAGCCCAAAGTGGAGTGGCTCGAACACCGCCTGTACGTCAACCTGGGACGCATCCACTGAAATGTCACTGCCTTTTTACTGTTCATTCATCTCCACTGCTTTGTCAGGATGAGGAATCAAATGCTCTGCTAATGTCTTGTATGGGAAATGTGTTCGTTTGCTTGCTTTTGGTGGGGAATGAGGTAATAATTAAGTTCATTAATGTGTGAGCTGTTTGCCTGCTTCTTATTGTAAAGACGGTTAATTTTGTTATGTTTGGTTTTTGGTTTAAATGTAAGCTATTCTTCCTTATTGCACCTTGATTGTAAAGGATTCATATTACGCTGACTTGCTGAAAATGTGTTTAAATTGACATAATGGATTTGTTGTTGTTGAGTTGTTAGAATATTGGTTGAAGAGGAGGATTGGGGATGGCTCGTGCTTTGTCTATACACAGACATGAACAACTCAGATTGTGTTCAAGCCACAGAACCTAAGGAGAACCTGTTCATTACCTGTCCTTGCAAGACTACAGGTCAAGAGAATCAATCCTATGCCATGGGGAAAAACATAAATCATCTTCCTACTCTAATTACAGGAGATTGTTACTGTTTTACTCTGACAACCTATGGCTGTTATTATTTTATTTTTATTTTTTTGACGATGTGAGAATCTGTAATTTCTCACCTGTGTAATTATGCTGCTTTGATGTCCATAAAAGTGGTGTACAGTTGCATGTGTGTTTGTTATCGTAGTAAACTTTTACTACTTACAAACTTACCCACCCCACATCCTGATCCCTTTGACATTGGAACTGTTGATGGATGTTCATCCCTCGGGACGGACAAATATCATCATCAAACTTTTTACATTAATATTTTCTCAGCAAACACGCACGCGCACACGCACACACACACACACACACTCACTCACACACTAATAAGATAGTGTAAAACCCTTTTCAAACGCCCAATAAGTCTGGATTACGAGAGAGTTTGTATTTAACTTTAAGCTATAATATTGCTTTATCAAGTAGAACTAGAAGCTATAGTTCTTGAAATGGTTTGTTGTGTTTTTTAAGTAATAATCCATGATTATTATTTGTTTTGGTAATGTGTGAGTAATAGCTGTTTGCTTTCTTTTAAACTACAGTGGTACCCCTCTAATAAGACGCTCGCAAATGCGACTTCTCCTCACATACGACTGATTTTTTTTCTTCCCGAACACATTCCACTATATATCCTATGCCGCAAATACGACTTTTCCTGAGTTCCGACTTACGACCCGATTTCAAGGGTTGAGATGCGACCACAATCTTATCTTTTTGCAGTCAAGTTCGTGCAAATCGATCTCTCGATGAAAAGCAGACAAACTCGTGATCGAAAATCATGGCAACGGGTCCGATGGCAACTTCGATGGCCCATGTTGCACTCACACACAAACTACACATAACAGTACAGACCTAATCTTCGCCATAACGGACCTACTAAATACTGGATTATGCACAACAACACAACACAAAACATGACAAAGTAACGCTCTGGCAGTTCATTTTTAGTCACAGTTTGCACACACAGAACTTTTACCGCGCATACAATTCGGCTGACAAAATGGCGCCGCATACACCGCAGATATGAAATCACGGCAGACGCTAATGCGCCAGCTGCTTTCATTTATCGGATTTTGTGAGTTGTTTGCATTCAGCGAGAGTTGTAGTGCACACACTAACGCCGATTTATCAGTCTGATAGCGGAAAGGAGCTTGGTCCTCTAATAAGACCACCCCTCAGATAAGACTTTTTTTTACCGCACTTTCAAGGTCTTATTAGAGGGGTACCACTAGTCTTATTCTTGATGCTTTTGGGTTTTTTTCTATTTTCTCTCTCTCTCTGGTTCAGTTTTTGTCATTTCTTTGTTTTTGCCCCCTGTTCTCACCCACCCCTCCCCTACAACCCCCACCCCTCTCTATCTTTCTCTTTTATTCACCTCATTTACCATTCTCTTAACACTATTTTCTTGCCCCTATCTCTACTTCTCTTTAATTCATTCATTCAATGCCCCACCCACCACCCTGCTCTCTCTCTCCCTCTCTCTCTCTCTCTGTCGCTCTCTCTCTCTCTCTCTCTCTTCATCATAACTTTTACTGTCGTTGTCCTCCATGGACCCTGTGCAATAGTGTATGATTTAAAACAAAGGAATAAAATATTAAGAACGGATGGCAGCTGACTCATTTTATTTTGTGTGTGTGTGCATTTGTATGCTTTGTGTGTGTGTGTGTTTCATTTGACGTCTATCAACTGCTCATGATATTAGAGTATGACGGAAATTGTGTGTGTGTTTGTGGTACTATGCAGGCATGTATGCATCCCAGTGTTGTGTGCGTGAGTAAAAAAGAAAATATCAATGTTGAGAATTGTGCTCTTCACGTGGAGAACTCTATTAAGAGAAGATTCCTCTGAAAACATGAGGACCCCATCTTCTTCGATTGAACTGAAAATTAAATTATCACCTCCATCTATCAACGATGTGTTCTACTGTTACAATGGTGGCTGACAACAAAAACATGGCAACTAAGCTAAACACTGAACATCTCAGTGTAGGCCTAATTGAAAATTCTTAGGAGGTTGGCTCTTATACATAAATTATTTCCTCTGGGAACAAAATTTTTAGTTTTTTTCTTTCTGAAAACTTGTCAGTATTGTTAATAATATATCTGCGATCACATTCTTTTCCATTGACAGTAGCTGATCAACTAAAAGTTCCCCATCTTAGCTTGATTTCGTGACCTGATAATATATATATTTTCAATCTGCCTTGTTTGATTTTACCCCCTTCAGTGCCGCCTGTTAGTTGCGCAGGCACCGCCAGTTTTTTTAACGCAGCAAAATCGCCACAGTGCAAGTACAGAAGCATTATGCAGGACATGTATAGACGTCGTAAGCACTAAAGAGGCTAAGAATTACAAAATAAGAACAATCCCAAAAAAATACATGGTTTTGAAATGAGAAATAATGTTGGAAAGAGCTTATAATCTCACCTTTAAAAAAGCTACTTCTTGCTTTCGTATATTATAAATTAAGACAATAATATAAGTGGAGAAGAAAAAAAATTAAATGGTCAGACATTTATGGCAACTTGCTTGACCATTATGATGGTTGCTCATAGAACACAACCTTGGAAGGATGTGATTTTGTAAGTTTTATAGATTTTGACTGCAAGTTGAAAACATAGGGTTGTAACGTGTATTGGATTTTTTTTTTATGCAAGCAGCAATTAATAATGTTTTCCTAAATACGCAAACCAAACCCTTTCCCATACATATGTTTTCCTAATTACGCAACCCCGCCCATAAAGAGGGAAAGGATGCAAAAATTCATAACCAACTACTGTAAGTTCAGTGGGCACTATTCTGTCACATTTAATTTAGTTTTGTCTAGTAGTTTCATTCAGAAGATATGACACAAACAATTCTGTTCACACACGTGCACACACACATGATGACAGGGAGAGAGGCTCTCATTCCCATTGCAATATGTACACGTTATTATAGAATCACAGACTCGGACAAATTGAACACAAAAAAAGTCATATACACACGTACACACACTTTTCACAGAGAGAGGGAGAGACAAGAGATTGAAAATAGAACACAACACTAGCTACAGCCCCCTGTCTACATCAGAATAAACATGCTCAACAAAGCATTGGATAGACTGCGTCCTAAAGTCATATTACAGTTTTCCTGCATTGAACCATCTCCAGTATTTCGTATTCATAAGTATTCGTATTCTCTCTCCCAGCAGAAGAGTATAACACATACGTACTCTTTCATACGCATGCATGCACATACATACACACACACATGTATACTAAGCACCAGCTGTCTAGCGGAGTCCCCCAGGGCACAGTCATTGGCCCACTTCTATTCCTCCTTTTTATCAACGATCTCCCGGACCAACTCAAATCTCAAGCACGACTATTAAAATTTTGCAGATTAAGAGCACAGATGACTGCAAGAGGATCTCAACACCCTATCCTCATGGGAAAAACGCTGGGCATGGAATTCCACCCCCAAGAATGCAATGATATGCTCCAAGTCCCGCAAACCTATCGCCTTCAAATACCACCTGAAGGGCCACTGCCTAGAAGAAACATCAAGTGCTAAATACCTAGGATTGGATATTAGTAACGACCTGAGCTGGAAAACCCATGTCAACAGGGTCACCAAAAAAGCAAACAGTGTGGTAGGGTTCCTACAAAGAAATTTGAAAACAGCGAATAGAACAACAAAAACAAACGCATACAATACCTTAGTGCGCCCACATCTGGAATACTGTTCAACACCACAGAACTAACAAAGAAGATCGAGGCTGTGCAGAGAAGAGCGGCCAGATACGTCAACAACTGCTACGACACCACCAGTAGCGTCACAGCCATGCTCTCCAAGCTTCGATCAATGGGAATCACTTGAGGCAAGAAGATCAAAACATCAGGTCACCATGATGTACACAGTCGTCAACGACCTCATAGACATCAAAGCGGAACAGTTTCTCCTCCCTGGCAACACCGGCACTAGGTCAAATCATTTATTGAAATACAGACAAATCACAACAAGAACAAACACTTTCAAATACAGCTTTTCTTCCAGAACTATCCCAGTTTGGAACTCTCTTCAAATGACTAGGGGGGCTTATATTAAAGTAGCGGTAAATGAAGGGCAGGAGCTGTGCTGGTCGGGGTTTGGCCCCGGGGACCGCTACGGTAGCCGGATTGGTCTTGCCTGGATACTGTAAAAAAAAAGGTCTATGCCCCCCCCCCCCCCCCCCCCCCCACACACACACACACACACACACACACACACACACACACACACACACTTTGCTTTTGTTTTTTCCACACATACTTTGCCCCAAATTAGTTTTCTAGTTATTTTATTTTCAGCATTGCGCAACCACTTAAGCCACTGTAATGTCGGCGTGACAAGAAATTATTGAAGACTTGAAAAACCATGCATATTCTTGACTGGTTTCCAGATGACATCCCAGTTCGCTAACTCAACAACCCAGAGGACACAGACGACAGTGACTACAACAATGACGGTGTGCAAGATTAATAGGCTTATTATATACATGAAGAAGATGATTAACATAAATGATTAACGTCTCTCTCTCTCTCTCTCTCTCTCTCTCTCTCTCTCTCTCTCTCTCTTTCTCTTGATGTGTCTCTCTCTCTCTCTCTGTGTTTATTTTCTCTCTCTCTCTCTCTCTCTCTCTCTTATTGCTTACTCTCTCTATAAATAAAATCTCTCTCTCTCTCAGAGCTATGGACAGAGATGCAGAGAGAGAGAGAGAGAGAGCAGACGTATTTGCCAATGTCCATGTAAACGCCCCCCCCCCCCCCCCCCCCTTCTGTTTGAGAGAGGGGGGGGGGGGAGGGTACATACCTAGAAAACGCAGACCAAGAAGAAGTCATACATAGTCATATGTGCCTTTGAACCGATTTCGTGCTTAGGGATATATACTATAAGCATTGTAAACGCCCACCCTCCACTTTTGGACTGATGTTTGTGTGTGAGGGGGGAGGGGGGGCTTTTACAAGTTACTTTACAGTAAATATACTTTTTTTTTTAATGCTTGTAACACTTCTTTTGATATATGATTTTGATGATCATAAAATGGGACGCCATTCCTAATGTAGGCCTAGTTTAGTTTTAGTTGTTTTTTACCCAAATTGAAAATGCACTTTATCCAATGGTCACTGAACAAATTACTTTAAAAGTTAACTTGCAGTTCTTGTTCGTCTTCTTTGGTTGAACAACCACCGTCTCATTTTCACATCCAACATCTTCATTTACAGAGCATCTTGCAAACTAGTGGACATATTTTTTCTTCTTTGTTTCTTTGTCATCGCTCAGTTTCCTGTCCTATGAGCGCAGATGCTTCATGCTGCACCTAGCTATAAGAGGCCCAACATGTCCATAGGTTGGAGAAAATCTTTGTAGGAGAATAAAGGCAGACAGAATAGTCAAAAGTGACTGTGGTCGCTTTATGGAAGGAAGGAAGGAAGGCAGGAGAATGGACCAGTGAGGGGAAACACGTGCGCTTCTTCCACCCGCTTATTATTTTATTTTACTTATTTGCGGATCGATATGCGTATGAGGTTTCTGCTTGTAAGCACAGCCCCCGAGGCAGAAATAGGGGAAGACGGGGTAAAAAGCGCATGGGCGGGTAAGAAGCCCACCCCAATTATCTCATGAAATAAAGAAAATTTCAGTCAAATTTGCCCATGAGACGAATGCTAGACATTAACGCTCGTCTCATGGGCAAAATGAGACTGAAATTTGCTTCATTTCATGAGATAATTGGGGTGGGCTTCTTACCCGCCCATGCGCTTTTTACCCCGTCTTCCCCTAATAGTAAATGACAGTAAGCAAGGGAAAAGGCATAAGTCAAAGAGAGTTCACTGAGACAGATTAGAGAAGGTTACAACTACAAGCACAGAACTTCCAGAAGATTGTGGAACTGTTTGTATGGAAGACCCGTCGCGATCATCATCAGAGGTCTGCGACGTATCAAACCAGAACCAGACACCCCCCCACCCCCCGCGCCCGTATCCCCACGGCCACGTGGGTGAGTGGACATAAAACTTTTCAAAGTCGTGCGCCTGTGCTGATTGGAGAATCTCATTGGCTGCTTGAAAGCCATGCGGAGTTGCCTGGTGGTGATGATGAGATTAGCGTCCAATCGGTAAAGGAGTTGCCTGCACAACTTGATCCGAAAGTATGGCGGACATTCGCGAAGGAGTGTTCTGCGGCACCCCGCTTTGGGTAACTATACTGACTGAACTAGCTTTATTTTGAATGAAAAATAGTTGTATTGAAATTTCAAAGTTGTCACTGATTGACTTGATTCTGAAAAAGCAAGCGCGTGAGGACTGTCTTGGATTATAAACAATAATATCTGGAAAACATTTAACTGTTTCTCATAAACTTTCTGAACTTGTAGTTTCACCTGAGTAGCTTGATGTTGAACCTGTGTTGCATCAGGCAGCAAACATTAAATTATTAGTCTAGGTTTGTATAACGGGTCTTACTGGGTGCAACTTATCACCCAATCAGAGACCGTACTCCCTCACGGTCAATCACGACTCAATCGGGCAATGAGCTGACCATTCTGGCATTCTGGTACCTTTTTCAGTTTTTCATTTTTGAGAAAAAAAGAGGGGTTCGGATGGTGAACAAATTCCGGTTGGCAGTGGTGGTGGTAAGAAACAAGGGTGGACTGGAGGGGGGAGGGGAGGAGACTGGTGGGTTACTGGTGTTCAGCCTGCAACCCTTCTTCTTCTTCACATTAATCAGCCTATGCAGCGGTGAGGGGGGTGAAGGCTACATGGGCTAGAATCCTGCCACTCCCTGATGGTCCTTGGGAGGAAGGAGTTGGACCTATATTTTGTGCGGCACTAAATGCGCTGGAAGTGGAACTGCAGATGTTGAACATGCCTTGCCGAGATGGAAGCGGCACCAGCTTAAACTCTTGAACACACTTTACACGGTTATACAAACATGTAACAATGTACACCCCCCATCTCTATGTGTCACAAATTTCGTCTGTGTCCATATCTCTAGATGTCCCCTATTTCTATTTGTCCCAGTGCTAGATTTACATGTCCCTGTGTTTGTCCTCCCATCCTATATCTAGGTCTCCATTACTCCCAGAAATGTTAGACGCTACATGAAGTACATCATACATGTGTTGTATCCAGAAGAAACACGCCTACCACCACCTTCAATCATGGCCAGACCCTACAAACAGTGCAAGAGACAAAGTATCTTGGGCTCACCATCTCTCACAATCTCAGTTGGGACACCCACATAAACAACATTTCTAACAAGGCCAACAAGACCTTAGGTTTCCTTCAACTGAATTTAAAAGTGGTTTCCATCGCCGTGAAGGAAACAGCGTACAACTACAACTGTACAAGGCCTTGGTACGACTCACTGTTGAATATGTCGCACCTGTCTGGGATCCACTTACTTTTGAGAATATCAGCAAGTTAGAGAAAGTGCAATGCCGTGCAGCTCACTGGGTCGTGAAGCGCCATCGTCAAGCATCGAGCGTGGACAATATGATATCTGAACTGCACTGGGTCCCTCTGAAAGACAGACGATCGGCAAGGTTGGCCACCTTCTTCAAATACCACCATGGAGAGGTGGCCATCAACACCCAGCACAGGCCTGTCCCCCATCATGCCACACAGCAGCATATCTCCTTCCAGCAACAAAAACAAACTACAAGAAGCTTTCTTTATTCCCCAGGGCTGTGTGTGAGTGGAACAGTCTTCCACCTGAGGCAATATCATCAGCCTCGGTGGAGGTCTTCATAGCCCAGATTTAAACTGCGCTCCTCCCCTCCCCACTTCTCCCACCCCCCCTACAACCCTTCTCCCCTGTCCCAGCTCACAACTGGATCCTGCCCCTGGGTTTTCTCTACACCACCCTCCCCACTCCCCCTGGAGCTGGTCATCTGGGCAGCATTTACCTCCACCAGAATCAATTTGTACACAGGAATTCCCTTTCGTAATACATGATAATCATCAATTATTCAATATGATGATGGAGGATGTGAAGCGAAAGAAATAGAAGAACCTAATCCCCCTAAACCCAAAGGCATGCCTAACCCAAATAAGGACATATCAGTTGCCAGTGGAAAGTCAAGTTAAAAGAAGGTGGGGATGGATTGGGCACATGCTATGGAAGCCAGCATTAAACACCGCCAGACAAGCCCTGACATGGAACCCCTAAAGCAAAAGAGAGGCCGGCCAAGAAACACCTGAATTTATCAGCAGGGCTGGCCAAAAGTAACTACTAGCCTGGTAGCCATTGGCTACTAGTATAAAAAATCTGTGGGCGACCAGATTTCAAAAGTCACTAGCCCGGTGGGCGACTAAATTTCAGTACTGCCTGGTCCTGGTCTCCCCCCTTCTCTCTCCCCCACCTCTCTCCCTTTATATATCATTTCTCTTTCCCTTTACTTCTCTCCTTTCTTTCCTACTCTTTTTTTCTCTTTCTGAGTTTTTCTTCCTCTCTCTCCTTTCTCTTCCATCCCTCTCTCTCCTTCTCTCTCCTCTGTGTGTGTGTTCAGGTGGGTTTTTTCTTTTTTTCGGGCTAGTGAAAATGTTTGGGCGGGTAAAAGTTTTCAGTTGCTTGCCCAGAGGGCGAGTGCCGTGTATCAGTAACTGGAAATACATTTATATGGCCAGCCATCTTGTTATCTGATTCCACTGTGCTACTCTGTCTTGCAATAGAGTATGACCTTGGGCTATTTTCAAGAATATTTTTTCCTGTCCTGGCCTGCTGTCCAGCTGACATAGATAAGTTTGTAGAATGGTCCCGAAACACAATCGGAAATAGTTTGTACAAGTTGTAGGTCGACAGTGAGTTGGCAAATTTCCCCTGTCTTTCACTTTTTGTCTTCCTTACATTACAAGTTTGTCTGACAAGAGTTGTTCCAATGATTTCTTCATTTCTCTCCTAGTCCTACTCCTACTGCTCCCCTGGCTAAAAAAAAGAGTTTATAATAATATTTGGAAAGGATTTTGTGTGTCTTTTACACGATTGTGTGAGCGAGGGAGAGAAGGAGATGGCAGAGAGAGAGAGAGAGAGAGAGAGACTGAGAGAGAGAGAGAGAGAGAGAGAAAGACTAAAGATAGATATTTAATTTACAATTACACATTTCATTGATGTCAGCTCATAAGCTTTTGTTTTCATCACCCTGCTTTTTGTTGGTCTTGGTATAATTAACCCTTTCGCTGCCAGCCATTTTTCAGCCCAAAACAATCTGTCAAAATTACCGGAGTAAATAAAAGTTGGCATCTGCAATGCTGTAGTGGTCTGTACTGTGAATCATCTTATGACATGTATCTAATGAGACCTTTCTTTATCTCCCCAAAATAACAACATAAGGCCATTGGATTTTAACAGATCTTCATTTGATGGCTTTTAGTACTTTTAGTTTTTATTGACATGGGTATTAAATCATTGTTGTGCAGAAATGCGGCATCAGTGGTGAAGCTGAAAGGCTTAGTTAAAAAAGCAAAAAGAAATTCATGTGGAATCTTTCTTTAACCTTTTCACCGCCAAAGTCGCATTTTAGCACCACAGTGATTTAACACCTATGTCACTAAAAGGCATCAAATTGAGGTCTATTATCCAAAGACCCTATCGTCTCAGTTTTGGGAAGTAAGGATAGACCTTATTTTATATATGTGACAGAAGAATCCCCAATACTGCAGACAAATTTTGTTCTCTACCCAAGTAAATGTAATGGACATTTTTGGCTGAAATATGGCTGGCTGTGAAAGGGTTAATACTCTGCATAGCTTGAAAATGAAATTCTAAGGGGTGATTTGAGAGTATAGTACTACTAGTACATGTACATGAAAACGCATTATATCTCTTCATTTTCAGAAATAGAAACCTTGTTTATTGCATTTATGATGACTGCTCAGCATTTGATGCAACTATGCTGTTTATTTTGTATTGTGTGCATTAATTTTAAGAAGAATTTTGGAGGTCCTCAGTGTGAAATGGCATATGGTTTGCAAAAGCTGAAAAATATAGATGAATGCATTTCATTTTTATTTCATTCTAACCCTAAGACTGGTACTACCACACAGTATCAACAGACGACTGAAACCGGTGCGCAATTTTATTGGTTCAAGCAATGTCCGTTAAAAATCATTTGTTCCGTTTAGTCTAATTATGTCAAATATGTGTGTGTGTGCATGCATGAATGTTTGTGTGCGTCTTACGTGTATACATGTATACGCGTGTGTGTTTGACAGGATGTGCAGGTGTCTTGGAACACAACAGATCCAGACTTCACGCCGTGCTTCCAGAAAACTGTAGTGTCATGGACTCCGGTGGCCTTCCTTCTCTTGCTGACCCCCTACCGGCTGTATTCTCTCTGTCACAGGAAGGATCGCCTTATTGGGCGGAATGGCCTCGGCACTGCCAAACTGGTAGGTGTTGTGTTGTTGGTATGCATATGTACACACAGCATACATACATGCGCGCACGTAGATACACACATTTAGCACGCACGTACACACACACACACACACACTCACGCACATACACACACACGTGTACACAAGAACACACACAACCAACATGACCAAACCCTAGACACACAGATACACACATACGGGCATACACATATAGTATCTGCACACAGTCACACACACATGCATGTACACACACAGGCTCATCTCACACACACACACATGCACACGCACACGCACACGCACACGCACACACACACACACACACACACACACACACACACACACACACACAGGCTCATCTCAGATTTTTATACTCTTGTTTTTTTGTAAGAATGAGAGAATATTGCAGTGGAAACAAGGGCCTGTGCTTTACCTGTCTGTGTCTATCTCGCTGTCTGCCCGTGTTTGTGTGAATAAGATGTGTTCCACTATCCAGAGCCTAAACTACTTAACCAATAGTAATGGAAATTAGTAAATGTGTCCCGACAGTGATGCCTGTAATGTTATTTTTCATAAATCCAAGTCATATTTAATACACTTCCAGTGTGATCAATTCTGTTTCTTTGTTACTGTTTTATTTATATTACATTTTGTGAAACTGTTGATATTGAAAATTGATAGAAATGTCCCAGAAGAAGTTGATCATGATACCTATTAAAGTATTATCGAACACCTAAATGGCAAACCCTATATTGATAAAAACTATTAATACCTTTATGCTAGGAGTGCATTTCTTGTTTAAAACATGCAGCTTTCTTAAAGAACTGTCAGTCTAATTAAGTTAATTCGAGCAAATAGTTATCACACACAGTTACAACTGATTGGTATATTTATTAACTTTAAAAATTGTCCCCAGTTTTAACCCTTTTTTTTTTCTAATTGAAATGATGTATTTGTTGTGCAGGCTGTGGCTGGTTTGGTAGCCTTGTCCCTGACAGTGCCTTGTGTGGCGGCTGTTATAGAATACACCAACGACATCACTGTTCCTTCAGTCAATTTCATATCTCCAATAATACAGATTCTGGGCATTGTAAGTATGATGATTTGACTCATTTCATTTCAGTTATAGCTTGATATTTACTCTAAGGGCAAATAGATTGCAGATCCTTCAATTACATAGCTCCATTAATAGAGATCTTGGGCATTGTAAGTATGATGATTTGACTCATTTCATTTGGGTTATAGCTTGACATTTACTCTAAGGGCAAATAGATTGCAGATCCTTCAATTACATATCTCCATTAATACAGATTCTGGGCATTGTAAGTATGATGATTTGACTCATTTCATTTGGGTTATAGCTTGATATTTACTCTAAGGGCAAATAGATTGCAGATCCTTCAATTACATAGCTCCATTAATAGAGATCTTGGGCATTGTAAGTATGATGATTTGACTCATTTCATTTGGGTTATAGCTTGATATTTACTCTAAGGGCAAATAGATTGCAGATCCTTCAGTTACATAGCTCCATTAATAGAGATTTTGGGCATTGTAAGTATGATGATTTGACTCATTTCATTTGGGTTATAGCTTGACATTTACTCTAAAGGCAAGTAGATTGCAGATCCTTCAATTACATAGCTCCATTAATAGAGATCTTGGGCATTGTAATTATGATGATTTGACTCATTTCATTTGGGTTATAGCTTGACATTTACTCTAAAGGCAAGTAGATTGCAGATCCTTCTCTGTCAATTACATATCTCCATTAATGCAGATTCTGGGCATTTTATGCCGCCCACAGAAAATTAGAGAACACTTACCAAATCATCAATATTTAGAAAACGACAAAAACTACGTCCTTGAAATTTTGACAGTGGTTCATTAAATGCGTTAACAAAATGCATGTGTTGAACAGAAACATTGTTAGAATTTTTTAAACAGAGGTACCCTACTTTTTGAAAATCAGAGCATCAGAAACACAAGTGTTAAGAAAGTGTCAATTATGAGTGTCGAGAAAGACTCAAAATGGGTGTATCCACCAGGATTTGTCATGCACTTTGGGCGACGAGCGTAGTACAGGAGGCTTAACCCTGTCTGAGTGGAGTTGTTGAGGTTTGCTGCTGTCCCTAGGTGTTGCTTGATGCGGCTGGTCAGGGTTATCTGGTCAGCCAGGGCATGTCTGGCAAGGTACTGGTTGACTCGTCTGGTGATCTTTATGTGTCTCCCTGACTGTCACCTTTCCTGGGCTTGGCTGGTGGCCTGGAACTGCTGTTTTAGCCTGGTTATGACTGATTGTGAAATCTCAAGTCAGTGACCCAATTTCAGCACAGCTACACCCTCCACCAGCCATGCCAGGGCTCTCCCTAGATCCGAAAGGCTCATTTTTCACCATGCAACCATCATGATTCAGCGATTAATTGCACCAAGTCATTCATTTGGTTAAAATTTGGATCTTTTGCGAGTTGTAGTCATTATCAGAGTCCCTGACTACCATGTGCTGAGTACAATTTTGCTCAATTTACTCTGTGGGGGAAATGCCGATGTGCTAAATTTGCTACACTTTGGCGGAATTTGGTGACTTTTTAACCGCCATTTCCATAGCAACCAACAGCAATTGCAAAACTTTCAATTTTTCAGTGAAAGGCCATGTCACTTACGTATGCGACTGCAAAGTTTTGCATTCCAGTTGCGAAGTGTTTTAAATCTACATGCATATAAGAAAAGCATGTGCAAAACTTTTTGTGGGCAGCTTAAAGTTCTTACGGTAATTTGACTCATTTCATTTGCTTACAATTATATCTTAAAATATATTCCAAATAGAATCAACCTGTGCTGATTGAGTTAACATTGTAATGTTTGTGCAGGGGCTAGCTATCGTGTTTATCTACCTGGACCGAAGAAAAGGGGTTCAGACGTCTGGATCTTTGCTGATATTTTGGCTCCTGCAGCTGATCTCGGCCATTGTTATCCTTAGATCAAAGATCAAGCTGGCTGTTGTAACGGTTAGTTGGCGAACATTTTTGGTTTCGTTTGTCGAATGCCTTGTGCATAAGGTATTGTTAATGCTTTGTAAAGAAACAACGAAGATCATTTGTATGTCATTTCTTAACTTTTTCCAAAGAAATATTACAATTTTCCAAATGCATTTAAATTGGTTTTATTGTGCACAGATAAAGCATGCACATCTCTTTCCCCATTTCTTTTCATAGCTTTTGTTGTTTATACATGATTTACTGTCTCTCTTTGTCTCGCTCACTCTGTCTCTCTGTTTTTGCCTCTGTCTCTCTCTCTCTCTTCCAATATTCTTATGGGTAATGTATACTATATGTGCATGATCTGATTATTTTGATGATTGTTTATCTTTAGTTTAAAATAAATATAATTGGCTGACTTTACCCCTCTACCACCATTATACCCACAATATGGGCAGAAAGGCCCAATCAAATGAATGTTAAAACTCCAGACTTCTCCCTTCTCCTCTCTCTCCCCTTCTCCCTCTCCCTCCCTTATATGTTTAAATTAGTGTTCATTACTTTCTTGTACAGTGGAACCTCCCTTATAAGACCTCCCATTATAAGACTCCCTCCCACATAAGACCTGTTTCTCTCTGACATTGCCCTTCTTTGCAAGTATTGAAATTACCTCTCTGATAAGACCCCTCCCTTATAAGACCTCATTTTGGATGATTTTTATGAGGGAAGTATAAGGGAAGTTCCACTGTGCATGTATGCAAAAGCATTGTTAGAAAGCTGTCTGTTTTTATGTTTTATGGCTTTGAAGGTAAGGTGAGATCATGTGCATTCCATTTTGTAATGTTCTTTTCTTTTTTTCTGTATGGGCATGGCCTAAAAAATAAAATATTCCTAGCGGTCAAAGAAGAAAAAGTATAAATATTCCTGACTCCTGGCTTCTGACTCCCTCTCCATCTCCCCCCCCCCCCTCATCTCTTCCTCTCATATTAATATGAAAGGGTTTTAAAAATCAAAAGACATGTTTTCGTTGAATTCCTCAGGCCAAAGTGGATGAGGAGCTGGAGTTTGCCGCCTTGGTGGTGTTCTTTGTCCTGGTCCTGCTCTCCTTCTTTCTCTCCGCTCTGGTCGACCAGCGGCCCCAGTTTGAGGAGGTTCAGCAAGATGTGGTAAGCAGTGTTTGAACATTCTTCAGGGTTCTCACTCCCCTTGAAACCCTTTTAACTCTTCTAGTATCATGTATTTTTCGACGTTCTTGGTGGTCTGTTGCATCTCAACCGACTCAAGGGAAGTACATTTTTTTCGAGTGCGCATGCATTGCTTTAACGAGAGAATCAGTGACAAAAGCTCTAAAAAAAACACCACATGACAGGGTGCTTGGCAGTGAATGTCTTTGCATTTGGTGAGAGTAGAGTCATGTTTTGGGCGAATATATTTCGCCCATGGTACTAGAAGAGTTAGATTTCAGACTGGCCAAAAAGGTGCTTGAAAAGCCTTTAAAATTTGACAAATGTCTATCACCCCTTGAAAACCGTTTGTGGACTGAATTTGTACAAGAATTGTGAGATAACATTCTTTTAGGGCTGAATTCGTTCATAATTCTTGAAATCTTAAATCCTGAAGAGGCCGTGAATCTATCTTCGCTCAGAGATGAACAATTGTCTGCTTGCAATCAGAAGCAAGCTTTTTCCATATTTTGCACTCGCACATTTAGAGGCATGAATATTCTTCTGCCTTTGCGTGTTCTCTGCCAAAGCATTTTCCCATAAGTATTTCATTCTATTGAAAGATTTCTACTTTTCTTCCTCGGATCATTCAGCTTCAGTTTCTCTTAAAAATATATGATATAACCTTAAAAAAGAACTCTTGCAATTTTCTTGTCTTTCTGAAGTGAGAACCCTGATTCTTGTGCTCAAATGTGCGTCTCTTCTGCTCAAAACTCCCATCTGATGGACTCGATGTCGGGCATGTACATAGCTAAAAACGTAGGGAATTTCCACCTAATGCACAGGATTATCAAAATATGCACTGCAACTTCAAGTATCATCACATCCTAAGAAAGCACCACCCCTGAAACATGATATAGGTGACTATCATATAACTCATGATAACATTGCAAGTCACCATGCTCACCAGAGTTCCATAGTGTTTGGTGTGGCTTCAAACTTGCATACAGAAAATAAGATGGCAGTAGTTTGCTCCATTTTGTGATTTGGAAAGCTTTCCTACTGTCATCTGACAACACTTTGTTTGTGTGTGTGTGATAGAAAATACACTTTGAAAAAGGGCCTGATCAGTATGAAGCTCTGAAAGAACAAAATGTTATGCCTTTTTAATTTAAGAGGATGGATGCAGATGTTGAAATGACTAAACCAGAAATGCTGCAAATAATGTTTTACTTGGTGGATATGATTTTAACCCCTTCCCTGCCCGGTCCCATGTATGCTACAGGGATGTGTGATGTCATTGATGATGTCATAACTTTTGATGTCATAGCCCTGGAATGATGGTTTTTGGTTTAGACAAGTCAGGAAAGATACATCTCTAGACTATTTTCTCAGAATGAGTCATGACAGGTCTCTTTTAAATTTTATAATAAGAAAATCGACAATTTCTCAGTTTCCCCCTGGCAGTGAAGAGGTTAAAAGGAATCCTTGTAACACAATAGCAAGCATAACAAAGAGAACTGTTGGAAATGCTGAGAATGTGTTTATTATGGATATGATTCAACAGCAAGCATAACAAAGAGAACTGTTTTAACTCACTCTGGATGAATGAGCCGGATCCGGCTCATGGCTCGCACAACCGTTTAGGACGAATGGCCCGGATCCGGCTCATAAGAGTTTTCAAGAGGTTTTGATTTCTGGCGTGTAACCAGCTTTCAAGTGCGACGTCATAACCTATTTTCTGTTTGCTTTGACCTTGCATCTCTTGAAATCAACCAATCATTGCAGACTTTACATTCAGGTTTGGTTGTAGAGGGGGGTCAAAGATCGGAATGTGAAATTTTTCTTCTTTCTATGTGTGACATGTTTTCGTCAATAGGAGACAAACGACGAAGGCATGGAATCTGATATTTTACGATCGTTTAGTGCATTGTGTTAGTAATCTTATCTGTTTGTGGTGATGGGTTTTCAAACCTAGTCAAATGGCCCGTCTGAAACGGTTGTAAGGGGAAGCAACTGGCCAGTGCCGAGTGAGTTCAGCTTTTAATTGTTTAAAAGGTACACCTGTTTAAAAGCGGGTTTTAAGAATTTGGCACTTTTTGCAATAAAGTTTTGTTAGAAAATCAACCCTCAAAGTGCTGACAGACATTGACAAAACAAAAGGGCTTCAAACCATGCATACTTGTATTTAGCAAAACAGTGCAAGTCACCATGCTCACCAGAGTTCCGTAGTGTTTGGTGTGGCTTCAAACTTGCATACAGAAAAATAGATGGCAGTAGTTTGCTCCATTTTGTGATTTGGAAAGCTTTCCTACTGTCGTCTGACAACAGTTTGTTTGTGTGTGTGTGATAGAAAATACACTTTGAGAAAGGCCTGATCAGTATGAAGCTCTGAAAGAACAAAATGTTATGCCTTTTTAATTTAAGAGGATCGATGCAGATGTTGAAATGACTAAAACAGAAATGCTGCAAATAATGTTTTACTTCATGAATATGATTTTAGCCCCTTCCCTGCCCCGTCCCGTGTATACTACGGGATGTGTGATGTCATTGATGATATCATAACTTTTGATGTCATAGCCCTAGAATGCTGGTTTTTGGTTTAGACAAGTCAGGAAAGATACATCTCTAGACCATTTTCTCACAATGAGTCATGACAGGCCTCTTTTAAATTTTATAAGAAAATCGACAATTTCTCAGTTTTTTTCTGGCAGTGAAGGGGTTAAAAGGAATCCTTGTAGCACAATAGCAAGCATAGCAAAGAAAACTGTTGGAAATGCTGAGAATGTGTTTATTATGGATATGATTTTAAAAGGAATCCTTGTAACACAACAGCAAGTATAACAGAGAGTTCTGTTAGAAATGCTGAGAATGTGTTTATTATGGATATTATTTTAAAAGGAATCCTTGTAACACAACAGCAAATATAACATAGAGTTCTGTTAGAAATGCTGAGAATGTGTTTCTGGATATGATTTTAAAAGGAATCCTTGTAACACAACAATAAGCACAACAAAGAGAACTGTTTTAAGCTTTTAATTGTTTAATAAGGTAGACTTGTTCAAAAGCGGGTTTTAAGAATTTGGCACTTTTTGCAATAAAGTTTTGTTAGAAAATCAACCCTCAAAGTGCTGACAGACATTGACAAAACAAAAGGGCTTCAAACCATGCATACTTGTATTTAGCAAAACAGTGCAAGTCACCATGCTCACCAGAGTTCTGTAGTGTTTGGTGTGGCTTCAAACTTGCATACAGAAAAATAGATGGCAGTAGTTTGCTCCATTTTGTGATTTGCAAAGCTTTCCTACTGTCGTCTGACAACACTTTTTTTGGTGTGAGTGATAAAAACGAATAAAGTACTATTATATTAACTTTTTTTCAAATATTAAAGAATTTGGTAACCAATTAACACAAATGACTTTTTGTGTGTGTGTGTGTGTACCTTTACCAGTTTTTACCTGTACAATTTTCCTTGAGCAGTTAAAGGAAGACATCGCAAATCACCATGCTCACCAGAATTGCATAGTTTTTGGTGTGGCTTCAGCTTTGCGTACAGAAAGTCAATGGTTTTGTTGCAATGGGATTTGCTTTCTGTGCAAAGTTTCCCTACAGCCATCAGACAAATCAGTTTAAGCTTAAACACATTTTGCTTTTTTAAGTTATGGCTGTCTTTATTTAGCGAAGAATAAAGGTGCTAACACTTTGCAACGTGTATTGTTTGCAGAATCCCTGCCCTGAAGACTCAGCCTCGTTTTTGTCACGTATCACCTTCTGGTGGTTCACAGGGTAAGGTTAATTTACTTTTTGTTACTTTATCCACAACTGTATTTAAACTAAACATTGGAAAGAAAATGTGTTTAACGTCCTCCGACCTGGTGCAGGTACATATGGGACATTTATAAATGTACTGATAGTGGATTGATCCTGGAGGTACTGCAATACCAGGTAAGTCTTCTCAACTACCATACTTTACGGACTATAAGGCAAAACTTTTTTCCTAGACTGAGATCCCTGCGCCTTATGTTGTTGTTGATGTACCATGGCTAAAAGACTCCAGGGATCATCCCAACAGCTGATGCACTTGAACACTGTGGTACAAATGCATTGGCTAGGAATGAGAACTTTACATGTGTGACCGTTTTTGATTACCCCGCCACGTGGGCAGTTACACTCCGACTTTGGGGGACCTGCTCCTTATAATGTGTGACTTATGATATAGTAAGGAAATAGAGTACCAAAATCTGAAATTTGAGTCAAATTTTGGGGATGCGCCTTATAAGCAAGTGCGTCTTATAGTCCGTAAAATACGGTATTCAGATTGTGTTATTCTCTGCCAAGGAGATTATTCTGTTGGTTTTGTTGTTGGCGTGTATGTTTAATAAATAAATTGAAAAAACTCCAACATTATGACCAAATGTTATTATATTTTTAAGGTAATATGCTTTGCTGTTTGATCACAGCACTTTTTTGTGTGTGTGATAAATTGCCACAAAATATATTGAAAATGAGTATGTACTTATGAGAATCAATCATGTTTAGAATTACTTCCCCTGCAACTCTTTATAAACTGCACCAATGTGACCAAGATTAAGTCCTCCAGACTCTATGGTCGAAAAATTGTTGAGATTGTCTGTTTTGAAGTGATTATGTAAAAACAAAAATATTATGCGTTTGCCTTTGTTGTTTTTCTACGGTCAATTTTTGTGGGGTTTTCTAGTATGGTGATAACGGGATACAAGCGGGCCTTGGAGCGGTCAGATTTGTGGTCCCTCAACAAAGAGGACACATCGGCAGCCGTCAAAGAAATTTACGAGAAGCATTGGATGGCGCAAGTCAGCAAAATTAAAAGGTACTTTCTCCTGATCTTGTGATAAGTAGGTGTGGAATTGTGTGTGGGAAAAATAGGACTGTTCAAACTTCAAGGAGAGAGCCACAGGCCTATAATGAATTGATAATAAAGGGTTCATTATGCTTGAGGCTTCTTTTCTTAATTTCATTTTAAGACATCTCAATCTTAACCATTTGCCTATATATCATTGAAAGAAACAAACAAACAAAAAACTGCCTTATTTTCTTCTTCTTCTGCGTTCCCAGGCCATAATGGTTACGGTACGTATGTGTCCGGTTTTTAGTTTTTACTGGTCTCCCCGCTGCTCACAGCCGACACATTCGATTTCGGAGAAGCTGAAAAGAAAAAAATTATTTTGAAGATTTGTGTTGTTTTAAAGGCAGGAAAATAAGTCAGAAAGATAGTAAATGATAGAAAGTAAAGGGAAAAGGCAGAGTCAGAGTGGCAGATTAGAGGAAGTTACAAGCACAGAACTTCAAGAAGGTGGGGGAACTATTTTTACAAAGGACCCCCCCCCCTGGGGGTTGTCATCTCTTGGTGTGGTCAAGGGGTGATCAGAGGACAATCTCTCTTGAAGAAGAATATATAAAACTGTTACGTGTTAGAGTTACAAAAAAGAGCATCTCCTCAAGCTTAAAACCCCCTTTGACACTTGCTTTTGTACATGAACTTTTCTCTGAATTCATAGAATTCTCTGAAAATTACCATGCCTGGATTTTAATGGTCGCTTATGGTTTAGCCAAATGCTGGACAGGTCGAGACAAGGGGAGACCGAGAAGGCCCTGTTCAAGGACGGAGAGGTGTCGGCAGAGGTGAGGGTGGTGGATGGATCCAAGCCCAGGAAGCCCAGCCTGCTGAAGACGCTGGTTCGATCGTTCGCCTCCTCCTTCTTCGTGGCCATGATCTTCAAGTTCATCCATGACATCCTCCTGTTTGTCAGCCCTCTGCTGCTCAAGTGAGGCGCACACTTTGGTGTGATAGACAGAACTAAATGTTCAGATTATCTTTTTTTTGTTAATTCGTTACAGCAAGCTTCTGCTTACTTGAAATAGTTGCTGCTCCTTTGTGTTCTTAGCGAAATATGTGTTACCTATTCGTGAATGTCTAAAGAGGGGGAAAAACCCAATGTTACCTATTCGTGAATGTCTAAAGAGGGGGAAAAACCCAAACCTGCAACCATTGTTAATTGTACATTGGTTGGTTTACAAGGAAATTTGAATTGTGACACGATGCCCGTTTTGACTTATAAGGTCATTTAGATTATGACATGATGCCCATTTTGGTTTATAATGGAATTTTAATTATGACACTATGCCCGTTTTGATTTATAAGGACATTTAGATTATGACATGATGCCCATTTTGCTTTATAAGGGAATTTGAATAATGACACGATGCCCGTTTTGGTTTATAAGGACATTTAGATTATGACACGATGCCCGTTTTGGTTTATGCGGAAATTTAGATTATGACACGATGCTCATTTTGGTTTATACGGAAATTTAGATTATGACACGATGCTCATTTTGGTTTATACGGAAATTTAGATTATGACACGATGCTCATTTTGGTTTATACGGAAATTTTGATTATGACACGATGCTCATTTTGGTTTTTACGGAAATTTTGATTATAACACGATGCTCATTTTGGTTTATACGGAAATTTAGATTATGACACGATGCTCATTTTGGTTTATGCGGAAATTTAGATTATGACATAATGCCCGTTTTGGTTTTTACGGAAATTTGAATTATAGCATGATGCCATAATATACGGAAATTTGGATTGTGATATAATGCTCACTTTTAATATCTCGGCGTTCATTGCTTTGTGGTGTGGTGTTCAAGCACGTTGGTGTTTTCTTTCACGCAGACTGCTGATCCAGTTCATCGAGAACCAGGAGGAGTATGAGTGGCGGGGCTACATGTACTCGGCGCTGATGATCGTGGTGGCCCTGCTGCAGTCTCTGATTCTGCACCAGTACTTTCACAGCTGTCTCGTTCTGGGCATGCAGCTGCGCTCCGTCATCATTTCCGCCGTCTATCGCAAGGTCCGTGGCAGGACAGTATCCGTATCTGTCGTAGCAGTCATACTGTTGAGATGTAGATCATATGCCTACATCGTCCCTCAATGTAATAATAATAATAATAATAAACGGACACTTATATAGCACTTTTTATCGAGCACAAAGCGCTTTACAATCAGCATTGAAACACTCACACACGCGCACACATGCACAACAGACACACACACCCAACAGACATACGCATGTATGTGCACGCACGCGAGTGAATGTGTTCTTGCACACAGACATACACACACAGACCCACACACATTTCATCAAACACACAGAAAACACATTATAGCTGAAACGCACACTCAAACATACACTTGTACAAACACACACACACACACACACACACACACACACACACACACACACAGACACTCACACACACACACACAATGCACTCACGTACACAAAACACATCACGTGTACTCACACTCACAGACACATACTCGCAACCCCCCCCCCCCCCCCCCCTCTCTCTAGCCGAACACATACACTCATACACATGCAAGCACATATACCCACACAGAAAACACTCACACACACACACACACACCTGCTCGGAAGTGTGGACGCACTCACACACACGCTCACAAATTACATACATACACATACACGCACACAAATTACATACAAACATACATACAGACATACATCATCACAATCACATACACACACGCACACACACGCGTAGGCACGCATGCACACAAACACACGTATACGCGCGTGCACACACGCACGCGCACATGGAGATGGGGGGTGTTATTGGAAAGACTGCCGGAACAGATGGGTTTTCAGGTTTGTTTTGAACGATGCTAAAGATTGACTGTCTGACAGCAAGTTTGCAGCCCCTTCAATTTCTAAACTGATGGACAATTACTGGTAATCAGTACCTTTCTCTCCCTCTCTCTCTTTCTCACTTTTATCCTAGACTCTAACCATAATTTCCAATAAGTAAGCGGAATTATCAGAATTATTTTTGAAAGCAAATCAACTATAAAGCATGATAATCCTTTTTTTTTCACTGGGTAAAAAGCAAACTTTCCATACCCTATGATTTTTGCAGGGTAACTTTTTGCTTTCCGCACTGAAGAGTTTGTCGAACAATGCCAAATTGATTTGTTTGTCGTTTATGATAGTAATTAGTATAAACATCACTCTGTATTGATTTTTGAGTGTTTAAATATGCGTGTGCTTTGTTTTATATTTCTGTGCCCCAAGTGGGTATGAAATAAACAATTTGCCTTGCCTTGCTTTGCAAAAACATGCTTATTTGGGTAGATGTTCTAGGCCTTGGCCATTATCAGTAAATCCTGTCCATAAGCTACGCTTTTTGTTGTAATTATTTTCAATCTCTAAAGAATTGTCCAAAATCGCAAAAGCATCCTATTCATTATGTAATAATATTGTGCATGACCTAAGCTTTCTTCTTCTTCCGTTTCTAGTGGAATGGGTGAAGTACATAAATGTCGGGGTTTTCAGTTTCCTGGTCTCCTGGCTACCTTTAGCCAACACATTCCGATTTGGGAAGAGCTGAAAGGAGAAAAACTGTTTAAAAGATTTTCTGGAAAAAGGCAGGAGAATGGCTTAGTAATGCAGGAAAATGAAAATAACCATAAGAGAGTCAGAGAGGACAACTAATTGTAGTGAAAGACCCACAGGTATCCCCATGGGAATACCAATGATTTCAGTTGGTTTAATGTCTTTTTTTCTAGACTGAGTTATCCAACACAGCCAAGAAAACGTTGACGGTGGACAGGATCGTGAACTTGATGTTGGAGGATGCCCAGCAGTTCATAAATGTTGATTTGAAAACAACAAAATATATTCATAACATACGCTTTCTGTTGACTCTTCCCCCCCACCCCCCACACCCACCCACCCACCCACCCACCCCTGACTACAATGCTATCCAACACGGCCAAGAAAACGTCGACGATGGGCAAGATCGTGAACCTGATGTCGGAGAATGCCCAGCGGTTCATAAATGTTGATTTGTGGGAAAAAACAACACTATATTCATAACATACGCTTTTTATTGACTCTTCCCCCCCCCCCGACTTTGACGCTATCCAACACGGCCAAGAAAATGTTGACGGTGGGCGAGATTGTGAACCTGATGTCGGAGGATGCCCAGCGGTTCGTAAATGTTGATTTGGAAAAAAACACTATATTCATATCATACGCTTTCTGTTAACTTTTCCCCCCAGACCTTGACGCTATCCAACACGGCCAAGAAAACGTCGACAGTGGGCGAGATCGTGAACCTGATGTCGGTGGACGCCCAGCGGTTCATGGACCTGATGACCTACTTCCACACCATCTGGTCGGGGCCCTTGCAGATCGTCTTGTCCCTCTACTTCCTGTGGGGCATCCTGGGCCCCTCCGTGATGGCCGGCGTGGGCGTACTGGTCCTCCTGATTCCTATCAACGCCTTCATCGCACACAAGACGCGACAGCTCCAGGTATACTTTTTAGTGAACCAGACCTGTTTTCTGTACTCTTTTCGAGTAGTGTTCTACTCAATTTGGATCTCTACTACTCTTCAAAGTTGAAAACAATGCTCTTTAATTCTTGATTACTACTCATTTTCAGTGAACATTGTTTGGTGGTTTAATGAATAAAACTTCATAATCTATTCTATCATGTTACCGTTTCACTACGAATGAGTTATTCCTTCCAATTTGGAGCAAATGCCAATTTACCAAAGACCAAAAAGTTATAGTCTTAACAAGACTAGATTACTTCCCTTGGTCTACACAGCCAATACCACTAAGCTGCCGTGGATCCCACTCGCTACGTCACTTCCGGGGAGGCAACTTTAAATCATAATAAAAAAATTCCAACTTGGAGCAGCCATGTTGTTCTTTGCTCTTGCTATTTTTTCGTTTATCTAATTTATTCTAGCCGCCATCCTCCTCTGTTTGGGTTGCCCCTTTGCCTTGGGGCTACAGGTTTGTCGGCATGTAGTTTGTGTGAATTATTTTCACGTTTTTTCATTGCTAATAATTATTTGAAATATTTTGTTGTGCTTACAAGTTACATGCTTTGTTCCCCCGGTCGCCATGTCGGCCGTCGATCCTGTAGTATGGACTCAGTCTAGTGGGGTTTTCTAGTAAGCTATCTCGGGATGTTAAGGGGAAGCTTTTGGATACACCTCAGGCTTCTTCTTCTTCTAGTTTTCGCAAACTTTCTAGTTCGAGGCCTAGTCTTCCTCTTCTTCGTCGTCGGGGAAGGAGCAACCCCCCCCCCCCCCCCCCTCTCCCTCAGCCTGTTCTGAGTCTCCTGCGTTTGTTACAGAGCAGACTATTTCCTGGGTGGATTCTTCTTCTCTGGTATCAGATATGCTTGCGGAGTTTAAGAATGAGGGGTTAGTTTTGGTTCCGTCGGCCTCTTGGCCCGGTTTGTCAGTTGGGCCTGGTAGGCCTTGGACACGACAACTGACTTGACTACGGACAAACTACGCAGGGTACTCTCACGAGAGTCAAGGTATTAACCAGTGTGTACGTTCGCCTCTCTTTGCATGAACGATAATGATGTTCCTATTCTTTACTCGGTTGGGCAGCTGGCCCAAAGAGAGCTGACTACGGGCATCTCCATCTTCCCACGAGAGGAAGACCTCGGGCTGGACGGACGGTCCTCCACCCAGCGTGACGTGGAAGCTGTTCGTTCCCACGACCGCTGCAGGAAGCCCCAGACGGACGCCGTACCTGTCTACGGCTCTCGTGCTCGTGAAGGCGAATATCTCCCCTCTCTCAGTGAATGGCAATTCCGTAGCCCGCGTAGGGCGAGTGGTAGCCCGCGTAGGGCAAGAGGTACGGACTCTCCCAATGATCGGCAGTCACGTAGCCCGAGTAGGGCGAGAAGTACTGACTTGCATTATACCCAGCAGAGCCGTTGCCCGCGTAGGGCCTTGCCTCGGCGGACTCTTGAACCCGGAAATATCGATGATCAACAGTTCCGTAGCCCGAGTAGGGCGAGAAGTACGTACGCAGAGCTTGCCCGCGTAGGGCCTTGCCTCGGCGGTCTCTTGAACCCGGAAACATCGATGATCAACAGTTCCCCCGAGCAGAGTACCTTGTTGCAGAGCCGTTGCCCGTAGGGCCTTGCCTCGGCGGACTCTTGAACCCGGAAATATCGATGATCAACAGTTCCGTAGCCCGTGTAGGGCGAGAAGTACGGACTTGCGTTATACCCAGCAGAGCCGTTGCCCGCGTAGGGCCTTGCCTCGGCGGACTCTTGAACCCGGAAATATCGATGACACCTTCGTCTACCCGCCACGGCCCGTGCGGCCCGTTCACGGACCAACCGTGTCCGTTACTCGTGCCGGCGGCACGCGGCCACCCGTCTCCACCGTCACGGGCACCCGTCACAGAACGGCACCATCAGCGGCGGACCGGCCGTTGCCTGTTCTGGAGCCTGTCTCACGTCATCCTGGCCCTCGTCGTGCGGATGAGTTTCAGCTTCCTGCGGATGCCTGTCTGACCAGACACCCCTCGAAGCGTCATGTAGCGCTGCCACGAGAGTCTTCTGTGGATGAAGAGTTTGAGTCGTTGCCTCGTGAAGGCTTGGTTGACTTTGACTTAGCCGTCCAGGACGAAGTATTTCGCATCATGAGAACTGTGTATCAGGGGTCTCAGCGGTCCCCGTCGAGATCTGACCACGTCGACGATCAATTCTCTCAGTCTGAGCGTGGCAATGGTGTGACTGATCCCCCTGTGTATTCAGACCCAATCCCTTCGTGCAGTTATCAGGGCTATCTACATATCCTTCAGCCCTACTGCACCGACGTCAAGCCGATGGTGCAGCTCGAATCAGCTCAGACAGCGGGACAGCCACAGTTTTTTGGCGGTCTGCAAGCGCAGAAGGAGGCTCGTCTAGCGCTTCACATCTCTCTGTTCGTTCGGCAGGCACTTCGTAAGACTACTCTACCCTGTGGTCTCAGCCGCCGCCGTTGCCTGACGACGACGTCTCTCCTCCCCCTCTGCCGGAGCCTGTCCCGTCTCAACCCGGCGCCTTTGTGAAGAAGGTCTTCTTCCCACTGTTTCAGCTGGCTATCCCTTTGTGCCTGTGCCTTCGCACTCGGTTGTGTCCCCGTAGGTACGTTCCTCCCTTTGTTATGGGCGCTGAATGAGGCAAACTTCAGTCTTCATGGGCCAGCCGGCCTTCAACATTTTGGAGAGATCCATGTACTCTATTCTTCGAGCCTCGTCGTTAGCCACGTCATTGCTTCAGTCCCTGGCGCTCATCGCCGGCTCAACGAACTCTTCCAAACCTGAAGACTTTAGACTGCGTGATGACGTCGACGAGCGTGCCTTGGGCGTTGCCATGGCTTCGTTCTACCAAGCTGTGAGCTCCAGTTCGTCCGTGGCCTCCTCTTCTAAGGTGCAACTAGCGGCCACGTTCAGAGACGCGGTCCTCAAGGACTGTAAGTTCCTCTCTCCCTGCTGGATCGTTCGACAGTTCGTTCTGGCCCCACTGATCTTCGTTCTACTTTTCATCAGGTTTCCCTCAAGGACAACCTGGGGCGGATCAAGGAACGGAGACTGGACTGGGGTCAGGAACGCATCGTGGAGTTGGCTACCAGGTCTGCCGGCCGGGGGGTTGCTTCCCCCCAAGCCAAGCGCGCGCGCATGGACTTCAGGCCTCCTCCTCTTGTCTCCACGAGAGCCGATTCGTCTCGAGGGCGTACCTTTCGCTACCTCAGCTACCAGCCGCCCCCGCAAGACCAGTCTAATTCGAAGCGATCGACAGAGAAGTCTCTGCGCTCTGTCAATAGGGGAGCCTTTGTTCAGATTGTGCCTACGGAAACGGGATTCTTCTCTCGTCTGTCGTGGTCCCCAAGAAAAGCGGAGAATTTCGCCCGGTCTTGGACTTGTCCCCCCTCAACAGGTTTTTTCGCACCGACAAGTTCAAAATGGAAACAGCGGCTTCAATCCGTCTCTCCATTCTCCCGAACGACTGGGCTACTCCTTCATCCTGAGGGACGCATATTTTCACGCGTGCATCCATCCTTCACGTCAGCGTTTCCTTCGCTTCGTCTGGAAACACAGGGCTTATCAGTTTGTTGCCCTTCCGTTCGGCCTGTCCCCGGCCCCTTGGCTCAGGAATCACCAAGGAGCTCCGGATATTCGTCTTCACGTTTACCTGGACGATTGGTTGTTGCTAACAGCTTCGCAAGCCCTGTGCCTCTCACAAACGGACACTCTTGTTCGACTGTCCAAGACTCTGGGTTTTCGCATTCACGACGGGAAATCAGAGCTGACTCCGTCAGCCTCCTTCAGCTACCTCGGCATGAGTTCGTTACGGAGCGGTTTTCAGTGCAGCTGTCGGTAACTCGGGTCAAAGCCATCGTCGAGATTGTTTCGACGTTCAGGCCTAGACTTCGCTCTCTGCTCGTCAGCTTCTCCGTCTCCTGGGACTTATGGAATCGGTAGCGGATTTGCTTCCTCTCGCACGGTTGCGCTAACGGCCACTGCAACGACTGCTGTCGCAAAGGAAACTGTCTCAGCTGCCTCTCGAGCAACTAGTGTCTCACGGCAGTTGGTTCCTCGAGTCAACGTAACAGTGGATGATTCTCGAGTGGCTCAACAGCTCGGTGCCTATCCGTCCCATGCATCAGCAGCAATTTTCTTCACACAGATGCCTCGACGACGGGCTGGGGCGCCCATTTGGATCGAGTCGAATTTTCGGGTCAGTGGACTTCGGCAGAGTAGAAATTTCACATCAACCTCTTGGAGGTGGAAGCAGTAGCCAGGGCCCTGAAGTCTTTTGTAGTCCTTCTCTCCGGGAAATGCGTCACCGTCTGCGGACACAATACGACAGCTCTCTCATATCTTCGTCGCCAGGGAGGAACACGGTCTCCGGCTTTTTCAAGGAAAGCAGAAGAGATTCTCCTCTGGGCCCAATCAAGACAGATCGTGCTTTCAGTCGAGTTGTTGGAGATGGAGTCAGTAGCCAGGGCTCTGAAGTCTTTCACAGCCCGTCTCACCCAAAAATGGGTCTCCATCTGCGGAGACGATACGACAGCTCTCTCTCTTATCTTCGCCTTTAGTGAGAGACTCAGTCTCCAGCTCTCTCTAGGACAGCAACCGAGAGTTGTTCAACCGTACCCTTGTTGCCTTCCTTCTGAACGAATTTTTTGGGTGGCAACGGCCCCGGCTTCGCCGTTCTTTCGAATGTTGTCTGTTCTGGCAGGCATGGTTTTACTTGCTCTGTTTCAGACCTTCGTTTCCTCTGGTTACAACCATGAGTTGTTCAACCAGTTATTTCGTTCACCCGTTCCAGTCATCCTTTTCGGTCTGGTTCCGTCCCGATCGAACCTTACTGTCCGGCTAACATGATCTTCCATGCCCAGCCGTCAGCTCAGTTGTTCGACTGGGTGGCGTTGGAATGGGTTAAGTCGACGTCACGTTTGCACACTGTTTCGCTTTTTGTCTACATGTTTTCCTTTTCGGTGGGGACATTTCCGCGTCATCTGGTTAGTTTTGACGTCATGCGATAGCAACTATGTTGCTGTTTCGGTCTGTCCCTACGTCAGGGGCAGTTTTCATTTTTTGCCTTCCTACGGTCTTAGCATGTAGAGTTGGTTATGAAGTGCAGTCGCACATTCATACCGTGGCTTCTCAGTTTGCTAGTTCAGAGGTTGAATCTGCTGTTTTGCGGATTCTCATCTTCACCATTTAGTACTAGCTGTCTCTATCCCGTCATCGATCCTTTGCTTGCCCATTCTGAACAAGTCTTGTCCAGATGTGGGCCATTTTCGTTTTTGACTCATACTCGCCACTTCGATCGATATTTTTTCCGGTTCGAAAGGGCGTAGCAGCGTGTGGTGGCCCGGTCCGGCCACTCATAGTCCGTTTTGTTTCGGCCTTGGCTGCCCTGGGTGTCTCCATGCGGAGTTTGTCATCTCCTGGCTTCTTTTCCAGGATATTGTCTCGGTGGAGTCCACTCAGGTTCTGCCCCAGGATGATGCTTTCGGTACCCTTCTGTCTCTCGCGGGTACCAAGTTTAGGGCCAAGAATCATCCTGCTCAGTTTGCTTCTCCCTCGGTTACGATTTAAAGTCTTCTCTCTATTCTCGGCCCTGTTGTTTCTGATAGACTCCTGTGCCCCGTCAGAGCTCTTAAGTTTTTCCTTAAGAGGACCTCCCCCTTCCGGGGGCACAAACGCCGTCTGTTCTTTTCTTTGAATGAGAAATACATGAGGGATATTTCTAGTCAACCATTTCTAGGTGGTTGGTGAACGCTTTTAACTTAGCGTATATAAGTGCCGACTGGTCATTGCTCACTAATCCTCTGTGAGCCCATGAAATCCGGGCTTTCAGCACATCCCTGGCTATGATTAAGGGAGTGGCGCTTTCCAGCGTTATGGAAGCTGCGTACTGGAAGTGACAGTCCACGTTTGCTAGCTTCTACCTTCGCCTTTTCTCCGCCAGAAGGCAGGACGACACCTTTGGCATCAGGAAGGTGGTGCTTGCGCAGACTCCTTTTTTCTCTGGTCTAACGATAAGCTTATGCTATTTTTTTTGTTCTGGTGTTGGTATGCATATGTTTATGCTGTTTGGGGGTATGGATGTTTTGGTTATCTAGTTGTTATTATGTCCTCTCCCTTACAGGTTATCCCTGGCGTTCCCTGTCAGGTTTGTCTTGTGGGTATTGTTTTTTGTTTGTTGGAGTGAAGTTTCAACAATGTTTTCTTACCCACCTCCTCGCTGGGAATCAACTCATTCGTAGTGAAACGGTAACATGATAGAATAGATTGAATGATTTTATTTAATATAACTATCTATTCTATCTATATACTTACCGTTTCACTACGATCAAAGGTTCCCACCCTCCTCCCTCCGACGAAAACATCATTGGGAAGGTTGGTTTTTAAAAAATTTATCATGATTTAAAGTTGCCTCCCCGGAAGTGACGTAGCGAGTGGGATCCACGGCAGCTTAGTGGTATTGGCTGTGTAGACCAAGGGAAGTAATCTAGTCTTGTTAAGACTATAACTTTTTGGTCTTTGGTAAATTGGCATTTGCTCCAAATTGGAAGGAATAACTCATTCGTAGTGAAACGGTAAGTATATAGATAGAATAGATAGTTATATTAAATAAAATCATTCAATCTATTCTATCATGTTACCGTTTCACTACGAATGAGTTATCTCTTCCAATTTGGAGCTAATGCCAATTACCAAAGACCAAAAAAGTCTTAGTCTTCACAAGACTAACTTACTTCCCTTGGTCTGGTTTAGCAATACCACTGAGCTGCTGTGGATCCCCTTCCTGACGTCACTTCCGGGGAGCCAACTTTGAATCATAATAAATTTTTTCCAATTGGAGCTGCCATGTTCTTTTTTGCTCTGCAAATTTAATTCATTTTCAAGCTATTTTCCTTGCCATTCTACCTTCTTTGTGTTCCCTTTTGCCCCTTGGGTAACAGGTATTGTCAGTGTATAATTTTAATTTGATTTTTGGGATCGAATTTTGGTTAAAGTGAAATTATTTGATTGTTGTTTGACACCGGTTTTGTGCCCTCGTTGTTAACATGTCGGACATCGGTGTCACTTCTGTGCCTTCTGCTTCTACTTCGTCGTCGTCTAAGCAGTCTAGGGATGAGAAAGGGAAGTTCCTTTCTACCCCTACCCCTAGTTCTAGTTCTAGTTCGAAGAAAGAGTCTAGTTCTAAGTCTAGGTCGTCTTCTTCTTCTTCGTCTTCGAAGAAGAAAGTGCCCCCCCCTCCCCCCCTCCTTCCCACTCATTCTTCTTCTAGTACTTCTGCTGTGTCGGAGCCGTCTGTGGAGCAGACGGAACATGTCATTTCTTTAGTAGATTCCTCTACTTTAGTCTCCGATATGCTGGCAGAATTACAGAACAAGGGTTTAGTTTTGGTCCCGTCCTCTTCTTTGGTTTCGATGTCAGGTGGTTCAATGAGGCCCACCACGACTAGGACAAATACAAAACTTGACTGTGACTCAGTACCATTGGATGAACCGCCAAGTTTGGCGGATGAGAACCTCAGAGACAGAGTGCCTTACCATTCTCGAAGTTTCGACGGATTTGAAACGGCTGTTTCAACCTCTTACTCGACGGACCAACTGGCCAGTTTGGAGAGGAAGACCGGCATACCGATCTTCTCAATGGATGAAAATCTCGACGGACACTTCTCTGACCGTCGGGAACGGACACGGACGGACACGGTACCGGTCTACGACTCCCGTTCACGTGAGTGTGTGATTCCACGGATGGATTCTCCCAGAAACTGGCAAATTCGTAACTCTAGACCTGTAAGTCCGCCCGGTTTGTCCGGGAGCGGCAGCATGGCGCGGGGCTGGAAGAAGTCCGGTCATGTGCGGTCCCAAACCGGTACCCGTCATGGGGACTCCGGCCGCCCGTGGGGCGAGGCAGATAACGGCTCCGTCATCCGTGAACCAATGAAACACGGTCACGTGACACTAGAAACTGCTACCCGTACCGGTAGCACCGTGCCCGTGGGCACTGTCGGCACGGACCGCATACGGACAACGTCCGTTGACCCGTCAGAACGAACTATGCTGTCACGGCGCAGAACAGTCTCTGCTACGGAGAGATTTTCAACGGATGAAACTCCGCATGGGCTTCCCTCTAGGAACTCTGGCCTGGGTCTACATGTTTCTCCTGTCGAAGATGATTTTCTTCCGCCTTACTCCGAGGATGACAGCGAATTTGACTCAGCAGTGAGAGACGAAGTTCGTCGGGTCATGCGCGAGAGATTTTCCGATCATCAACACCCTGGTGACGAAACAGATCAGGACGTTGATCGTTTCTCACGGGTGGAGCAGGGCAGCTTCTGTTCTGAGCCCCCTGTACAAGTGGAACCAGTTCCTTCTACCGGGAACTACCAAGGATACTTGGATATTCTCCGTCCATACTGTCAGGACATCAAACCGATGCCTCTTTCTGAGTCGAATTCCAGCAAGGAACAGCCACAGTTTTTCGGAGAATTACAGGCTCCGAAAGAAGCAAGACTTGCTCTTCACACTTCGCCGTTTATTCGCCAAGAGCTTCGACGTGCTGACTCTATTCTCTGGACTCAGCCTCAGATTCTGACCGAGGAGGACGACGGTCCCCCTCCACGTCAACCGGACCCAATTCCTTCTCGTGCGGGGACATTCCTGAAGAAAGACTTCTTCCCCCCGTTTCAGCTATCCAGTACCTTTGTGCCTGTGCCTTCGCACTCGAGTGTGTCTCCTCAAGAGAAACAATCTCTGGATTTTAGGCCACAGAGAGGACAATCGACGGTCTCTTTCTCACAGTCCTCGTTTAACAACTTGGAAAGATCGTCTTACGCTGTTCTCCGAGCCGCTTCTCTCGCTACCTCCATGCTGCAGACTCTGTCCCAGATAGTGGGCTCCACCACAACGGCTAAACCAGAAGATTTCAGCCTGCTTGAGTCCATAGATGAACGGGCATTGGGTGTTTGTTTGGCTTCGCTCAACAAAGCAGTGAACTCGATTTCGTCAGTGGCTTCTAGCACCAGGGTTCAACTGGCTGCTACTTACAGAGACTCTGTGGTCCGGGCTTGTAAACTCCGACTGGACCTCGAAGAACGCTCCACGCTACGTTCCTGCCCGTCCCATCCTTCCGCCACCTTCCACCCGAACACGGTCAAGGACGTTCTGGAAGGCTCCAAGAAACGGAGGAACGATCTCTCTCAAGAACAGCTCATGATGTGGGCTCGTAAGGCTGCGAGTCAGAGTTTTGCCGCTCCTCAACCTAAGCGCGCACGCACAGAGTTCAAGCCAGCCAGTCACACTCCCTCCAGGATGATGTCTTCTAGGGGTCGTGTTTCTCGCTTCCCCTACAACCAGTCTTCAGGTCAGCGCCACCGTCCCGCTTTCCAGCCCACTCCCCCCTCTTCAGCCCGTGGTTCCTCGTTCTCAGGACGTGGATCGGCTGCTTCGGGTCCGCCCCGATTCAGCCGTACCGCGTTCTCGGGGCGGAAACAGCCTTTTCATTAAAGCCCGCTCGATCTGTGGAGGGTCCAGGTTTTTCGGCCGATACAAGCGTTGGTTCTCTGTGGGAATGCCTTCCTTCATGGGAACGTTTGGTCGAAAATACTTGGATCCTTCAGGTCGTGCGGGCAGGCTACAGGTTCCAGTTTACTCAGGAACCTCCCCTGTCCTCTCACCCAATCTCCTTCCCAGCACCCCAAGACCGGGCAAAATTCGAAGCTCTCGACAAAGAAGTCGCCTCTCTACAGCAGAAGGGAGCCATCATTCCAGTGGCCCCGGTGGACTCGGGGTTCTACTCTCGCCTGTTTGTAGTCCCCAAAAAGAACGGAGAGTTTCGCCCTGTCTTGGACCTTTCCCCTCTGAACAAGTACATCCGTACGGACAAGTTCAAGATGGAGACAGCCGCTTCCATCCGTCTGTCCATTCTTCAGAACGATTGGGCTACATCCATCGACCTGCGCGACGCATATTTCCATGTGGGCATTCACCCGTCGCGGCAGAAGTTCCTTCGCTTTGTCTGGAGGCAACAGACGTTCCAGTTTGTGGCCCTGCCCTTCGGCCTGTCGCCAGCCCCTTGGATTTTTACGAGAGTCACCAAGGAACTTGTGCGGATTGCCAGGGCACAATCCATCCGCCTTCGCGTCTACCTGGACGACTGGCTTCTACTGGCGTCCTCTCGCGCACTCTGCTTGAGTCAAACGGAAACCCTGGTTCAACTGTCCGCTTCTCTGGGGTTTCGTATCCACGACATCAAATCGGATCTGACTCCATCAACCTCTTTCAACTACCTGGGCATGTCTTTCAACACCGTCCAATTCACCGTTCGGCCGTCAGACAGCAGGATTCTAGCCCTCGTGGAGTCGGTCACTGCCCTCAGACAGAAAACCTCAGCTTCTGCCCGCCAGTTACTCCGTCTACTCGGGCTGATGGAATCAGTAGCGGACCTTCTTCCTCTGGCTCGGGTCCACAAACGGCCACTGCAACGCTTGCTGGCTCAGAGAAAGATCTCTCGCCTTCAGCTGGAACACCAAGTGATGCTAGGGGACTGGTTTCTAGAGGCAACCGAACAGTGGACAGACCGTGCCTGGGTCAACCAAACGGTTCCTATCAGACCTCTTCAGCAACAACTGTTCCTTCACACGGACGCTTCCAAAACTGGTTGGGGTGCACACCTCGACGACAGGGAGGCTTCAGGCAAGTGGACTCTCGCAGAGACACTCTTTCACATCAATCTGCTGGAATTGGAAGCGGTGGCGAGGGCCCTCAAGTCGTTTGCAGTTTGTCTCACCGGCAAGTGGGTCACCGTTTGCGGCGACAATACGACAGCCCTGTCTTACCTGCGCCGTCAAGGTGGAACACGATCGCCTGCTCTCTCGAGAAAAGCGGAGGAGATCCTTCTGTGGGCTCAAGCCAAACAAATCTCCCTGTCGGTGGAGTATGTCCCGGGAAAACTGAACGTTTTAGCGGACCAGCTCAGCAGAAAGGGCCAGATCCTACCCACGGAATGGACTATTGCACATCAGTCTCTCCTCCCACTGTGGTCCCTCTGGGGGAAACCGCACGTGGACCTGTTCGCCACGAGGTTCAACTGCAGGCTGCCGGTCTACGTATCACCTATGAGGGACCCTCAGGCACTAGCGCGCAACGCCTTCTCGATGCCCTGGACAGGAATGTCGGCGTATGCATACCCTCCAACGTCTCTCCTACCCAAGGTACTCGAGAAATACAGCCGCGATCTACCCCGGCTGATCATCATCGCCCCATTCTGGGAGACCAGCCCTTGGTTCCCGGAGCTCACCAGCCTCTCACACGTTCCAAGCGTCCCTCTTCGTCTCACAAAAGACACTCTGCTTCAGCCACGCACGGGAGTCGGCCACGCCAACCCCCAACTGTTTCAGCTGACCGCATGGCTACTATGCGGTCAGGCCTGCGAGCACGCGGACTCTCAGAACAAACTGTGGACTTAGTACTCAAGGCGAGACGACAGAGTACTAACAAACTATATGACATACGGTGGGCCTCATGGTATGGTTTCTGTTTGTCCCATGGCATTTCTCCGTTAGATCCTTCCGGTCCGGAGTTTACTCAGTTTTTGGCTCACCTCCACCAGAACCGCGGCTTATCCGCTCAGACGTTAAATGGATACAAGGCTTCTGTTGTGCATACTATAACGGTAGCTACGGGCAAGAGAAATCCTTCTTTTTCCTTAGCTATTGAACTTTCACATCTGATTGATGCAGTCCGCAACAAGTCTGTGTCCTCGGGCGTTCGCCTTCCTCAGTGGGATTTGTTCGTTGTTCTGTCCTTTCTTCGGGATCAATGTGAACCTTTAGCATCGTTGTCTTTCAAGTTGTTGACATACAAGACAGTTTTTCTATTGTCTTTAGCTACGGCTAGGCGGGTTAGTGGCGTCCATGCTCTTAGCGGTCTAGGTTCGGATATTGAGTTCAATTCTTCGGATCAATCCATGACACTGTCTTTCCTTCCGGAGTTTCGTGCTAAGAACCAGTCCGCTCAGGCGTCCTCTCCTTCAGTGACAGTTCAGAGTCTTTGCACCATTCTGGCTCCTGATGACACCGACAGATTCCTATGTCCAGTTAGAGCCCTTCGGTTATACTTGAAGAGAACTTCTCAGTTCCGAGGGCACAAACGACGCCTGTTCGTTTCACTGAATGACAAATACATGAAAGACATTTCGAAATCCACCATTTCTAGGTGGCTGATAGATGCTATAAAATTAGCATACTCAAACGCTGACAAATCCTTGCCCCAAAACCCCCTGAGAGCCCATGAAATTCGGGCTATCAGCTCCTCCTTGGCCATGATCAAGGGTGTGGCCTTATCCAGCGTCTTGGAGGCCGCCTACTGGAAGTCAGAGACCACGTTCTTGAACTTCTATCTACGACATTTCTCCGCCAGGAGACAAAATGATACCTACGGCATCAGGAAGCTGGTGCTGGCACAGACCCCTGTCTCCTTGGTCTAACGGTAATTTATGTTGTTATTGTTTATTGGGATGCATATATATGTATATGCCTGTTGGGGGAATGAAATTATATGTTCATACGGATGCTTCCGGTGCTATCACGGGGATACCCTGGGTAATCCCGCTTTTTGGATATAATGGGTATGAAATGTTTGCTCTTTGTTGGAAAGTTAAAAATTCAACAATGTTTTTTCTTACCCACCTCCTCGTTGGGAAACAACTCATTCGTAGTGAAACGGTAACATGATAGAATAGATTGGATGATTTTAGTTAATATAACTATCTATTCTATCTATATACTTACCGTTTCACTACGATCAAAGGTTCCCACCCACCTCCCTCCGACGAAAACATCGTTGCGAGTCGATTAGTCAAAAAATTTATCATGATTCAAAGTTGGCTCCCCGGAAGTGACGTCAGGAAGGGGATCCACAGCAGCTCAGTGGTATTGCTAAACCAGACCAAGGGAAGTAAGTTAGTCTTGTGAAGACTAAGACTTTTTTGGTCTTTGGTAATTGGCATTAGCTCCAAATTGGAAGAGATAACTCATTCGTAGTGAAACGGTAAGTATATAGATAGAATAGATAGTTATATTAACTAAAATCATCCAATCTAATTTAATCATACTATACCAACACTCAAAACAACTGCATTAGCCTAAAACAACCTGGAACCTTACCCTAGCACATAGCTAAAACGAAAGTGGCCCCAAGGGACTGCACCCATACCGCAGGGAGTAGCGGGAGTGACTCCCCTTACTTCCGGGTATGACGCGCACCCTTGGGGCACCGGATATGTCATTCTTAAATTTTCCAGCCTTTCTTCCACACCTGGGCCTACCCTGCTCCGCCTTTTCTGACTCTTGTCTATCTGGTGGGTTCGTTCCGTTTCTTAGCTTTGTTCTATTCAGTTTCTTGGGAAGGCTGTTAGTCTTCCTATCGATATTATTTCATTGTCATTTACTTGGTGTTCGTTTTAGTTGAAAAATTATTTCGTTCACTCTCTTGTTCGTTTTCGGGGTGGCGTCAGCCATTATGGCTTCTTGCACCCCTCGGTTTCCACTTCGGGCAAAGCAGTTTCTGCTTCGGTTGTTTTTCTGTTTCCAAGTCAGTTGACTCTTCTTCTCTCACTAGGGACCCTTTGGGCAGGTTCTCTTAATCTTCTCAAGAAGTTTTCGTCTAAATCCTCTCACAAATCCTACGTCTAGCAAACAGTCCAGTCACAGTCCGTTTCGGTTACACCGGCCTAACCGGTTTCGGAGCCCATTCCAGTTTCTCTCCCTTCGGAGGTTTCTGCTCCTTCTCCTTTTCCGTTGGACTCGCAGGCTTTGTACTACGTCACTTGGACTCTTCGGGTTTCAGGGTTCTCCCTTTCGCATCGACAGAATCTTCCTCCTACTTCGGTTCTATGAGTAGGCCAGAGAGGGTTCCGCCAGTTGTCTCTTCTAACGTGAGACTGTCACTGGCGCAGCCCTCTCTCCTTCTTCTGTTCACAGGCTTGCCTCCAGGAGGCCCTTGTCCGCTAAGGCCAGCGTCGACCTCAACAGGGATAGGAAATCCCTTTCCACCTCTGGTTTCCGTCCTGTGGGCTTGATGTTTACGGAACAGAGAGGCTCCCCTCCGGGGAGCTTGCCTAGTGACAGAGGTGACTCCTCTGTCACCAGACTGGCCAGTCTGTCAGGCAATCATCCGGTGGTACCTGGGAGGTACCTCCAGGATCGGGAACGGCCTGTTCCCTTTCCTGAGTCCGGGCTCAAATCCTCCACTCAGTTCGAGGGAGAGGTTACCAGGACAGTCAAATCGGTCGGTGCGGGGCACCTTCAATACCGATAAGAGTCCATACCCCCCTCCCGGGGGATGGCTCTCCAGTGATCCTGGCACTGGCGCGGTTGGGGCCTCTTGGCAGTCCCACCGCAACCGGAAATTCGCTTCTCCCGGTTGTGAGACGGTTTCCTCCGGTTCTCCCGGTGTTTACCCGGTTTCACCCGGTATTCATCCGGTTTCTCCCGGTTGTCTCCCGGTTGCTTGGTCAACACGGGCATACCGGGAAAGGGTTCGTCTAGAACCGGAAAATTCCGATGATGAATTACCGGTTCGTTCCTCCGGTTTGGGTCAACCGGGAATGTCCATACGCTCGCACGGAGGATCACGTTCTCCCGGTTCCTGCCGGTGTTCAGAGATCCTCTCACTCCCAACCGGCAGAGCCCTCACGGTTGTGAGACGGTTTCCTCCGGTTCTCCCGGTGCTTACCCGGTTTCATCCGGTTTCTCCCGGTTGTCTCCCGGTTGCTTGGCCAACGCGGACATACCGGGGGATGGCACGGTTGGAGCCTCTTGGCTTTCCCACCGCAACCGGTTATTTGCCTTTCCCGGTTGCGAGACCGTTTCCTCCGGTTCTCCCGGTGTTTACCCGGTAATCATCCGGTTGTCTCCCGGTTGCTTGGCCAACGCGGACATACCGGGAAAGGGTTCGCCTAGAACCGGAAAATTCCGATGATGAATTTCCGGTTCGTTCCTCCGGTTTGGGTCAACCGGGAATGTCCCGCTCGCACGGAGGACGCCACGTTCTCCCGGTTCCGGCCGGTGTTCAGTGATCCTCTCACTCCCTACCGGCAGAGCCCTCTGCCAGGCATGGCCTCCGGTGGTGTTTGACTCTTGGGCCGCCCTTATCAGAAGCTTCAACGGCCAGACCCCTCCAGGGAATTCTCTGAGTTTCAGTCCGACTTTGAGTCAGACATGGAACTGGACCCTCAGTCGGAGGTCCCTCACTCTCTCACTGAGTCCTCGGTTCAGAATCTTCTCAAGATTTTGTCTCGATCGTGCCCTTACGTGGTACCTGTGCGTTCCTCCCATCAGGAGTCCGCCACTGATCACGCGGTTGGCTCTCTTCTGCAGGCCAAGAGCTCCTTGACTCTCCAAGCCCCCTCCTTCCCGGAGGATTTGGTGGTTAAAGCGGAGTTCACGTTGAGGACCGGCAAGGTCCTTTCGTTGAAACAGATTGCTGAGGCTAATCTGGGGCGTTCTCAGCCGGCCTCGTCTCAGTTCGGTTCCTTTTTGGTACCTGGATTCAGACCTTTCGTCCCCCTACCGACGGAATACCTGCCCTTCCCCTCCGTCTCCAAACCTTCTTCTGAGGAGGTGGAGTCCTTGGGGTCCTGCTGCTGTTCCTCCCGTCACGTTCAAGTCTCTCGAGGAATCTCTGTCTGGTTCTCTCAGGGCTTGTGGCATGGCCACCTCTCTCGTGCAAACCTTGGCGGAGTCTCTAGGCAATTCAGCCTCTGATTCACCGGCGGTTTTTCAGTTCTTTGATCAGGTGGATGAAGCTTCCGTTGGAGTCTCTCTAGCCCTTTTGGGCAATGTGCTACAGAGCCTCTCTGATGTCACGGCTGGTTTGAAGGTTCAAACCTGTGCCTTGGCCCGGGATTCTTTCTGGCGCAGAACAGGTCTCTTTCGTCCAGGGAAAAGGAGCGTTTTGCGCTCTCTTCCCCTTCCGGAGTCGGGCTTGTTCGGGGAAGAATCGGTTCCCCCAGTTCTCGAGTCCTCTTCAAAGAGGAAGTCAGCTGATAGCCAGAAGGCTATCTATCGGGCCCTGTTGAACCAGCCCCGTCCCAACCATTTCGTCCGGGGTACTTCGCGTCCCGCTCTAGGAGTGTGGGATACTCCTCTAGGCCTCCTCCCCAGTTCAAGGCCTTGAGGCCCCCCTTCCCAGTCTTCTCGTGGCAACAGGAGGCCGAGCCTTCCAAGAAACGGCGATCCTGTCCGTTGGAGATCCTCCAGAGGAAGTGGAGGACCTTCTCTTGAAGGGCGCGGGCGCGAGTGAACGATCCCAGTCCGGGACGATCCCAGTCGGGTTTCTATTCCCGACTTTTTCAACCGGTCCTGTCAACCGGTTTTATCAAAATTCCCGACCGTTTTCGGCCCATTCTGACTCTAATTGGCCGGCGATCTCTTAGGCCGTTTAAAGGGTTTTTTGGTTCTTCTGTTCTTCTTCGGAGCTCCTTCCTCTGGCCTGGGTATACAAGGCGGTCAGGCCCTTGCAGAGAGAAGTCAGAGTGCGCACTCCTTCTTTCACGGTTTCAACCATGAGTTGTTCAACCTGTTGACTCGTTCGGCCGTTCCAGTCATCCTGTTTCGGACTGGTTCCGTCCCGATCTGGCTTTAACTGTCCGGCTAGCATGATCTTCCCTTCTCAGCCGTCAGATCACCGAACGGCACAGCTTTCAACCTAAAGTTGTTCGACGGGGTGATTTTTGCCTTCCTTCAGGCCCCCCCCCCTTTTTTGGTCTTCGGCGTCTCGTTCCGACCGTTTTTTATGGTTTAGGTCGAGGTGTGTCATCGTCACGTTTGCACACTGTTTCGCTTTTTGTCTACATGTTTTCCTTTTCGGTGGGGACTTTTCCGCGTCATCTGGTTCGATTTGACGTCATGCGATAGCAACTATGTTGCTGTTGCTGTCTGTTCCTACTTCATAGGCAGTTTTTTATTTTTATTTTACCTCCCTACCGATCGAATTGTCTCCGCTGGTTTTTCACCCAGTCAACGGGGGTCCCTTTCGTCGGTCTTAGCATGTAGAGTTGGTTACGAAGTGCAGTCGCACATTCGTACCGTGGTTTCTCAGTTTGCTAGGTCAGAGGCTGAATCTGCTGCTCTTGCGGATTCTCATCCTAGTACTAGCTGTCTCTATCCCGCCATCGGTCCTTTGCTTGCCCGACATTCTGAACTAGTCTTGTCCAGTTTGTTTTCTGACCCAGACTCGCCCCTTCGATCGATATTTTCCAGTTCGAAAGGGCGTAGCAGTGTGTAGTGGCCCGGTCCGGCCACTCATAGTCCGTAATGTATCAGGCCTTGGCTGCTCTAGGTGACTCGATGCGGAGTTTGTCTTCTTCAGTATGAGTTCCATGGCCTTAGGTGCTACCGTACCGCTAAGCTGTACGCCACCACTGTCTCGCACTTCTTCCTGAAGTGCATGCCGTTGTATTCCTCCCCTCTGATGGCACTAATCCCCCGGGTGTTGAAGAAGTCCTCCGGGAGCACCCGGACTTGATTCTCGTCACACCAATGTGGCCCACGAGCCATTGGTTCCCAGAGCTCCTCGACATGGCGCAAGACGGTCCTCTTCCGCTCAATCTCACTCCCGCCACTCTTCTTCAGTCAAGAAGCGGGGTCGGACACCCTTGCCCTTCAAGGCTAAACCTGGTCGCATTGCGGCTGTCCGACTAGGCCTTCGCTCTCAGGGGTTTTCCACGCGCACCGTGGATCTGTTGGCCGCCTCTCGGCGTAAGTCTACAAACGATCTGTATGATCTTCGCTGGGCCACCTGGTTTGCGTTTTGTCAGGAGAGAAAGTTTGACCCGCTTCGTCCCTCAACGGTTCAGTTCGTGGAGTTCCTCTCTCACTTGCTTAGAACTAGGAACTCTTCCTCTCAAACCTTGTCAGGTTATAGGGCGGTCTTGATTAGCACGATCTCGTTGTCTTTAGGTTCCAAGTTTACGGGGAATCTCTCGGCTTTGCCAGTTTCTCACTTCCTGGACGCTGTGCGCCTCCAAGCCCCGTCCAGAACGGTCCAGTGTCCTCAGTGGGACATCTTTTTGGTTCTGGTTTTTCTCTGGGTCAAATTTGAACCCCTGGAGTCGTTGTCTCTTAAGCTTCTGACTCTCAAGACAGTTTTTTCTCATTTCTTTCGCCACTCCCGTCGCATCAGTGGTTTGCATGCTCTGAGTGGTCTCACCAAGGATGTCAGTTCGAGGAGGACTTCTCGTCTGTCTCCCTTTCTTTTCTCCCGGAGTTCCGTGCAAAGAACCAGTCTGGTTATGTTTCCTCTCCCTTGGTCTCTTTTTCGAGTCTTCGCTCCGTTCTGGGTCCTGATGATCGTGATATCTTCCTCTGCCCCGTTAGGGCTCTTCGTTCTTATCTGGCTCGTACCAAGTCCTTCAGAAGGGCTAAACGTCGCCTGTTCGTCTCCTTTAATCCCAAGTACTGCAGCGATGTGGCTAAGGGTACTGTGTCCCGTTGGTTCCTCGACCTCATTAAGTTGGCCTATGCCCGCTCGCTGGTTAGGTTACCTGATAACCCCATTCGCGCCCACGAGTTGCGGGCCATCAGCTCTTCCCTGGCGGTAGTCAAGGGTGTCCCTCTTGTGAAGGTTATGGCCTCAGCGTTCTGGTAGTCGCAGAACACCTTTCTTCAGTTTTACCTGAGGGATATCTCTGCTCAGGGCGAAGACGACTCCTTTTCCATCTAGAAGGTGGTCGTTTCGCAGGTCCCGGTCTCCTTGTAGTGTGAGTTCCGGTGTTTTTTGTGCCTCTGTTTTTTCTCTGTGTTCTTTGGTATATCATTGACATGACTGTTTGGGGGTATTTATTTGCATATTTTCAGGGATGTTGTACATCTTTCGGGGGATTCTCTTAGGAGTGTTTCCCTCTTTTACTGATATGCTTTTGGGGTTGTTGGTGTGTCAGTTGGCACGCATCACCCTCCACCACGGTGGTAATCTGCAGTTGTTTTGAGTGTTGGTATAGTATGATTAAATTAGATTGGTGGATTTTGATTAATCCTACTATCTATTTAATTTAATACTTACCAACACTCAAAACAAAAAATGTTCCCTCCCAGCCTCCCTCCTGATGCGGGGCTGTAAAATTACACGAATGACATATCCGGTGCCCCAAGGGTGCGCGTCATACCCGGAAGTAAGGGGAGTCACTCCCGCTACTCCCTGCGGTATGGGTGCAGTCCCTTGGGGCCACTTTCGTTTTAGCTATGTGCTAGGGTAAGGTTCCAGGTTGTTTTAGGCTAATGCAGTTGTTTTGAGTGTTGGTAAGTATTAAATTAAATAGATAGTAGGATTAATCAAAATCCACCAATCTAATTTAATCATACTATACCAACACTCAAAACAACTGCATTAGCCTAAAACAACCTGGAACCTTACCCTAGCACATAGCTAAAACGAAAGTGGCCCCAAGGGACTGCACCCATACCGCAGGGAGTAGCGGGAGTGACTCCCCTTACTTCCGGGTATGACGCGCACCCTTGGGGCACCGGATATGTCATTCTTGAATTTTCCAGCCATACTTCCACACCTGGGCCTACCCTGCTCCGCCTTTTCTACTCTTGTAGCTTTCTGGTGGGTTTGTTCCTTTTCTTAGCTTGTTCTACTTCTTTTCTTGGGAAGCCTGTTAGTCTTCCTATCGTTATTATTTCATTGTCATTTACGGGGTGTTCGTTTTAGTTCAAATTATTTCGTTCACTCTCTTGTTTGTGTTCGGGGTGGCGTCGGCCATTATGGCTTCTTCCACCCCTTCGGTTCCCACTTCGAGTAAAGCAGTTTCTGCTTCTCTTGTTTCGGTTTCCAAGTCGGATGACCCTTCTTCTCTCGCTAGGGACCCTTTGGGCAGGTTCTCTAAATCTTCTCTAGAGTCCTCTTCAAAATCTTCTCACAAATCTTCGTCTCGTTCGAGCAAACAGTCTCATTCTCAGTCTGTTTCGGTTACACCGGCTAAACCGGTTTCAGAGCCCGCTCCAGTCTCTCTCCCTTTGGAGGTTTCTGCTCCTTCTCCTTTTCCGTTGGACTCTCAGGTTTTTTACGACGCCTTCTTTCGTCAATTGGACTCTTCGGGTTTCAGAGTTCTCCCTGTCACTTCGACAGAATCTTCCTCCTACTTCGGTTCTATGAGTAGGCCAGAGAAGGTTCCGCCAGTTGTCTCTTCGCGTGAGACCGTCACTGGCGCAACCCTCTCTCCTTCGTCTGTTCACAGGCTTGCCTCCAGGAGGCCCTTATCCACTAAGGCCAGCGTCAACCTCAACAGGGATAGGAATCCCTCTCCACCTCTGGTTTCCGTCCTGTGGGCATGATGTTTACGGAACAGAGAGGCTCCCCTCCGGGGAGCTTGCCTAGTGACAGAGGTGACTCCTCTGTCACCGGACTGGCTAGTCTGTCAGGCAATCATCCGGTGGTACCTGGGAGGTACCTCCAGGATCGGGAACGGCCTGTTCCCTTTCCTGAGTCCGGGCTCAAATCCTCCACTCATTTTGAGGGAGAAGTTACCAGGACAGTCAAATCGGTCGGTGCGGGGCACCTTCATACCGATAAGAGTCCATACCCCCCTCCCGGGGGATGGCTCTCCAGTGTTCCTGGCACTGGCGCGGCTGGGGCCTCTTGGCAGTCCCGCCGCAACCGGAAAATCGCTTCTCCCGGTTGTGAGACGGTTTCCTCCGGTTCTCCCGGTGTTTACCCGGTTTCACCCGGTATTCATCCGGTTTCTCCCGGTTGTCTCCCGGTTGCTTGGTCAACACGGGCATACCGGGAAAGGGTTCGCCTAGAACCGGAAAATTCCGATGATGAATTTCCGGTTCGTTCCTCCGGTTTGGGTCAACCGGGAATGTCTCGCTCGCACGGAGGGCGTCACGTTCTCCCGGTTCCTGCCGGTGTTCAGAGATCCTCTCACTCCCAACCGGCAGAGCCCTCACGGTTGTGAGACGGTTTCCTCCGGTTCTCCCGGTGCTTACCCGGTTTCACCCGGTCCGGTTTTCTCCCGGTTGTCTCCCGGTTGCTTGGCCAACGCGGACATACCGGGGGATGGCACGGTTGGAGCCTCTTGGCTTTCCCACCGCAACCGGTTATTTGCCTTTCCCGGTTGCGAGACCGTTTCCTCCGGTTCTCCCGGTGTTTACCCGGTAATCATCCGGTTGTCTCCCGGTTGCTTGGCCAACGCGGACATACCGGGAAAGGGTTCGCCTAGAACCGGAAAATTCCGATGATGAATTTCCGGTTCGTTCCTCCGGTTTGGGTCAACCGGGAATGTCCCGCTCGCACGGAGGACGCCACGTTCTCCCGGTTCCGGCCGGTGTTCAGTGATCCTCTCACTCCCTACCGGCAGAGCCCTCTGCCAGGCATGGCCTCCGGTGGTGTTTGACTCTTGGGCCGCCCTTATCAGAAGCTTCAACGGCCAGACCCCTCCAGGGAATTCTCTGAGTTTCAGTCCGACTTTGAGTCAGACATGGAACTGGACCCTCAGTCGGAGGTCCCTCACTCTCTCACTGAGTCCTCGGTTCAGAATCTTCTCAAGATTTTGTCTCGATCGTGCCCTTACGTGGTACCTGTGCGTTCCTCCCATCAGGAGTCCGCCACTGATCACGCGGTTGGCTCTCTTCTGCAGGCCAAGAGCTCCTTGACTCTCCAAGCCCCCTCCTTCCCGGAGGATTTGGTGGTTAAAGCGGAGTTCACGTTGAGGACCGGCAAGGTCCTTTCGTTGAAACAGATTGCTGAGGCTAATCTGGGGCGTTCTCAGCCGGCCTCGTCTCAGTTCGGTTCCTTTTTGGTACCTGGATTCAGACCTTTCGTCCCCCTACCGACGGAATACCTGCCCTTCCCCTCCGTCTCCAAACCTTCTTCTGAGGAGGTGGAGTCCTTGGGGTCCTGCTGCTGTTCCTCCCGTCACGTTCAAGTCTCTCGAGGAATCTCTGTCTGGTTCTCTCAGGGCTTGTGGCATGGCCACCTCTCTCGTGCAAACCTTGGCGGAGTCTCTAGGCAATTCAGCCTCTGATTCACCGGCGGTTTTTCAGTTCTTTGATCAGGTGGATGAAGCTTCCGTTGGAGTCTCTCTAGCCCTTTTGGGCAATGTGCTACAGAGCCTCTCTGATGTCACGGCTGGTTTGAAGGTTCAAACCTGTGCCTTGGCCCGGGATTCTTTCTGGCGCAGAACAGGTCTCTTTCGTCCAGGGAAAAGGAGCGTTTTGCGCTCTCTTCCCCTTCCGGAGTCGGGCTTGTTAGGGGAAGAATCGGTTCCCCCAGTTCTCGAGTCCTCTTCAAAGAGGAAGTCAGCTGATAGCCAGAAGGCTATCTATCGGGCCCTGTTGAACCAGCCCCGTCCCAACCATTTCGTCCGGGGTACTTCGCGTCCCGCTCTAGGAGTGTGGGATACTCCTCTAGGCCTCCTCCCCAGTTCAAGGCCTTGAGGCCCCCCTTCCCAGTCTTCTCGTGGCAACAGGAGGCCGAGCCTTCCAAGAAACGGCGATCCTGTCCGTTGGAGATCCTCCAGAGGAAGTGGAGGACCTTCTCTTGAAGGGCGCGGGCGCGAGTGAACGATCCCAGTCCGGTTTTCTATTCCCGACTTTTTCTCAAAATTCCCGACCGTTTTCGGCCCATTCTGACTCTAATTGGCCGGCGATCTCTTAGGCCGTTTAAAGGGTTTTTTGTTCTTCTTCGGAGCTCCTTCCTCTGGCCTGGGTATACATAGGCCCTTGCAGAGAGAAGTCAGAGTGCGCACTCCTTCTTTCACGGTTTCAACCATGAGTTGTTCAACCTGTTGACTCGTTCGGCCGTTCCAGTCATCCTGTTTCGGACTGGTTCCGTCCCGATCTGGCTTTAACTGTCCGGCTAGCATGATCTTCCCTTCTCAGCCGTCAGATCACCGAACGGCACAGCTTTCAACCTAAAGTTGTTCCACGGGGTGATTTTTGCCTTCCTTCAGGCCCCCCCCCCTTTTTTGGTCTTCGGCGTCTCGTTCCGACCGTTTTTTATGGTTTAGGTCGAGGTGTGTCATCGTCACGTTTGCTCACTGTTTCGCTTTTTGTCTACATGTTTTCCTTTTCGGTGGGGACTTTTCCGCGTCATCTGGTTCGATTTGACGTCATGCGATAGCAACTATGTTGCTGTTGCTGTCTGTTCCTACTTCATAGGCAGTTTTTTATTTTTATTTTACCTCCCTACCGATCGAATTGTCTCCGCTGGTTTTTCACCCAGTCAACGGGGGTCCCTTTCGTCGGTCTTAGCATGTAGAGTTGGTTACGAAGTGCAGTCGCACATTCGTACCGTGGTTTCTCAGTTTGCTAGGTCAGAGGCTGAATCTGCTGCTCTTGCGGATTTTCATCCTAGTACTAGCTGTCTCTATCCCGCCATCGGTCCTTTGCTTGCCCGACATTCTGAACTAGTCTTGTCCAGTTTGTTTTCTGACCCAGACTCGCCCCTTCGATCGATATTTTCCAGTTCGAAAGGGCGTAGCAGTGTGTAGTGGCCCGGTCCGGCCACTCATAGTCCGTAATGTATCAGGCCTTGGCTGCTCTAGGTGACTCGATGCGGAGTTTGTCTTCTTCAGTATGAGTTCCATGGCCTTAGGTGCTACCGTACCGCTAAGCTGTACGCCACCACTTCTCGCACTTCTTCCTGAAGTGCATGCCGTTGTATTCCTCCCCTCTGATGGCACTAATCCCCCGGGTGTTGAAGAAGTCCTTCGGGAGCACCCGGACTTGATTCTCGTCACACCAATGTGGCCCAGGAGCCATTGGTTCCCAGAGCTCCTCGACATGGCGCAAGACGGTCCTCTTCCGCTCAATCTCACTCCCGCCACTCTTCTTCAGTCAAGAAGCGGGGTCGGACACCCTTGCCCTTCAAGGCTAACCTGGTCGCATTGCGGCTGTCCGACTAGGCCTTCGCTCTCAGGGGTTTTTTTCCACGCGCACCGTGGATCTGTTGGCCTCCTCTCGGCGTAAGTCTACAAACGATCTGTATGATCTTCGCCGGGCCACCTGGTTTGCGTTTTGTCAGGAGAGAAAGTTTGACCCGCTTCGTCCCTCAACGGTTCAGTTCGTGGAGTTCCTCTCTCACTTGCTTAGAACTAGGAACTCTTCCTCTCAAACCTTGTCAGGTTATAGGGCGGTCTTGATTAGCACGATCTCGTTGTCTTTAGGTTCCAAGTTTACGGGGAATCTCTCGGCTTTGCCAGTTTCTCACTTCCTGGACGCTGTGCGCCTCCAAGCCCCGTCCAGAACGGTCCAGTGTCCTCAGTGGGACATCTTTTTGGTTCTGGTTTTTCTCTGGGTCAAATTTGAACCCCTGGAGTCGTTGTCTCTTAAGCTTCTGACTCTCAAGACAGTTTTTTGCTCATTTCTTTCGCCACTCCCGTCGCCTCAGTGGTTTGCATGCTCTGAGAGGTCTCACCAAGGATGTCAGTTCGGAGGACTTCTCGTCTGTCTCCCTTTCTTTTCTCCCGGAGTTCCGTGCAAGAACCAGTCTGGTTATGTTTCCTCTCCCTTGGCCTCTTTTTCGAGTCTTCGCTCCGTTCTGGGTCCTGATGATCGTGATTTCTTCCTCTGCCCCGTTAGGGCTCTTCGTTCTTATCTGGCTCGTACCAAGTCCTTCAGAAGGGCTAAACGTCGCCTGTTCGTCTCCTTTAATCCCAAGTACTGCAGCGATGTGGCTAAGGGTACTGTGTCCCGTTGGTTCCTCGACCTCATTAAGTTGGCCTATGCCCGCTCGCTGGTTAGGTTACCTGATAACCCCATTCGCGCCCACGAGTTGCGGGCCATCAGCTCTTCCCTGGCGGTAGTCAAGGGTGTCCCTCTTGTGAAGGTTATGGCCTCAGCGTTCTGGTAGTCGCAGAACACCTTTCTTCAGTTTTTACCTGAGGGATATCTCTGCTCAGGGCGAAGACGACTCCTTTTCCATCTAGAAGGTGGTCGTTTCGCAGGTCCCGGTCTCCTTGTAGTGTGAGTTCCGGTGTTTTTTGTGCCTCTGTTTTTTCTCTGTGTTCTTTGGTATATCATTGACATGACTGTTTGGGGGTATTTATTTGCATATTTTCAGGGATGTTGTACATCTTTCGGGGGATTCTCTTAGGAGTGTTTCCCCTCTTTTACTGGTATGCTTTTGGGGTTGTTGGTGTGTCAGTTGGCACGCATCACCCTCCACCACGGTGGTAATCTGCAGTTGTTTTGAGTGTTGGTATAGTATGATTAAATTAGATTGGTGGATTTTGATTAATCCTACTATCTATTTAATTTAATACTTACCAACACTCAAAACAAAAAATGTTCCCTCCCAGCCTCCCTCCTGATGCGGGGCTGTAAAATTACACGAATGACATATCCGGTGCCCCAAGGGTGCGCGTCATACCCGGAAGTAAGGGGAGTCACTCCCGCTACTCCCTGCGGTATGGGTGCAGTCCCTTGGGGCCACTTTCGTTTTAGCTATGTGCTAGGGTAAGGTTCCAGGTTGTTTTAGGCTAATGCAGTTGTTTTGAGTGTTGGTAAGTATTAAATTAAATAGATAGTAGGATTAATCAAAATCCACCATTTTGCACCAAAGGTACTCATTTCAGCTATCCAGACTACTCAAGACTTGTGTAGGGGGATAAACAGGTCTACATGTGTTTGATTGTTGCCTTGTTTTGTATTTTTGTTATGCATGTACCTCACCTGGGGGCCGTTTCACAGGAGCGAACGCTCGTAGCTGTTTGCACAATTCGGCAAGAACGGTCCTAAGAAACGCCTGTGTTTGCCGATAGTTTGGTTAACGTTTTGCTTCTCTTGCAAACCAACCACTTGGCGAACTATCACATGATTTGCACGGGGTTAGCCCCTTGACTGCCACCAACGTATCACGTACTGACCTGATGGCATCACTGATGATGTCATGAGATGAAGAGGAATAACCCTGATATGCTGGCTTTTGCTCTAACACAGTCAAGAGAGTTATATCCCCAGACCATTTTTGCCAGATTGTCTATCAATTGTCTTTTTTATGGCATGATTTGTCCAGTTATTTTTTTCTTCAATTTTCTTTGGCAGTCAAGGGGTTAATACATTTCTTGTTGTTGATTGGGCAATTAAGGTTTGGTTAAAATATAAAAAAATTGGGACCAATCAGACAAGAGCTTGTAATATTTTTCCACAAACGTTTAACATTTTTATTTAGACCTCTTTCGGTACAAATGTATTTCGCGCAGCGAGCGAGCTTTAGTGAAATTCGACCCTGGTTACTCTACACATTCCTACACAGTTTGGACCTCTGCCTCATTTAAGAATTGATAATTACACACTTTGATTCTTCGACTGCTACTACATCTTTTCAGTGAACTGTGCTTGACAGGTTTGATGACTAATACTACAATATGATATTCTATGGTATGAGGTTTGTCTATGTGCGCTTGCTGCCTAACATAATTCCATGCTTTTTTGTTGTTTTTTTTTAACCAGGTGACTCAAATGAAACTGAAGGATTCCAGGATCAAGCTGATGAATGAGGTTCTCAATGGGATCAAGGTGAGGAAGCCAAGTGAAGTCTTTCCAGGAAACCAAGTGTCAATTTGCTGGGCTCAGTGTAGACCCCCAAGCGAATTATAAAACACTGCATGTTACTGTAGAAAATGTTGTGTGACTGCTCTTCACCATCACTTCACCAAGAAATATTAAGAGATAAAATCATTACTTTCAATGTAGGTTCTGTGGCACATTTTCAGCAAAGCAATCCTTGATGGTTTTAATGCATAGGAGCATGCAGTCTGTTTTATCATTTGCTTTGGGGATCTACACTAAGCCCAGCAAATTTTGAACCAAGACTGTATTTGATCAGCTATTCAGACTACTCGTAGCTTTTGTAAGGGGTAATCAGGTCTGATTTAATGATTTTACAGGGTTCATTCTATTTTCAAAATCAGGTGGTCAGAATAAGCGCATGAAATATGTTTCTAGACTTATAAGGGGATACTTGCATATTGTAGGGGGGGCTCTCTTGTTGTTGTTGTTGTTGTCCCTGGCTAAAAGACTCCAGGGATCATCCCAACAGCCAAAGCTCTTGAACACTATGGTACAAATGCCGCAGCTAGGGATGAGAACATTACGTGCGTGACCGTTTTTGATTACCCCGCCACGTGGCAGCCACACTCGGACTTCGGAGGATGTCTCTCTTTATAATTCTTAACATTATTATTTTTTAAATTGCCTCGGGTGAAGATTTGCTACAATCAGTGACGCACTGGTTTGAAACCCTGTGCGTCATATGGCAGTTTTTGAACGTCACAGACGTACATATTTGCCTCAAAGTTAACACTTTTATAAAAAAGATATTGCCCCGTTTGTTGGCAGGTGCTGAAGTTGTACGCGTGGGAGAGGTCTTTCCAGGAGCAGATTCTGGTGATCCGCAGCCAGGAGCTGGAGGTGCTGAAGAAGTCGGCCTACCTCAATGCCTGCAGCTCCTTCTTCTGGTCCTGCGCACCTTACTTTGTGAGAGAGAGAGTTTGATTCTGTCATAAATGGTACCTGATTGTGTGCAAAACTGTGTGTCATGTATTTTTCTTAACCACTTCGCCGCCAGTCATTTTTTGCCAACATTATCCAGTAAACTTACATGGGTAAAGAAAATATTTTGTCTGAAATATTGGGGATTCCTTTACTACATGCTTTTAAAAAAAAGGCCTACCCTTAACTCCCAAAATCAAGAACACAAAAATCACTGGATAACAGACCCTGAAATCAAGATTTATAATGACATGCGTGTTAAATCATTATGGTGCAAAAATGCGACGTTGGCAGCGAAAGGGTTAATAGTGAAATTATTTCAATTTTTTGGCAATTAAAGCAATGATTAGTTATTCAGAGAGAGAGGGAGATAGATTCAAACTGTGTGTCTCAAGTGCTGTACTTGGTCACCGGTATTTCCATTTGTTTGAAGAAAGATGTGATTATTTCAAGAAAGAGTGAGTAATGGAGACAATGAGAGAGGTGGTTGTCAGGGGAGATTGTGCTTAGGTCTCCAGGGAGAGTATCTGTGAATGGGGATCAGCGTTTCTTTCTTTATGGGGGGCTTTACTTAGAGCATACTGATAGTTGAAGGAGAAAATACAATCAGTTCAAACACTAACAAAAACAAAACAAAATGCTTGTTTCACTGCATTTAACCCTTTCAACGCTAGTCATTTTTTAGCCAAAACTTTCCATTAAACTTACCTGGCCAGAGAAAAGATTCTGTCTGCAATATTTGGGGATTCCTCTGTGACATGCATAAAATAAGGCCTCTCCTTAACTCCCAAAATTAAGAACATAATGTCACTGGATACCAGACCCTCATTTGATGCCTTTAAGTGATCTGACATGGGTGTTATATCATTGTTGTGCCATGAGGCGACAGTGGCGATGAAAGGGTTAAAGAAGGTTGTTATCAGGTTTCTCTGACGACATTTGCAATGTACTCATTGTCATATTCTCACAACACACTCGATAAAGAGAAGGCATTTGTGTTATCGCTGTCCTGTTCAACGTAAGAAGTAGTAGTACAGTAGCATTAAAGTTGTTTTGTGGCAAGTTTCTTTGATGACAGTTGTAGTGTAAACGCTGTGGGGTTCAGGAAACGTGCTGGATGCAAAGGTGTTTGTGTCATTATTGTTCAACATTTTGATTATGGTATTGTTGTAATGAACTCGTCTCTTGGCAGGCTTCCCTGATGACATTTGCAGTGTGCGCTCTGTCGGAATCTCACAACACGCTTAATGCAGAGAAGGCTTCTTTTTTTTATATCGCTGTCAAGTAGTAGTTGTATAGTAGTAGTAAAATTGTTTGGTGGCAGGTTTCCCTGACAACATTTGCTGTGTACACGCTGTCGGATTCTGACAATGTGCTGGATGCGGAGAAGGCGTTTGTGTCGCTGTCGCTGTTCAACATCATGCGCTTCCCCATGTCCATGCTGCCCAATGTCATCACCAACATCGTGCAGGTGAGGCCACCTGTACAATATCATTATGGAGTCCTGGAAAACTCATCTGAATTGTCTTTTTTTTTAATCTCTCACAGTTTATCTCTCTCAATTGCTTTCTATGTCTCTCTCTTTCTCTCTCATGAGTATTGTTCTGTTACTTTGTATTTGGATGATTGATTTTGTGTACTTTTGCAATATTGTCACACACCCTTCCAAATGGGGCGATGCCTTTTCGGGAATAAAACATTGTCATTCTCTCTCTCTCTCTCTCTCTCTCTCTCTCTCTCTCTCTCTCTCTCTCTCTCTCTCTCTCTCTCATATGTGTGTCTGTCTTTTTTTTGGGTCTGTCTTTTTTTTTTTAGTGCCTAAGACGAGAACAAAAGTGCATGTTCTCGTTTATAAAACATTCAAGACTGCAGTGATGTCCTATCTTTTTTCGATCCTCGGTACATCACACTGCAAGAGTGTACAAGTTTGTGAAGGGCACATCACTCTGGTTTAAATCTGAAATATGTTGTGCCTAGGGGCCCGCTTGTCCTTGTTTTAAAAGGAATCTGTTGTGCCCACAGGCCCATGTGTCCCTGTTGCTGTTTTGATGCACTGAGATCTGTTGTGCCCACAGGCCCATGTGTCCCTGTTGCTGTTTTGCTGCACTGAGATCCGTTGTGCCCACAGGCCCATGTGTCCCTGTTGCTGTTTTGATGCACTGAGATCTGTTGTGCCCACAGGCCCATGTGTCCCTGTTGCTGTTTTGATGCACTGAGATATGTTGTGCCCACAGGCCCATGTGTCCCTGTTGCTGTTTTGATGCACTGAGATCTGTTGTGCCCACAGGCCCATGTGTCCCTGTTGCTGTTTTGCTGCACTGAGATCCGTTGTGCCCACAGGCCCATGTGTCCCTGTTGCTGTTTTGATGCACTGAGATCTGTTGTGCCCACAGGCCCATGTGTCCCTGTTGCTGTTTTGATGCACTGAGATATGTTGTGCCCACAGGCCCATGTATCCATGTTGCTCTGTTTTGATGCACTGAGATCTGTTGTGCCCACAGGCCCATGTATCCATGTTGCTCTGTTTTGATGCACTGAGATCTGTTGTGCCCACAGGCCCATGTATCCATGTTGCTCTGTTTTGATGCACTGAGATCTGTTGTGCCCACAGGCCCATGTATCCCTGTTGCTGTTTTGATGCACTGAGATCTGTTGTGCCCACAGGCCCATGTGTCCCTGTTGCTGTTTTGATGCACTGAGATATGTTGTGCCCACAGGCCCATGTGTCCCTGTTGCTGTTTTGATGCACTGAGATCTGTTGTGCCCACAGGCCCATGTGTCCCTGTTGCTGTTTTGATGCACTGAGATCTGTTGTGCCCACAGGCCCATGTGTCCCTGTTGCTGTTTTGCTGCACTGAGATCCGTTGTGCCCACAGGCCCATGTGTCCCTGTTGCTGTTTTGATGCACTGAGATCTGTTGTGCCCACAGGCCCATGTGTCCCTGTTGCTGTTTTGATGCACTGAGATATGTTGTGCCCACAGGCCCATGTATCCATGTTGCTCTGTTTTGATGCACTGAGATCTGTTGTGCCCACAGGCCCATGTATCCATGTTGCTCTGTTTTGATGCACTGAGATCTGTTGTGCCCACAGGCCCATGTATCCATGTTGCTCTGTTTTGATGCACTGAGATCTGTTGTGCCCACAGGCCCATGTATCCCTGTTGCTGTTTTGATGCACTGAGATATGTTGTGCCCACAGGCCCATGTGTCCCTGTTGCTGTTTTGATGCACTGAGATATGTTGTGCCCACAGGCCCATGTGTCCCTGTTGCTGTTTTGATGCACTGAGATCTGTTGTGCCCACAGGCCCATGTGTCCCTGTTGCTGTTTTGATGCACTGAGATCTGTTGTGCCCACAGGCCCATGTGTCCCTGTTGCTGTTTTGATGCACTGAGATATGTTGTGCCCACAGGCCCATGTGTCCCTGTTGCTGTTTTGATGCACTGAGATATGTTGTGCCCACAGGCCCATGTGTCCCTGTTGCTGTTTTGATGCACTGAGATCTGTTGTGCCCACATGCCCATGTATCCATGTTGCTTTGTTTTGATGCACTGAGATCTGTTGTGCCCACAGGCCCATGTATCCATGTTGCTTTGTTTTGATGCACTGAGATCTGTTGTGCCCACAGGCTCATGTATCCTTGAAACGCCTGCAGCGGTTCCTGGACAATGATGAGCTGGATTCTGATGCTGTGCAGCACAATTCCTCAGAAAGTCAGTGTTGGAACCTTCCAGTGTGCTTGAGATTGTGTGTGTGTGTTGTTATTGTTGTGCTTGAATCTAAAACAAATTCACTGAAAGTTATATTAGACAAGAAGTGTGTGTGTGTGTGTTGGGTGCAAGTAAGTAAAATTGAGTGTGTCTGTTTGTTATTTGTGAATGTGCATTTATGTTTCTCTAAAGGTGTGCGAGTTTCATGTCTCAGGGTGTGCGCATATTATGGTTATAAATGTGTTTGTGTGTCTATGTTTTGCTTTTGGGAGTGTTACTGGACCAAAATATGTACACTTATGTTTCACTTTATTGCACATGTTCGTTAGAGTGTATCTTTTGTGTCTCATTTTATGAGTGGTAATGGTCTTGATTTGAATTCCGGTTGTTTTAAATAGCATCACAGTTTGAAAATCAGTAAAAAAGACGGATCATTCTTTAAGATGTTTACAGCTTTGATTTCAAGTATCGCAAATTACAATAACTGAAGCTTGCTAGAATCTGGTCGGCATGATTACGCCAAGTATTTTGCCGCACACACAGGAAAGAAAAAGGCACTGAAGTTTGCTGAAAGTGGTTCTCAATGTGATTATATTTTGCAAATTGCAGAACGTAGTGACAATCAAGTAAACAGAGGTTGTTGGAATGTATTCACAGTGTGATTATATCGCACATTTTGCAAAAAACATACAAGAAGGAAACTTACTGAAAGTTGCTGGAAATAATAATAATAATAATGGGCATTTCTAGCGCTTAATCTTAAATAAGCCCTAAGCGCTTACAATCATAAATAAGTTTTTAATAAACCGTCGATAGAAACAAATGAACGTAAAAAAGAAACTGTCAGAAATCTGACTTTACTACGATTGTATTGTGCTTTTTGCAGTGTGGAAAAATGAATTGAACGCAGATGGAGTCTTTTCTTAATTTGACTACTGTGCTTTTTTCAGAGCCTGCAGTAAGGATTACCAATGGGACGTTTACATGGGACAGAGAGACGCCTGACACCATCACCAAGTAAGACTTTGAATACATTTGCATTCCCTGTGTTTCCTCTCCTGTTTCTTTGTCTTCCCACATGAGTAAATATTTGTAGATGTTTTGAAGGTAATGCTGAACTTTTTTATTCGCATATTTCCTTGACAACAATGTGGGTCCCCCCCGTAAATGTTCTTGCCTGTTTTGAGTATTGTGCAAAATTGTGTAAAAACATTTAATCAACTTGCTTCTAAAATGTCAAGAATTTACATACAGACTATTGCATAGGTAGTCATTTTTTAATGGAAGTTAATATTGAAGACTTCAAATATAGGGACCAGTGTGAGGATAAAAGGGCCAAGAACAGAAATGCGGTAAGTATAGATGATTAATAAGAAATGATAAAATGCTCATAATGATGAGGATGATTTACACACAGTGGAAATCTTGTAGGTCAAAATTGGAAGGACTGACATTTTATTTTGAGATTTAATTTTGTTTTAAAGTGTTGTCATAAGAAGGATTAATTTGGGGCCCCAAAAAAATATTGTGAATTATCCTAATTTTTGTGGTACCTGTTTTTGAGTTTGCTGTATTTGAACACTTAAGTACAACTACAAGGGTCGGGTATTTTCTGCAATATGCATGATAATGATGGTGGTGGTGACAGACCTGTTTAGTCTACTATTTTTGAGTAGTATTCTACTCAATTTGGACCTCTGCTACTCTTCAAAATTGATAAATAATGCTCTTTAATTCTTGATGGCTACTCATTTTCAGTGAGCAGTGTTTGATGGTTTTAATTAATAGGACTACGCATTTCACACCAAAACTAATTTTAGCTATCCAGACTACTCAAGACTTGTGTAGGGGGTAACCAGGTCTGTGGTGATGATTATGATGATGGCCATAGTGATGAAGATGACATTGACTGTGTGCAGCCTGAACCTGGAAATAGACGAGGGGTCGTTGGTGGCGGTGGTTGGGGTGGTGGGCTCAGGGAAATGCATGATAATGGTGGTGGTGGTGATGACGATTATGACGATGGCCATAGTGATGAAGATGACATTGACTGTGTGCAGCCTGAACCTGGAAGTAGACGAGGGGTCGTTGGGGTGGTGGGCTCAGGGAAATGCATGATAATGGTGGTGGTGGTGATGATGATAATGACGACGGCCATAGTGATGATGAATATGACATTGACTGTGTGCAGCCTGAACCTGGAAATAGACGAGGGGTCGTTGGTGGCAGTGGTTGGGGTGGTGGGCTCAGGGAAATCCTCCCTGCTGGCAGCCTTACTGGGCGAGATGGACAGAAAGTCGGGATCTGTCAACATCAAGGTAAATAAGGGCTCCACACATGCGTACAATCGTATGGGGATGTGATGCGATTGGGTCACGTGAGTCATGATTCACGCGAAATATTTCCATCTAAAAATAATTCTGCTGGCAGCCTTACTGGGCGAGATGGACAGAAAGTCGGGATCTGTCAACGTCAAGGTAAATAAGGGCTCCACACAAGCGTACAATCGTATGGGGATGTGATGCGATTGGGTCACGTGAGTCATGATTCGCGTGAAATATTTCCATCTAAAAATAATTCTGCCATTTTCGCTCACTCTGCTCAAGTAGACCCAATGCATGAATTTCATGTGAATCATGACTCACATCTGTCAAAATCACATCACATTCAGAACCGCTTTGTATGTGTGTAGCAGGACCTTACGGCAATCTGATGTTTGCTTATTACAATTATTTTTTATTTACATATAAAAACTTTTGTATGTGTAAGGTATGTTACCGTTTTTAATTCTTCTAGCACCATGGGTGAATATATTCAATATATACATACCATACGCTACACTCCTAACAGATGCAAAGCCATTCACTGTCAAGCACCCTGCTATGTGTTTGTCTGCTTTTAGAGATTTTGTCACTGTTTCTGTCGTTAACCCTTTCACCACCAAAGTCGCATTTTAGCACCACAGTGATTTAACACCTACGTCACTAAAAGGCATCAAATTGGGGTCTATTATCTAAAGACCCTATTGTCTTAGTTTGGGGAAGTAAGGGTAGACCTTATTTTGTATATGTCACAGAAGAATCCCCAATACTGCAGATGGATTTTGTTCGCTACCCAGGTAAAGTTGATGGAATTGTTGGCTGAAATATGGCTGGCGGTGAAAGGGTTAAAGTAGTTCATGCGCACTCGGTGAAAAAAAAAGTTACTTCCCCCTTGTCGGTTCAGATGCAACGAACAACCAAGAACGTCAAAAAAATGCATGGCGCTAGAAGAGTTGAAGGTCAAGAATGATGATTGGTTTGTTTGATGAAGAGTTTTGGCGTCTCATAGACCTTATCTTAGCTGCACTGTTCTGCCCAAGAATTTGTTGTGTGCAGGATCGTATGAGTTCATAAACCCCATACATGCATTATAGCAAGAGAACCAAAAGTCTTACTCTCATCGTAAAAGGTATTTGTGGCGTTTTTATTAGTGGGAGGCCCCAACATTTGTCTCCTTTGTCTGAGGGTTCTGTAGCGTACGTGCCCCAACAAGTGTGGATCCTATGTGCAGGATCGTATGAGTTCATAAACCCCATACATGCATTATAGCAAGAGAACCCCAAATCTTACTCTTGTCATTAAAGGTATTTGTGGCGTTTTTATTAGTGGGAGGCCCCAACATTTGTCGTCTTTTGTCTCGGAGTTCTGTAGCGTACGTGCCCCAGCAAGTGTGGATCCTGTGTGCAGGATCGTATGAGTTCATAAACCCCATGCATGCATTATTGGCCACTGCAATGACCTCCTTTTGCAAGAGTGAATGCTCTTGGTGGGTGGGGGAAGACGCTTGAGTACTGACTTGAGGGAATAACTCACCAATAACCCAAGTGGAGATAATATTTGATCAAAGAAACCACAAACACCACTAACTGTGTATACTTTTTGAAGGTAGCTCTGTGCTGTGAAAAGAATAAAATAAAAGTAAAAGATTGTGCTGGTAGTGTTTTGTGGTATAATTTGTTCATAACAATAACCCTAGTTGAGGCCACTGAATGGCTGCCTTTTGCAAGAGTGAATGCCCATTTGGATACTGACCAACAAGGGCTTAACTCTTGCCGTCAAGGGCGTTAATAACCCTAGCTGCAGTGGCCAATAGCAAGAGAACCACAAATCTTACTCGTGTCATAAAAAGGTATTTGTGGCGTTTTTATTAGTGGGAGGCCCCAACATTTGTCGTGCTTTGTCTCAGGGTTCTGTAGCGTACGTGGCCCAGCAAGCGTGGATCCAGAACGCAACATTGAGGGAGAACATTTTGTTCAACAACGACCTCAACCAGGGCAGGTACGACGAGGTGGTCCACTCCTGTGCCCTGGAACCTGACCTGGACATGCTGCCTGCTGGGGACCAGACAGAGATTGGGGAAAAGGTGTGTGGCTGTGTTTATGTGGTGTGGGTGTGAGAGAGAGAGATAGTGTGTTAAATCTGGTTGTGTTCTTCTTTCAGAGAACAGCCTCCATCATCTAGCTGATGGTTCTGTTTATGTATATAATGTGAGTCTTTAACCACATGTATTATTCCACTGATTGTATTATGTATTGTATTCTTGGGTGGGGTGAGTGGTGGTGATGGTAATGGTGTGGGTGTGTGCGTGCGTGTGTGTGTGTGCGCGCGCGCGCGTGTGTGTGTACATACGTGCGTGTATGTGTGTGTGTATGTGCATGCCTATTTGCATGTGTGTGAGCGATTACTTGTTCTGTTTTTGTTGAATTTCTTGCTTTTAATTTTTGTTGTTAAGCTCATAGAGCTCCACATTTGGTTTAGGAGTGCGCTATATAAATGATTCACTATTATTATTATTATTATTATTATTATTCATGGCTTAATTAACCTTTTGCCTGCCTGTCATGACTTTCACTGTGAATATTCTGGAACGCTGATGTTTGCTTTGAAACGGGGGTTAATAATTCTAGATCATGTTGCCAGATAGAATAATTAGTATCTATCTGGTGTAATTCATAATTTAGTGGGGTTTTTAATCAAAGGCTTTTTTTGTTGTTGTTGTGTTCAACTTGTTGGTCATGTTACGTTGATTTTACCTATGCAAAACGCTCTGCATCAAACAGGGTATCAACTTGAGTGGCGGTCAGAAGCAGAGAGTGAGCCTGGCCAGAGCAGCCTACTACGACGCTGACGTCTATCTGCTGGACGACCCTCTGAGTGCTGTCGACTCCCACGTGGGAAAGCACATCTTCGACAAAGTCATCGGCCCCGAAGGCATTCTGAAAAACAAGGTCAGTGGAAGAAAGGCATTTGAGATTAAACAACAGAACGATTCTTTTTAATATTGACATATTGTTGTTGACGCACATATTGTTGTTGATGCACCCTGGCTAAAAGACTCCAGGGATCATCCCAACAGCCAAAAGACTTGAACACTATGGTACAAATTAATCAGATAGGGATGAGAACATTGTGTGTGTGACCGTTTTTTTTATTACCCTGCCACATGGGCAGCCACACTCTGACCTCGGGGGATAATATTGACATAAAAACAAATACCAACTTTTTTTAGTGAAAATAAATATTTCGGTAGTTGAACCCCACCTCTATCAGGGTATAGATAGTTGGATGAAAGCTTTTAGACTTTGTGAAACTGTTTGAGGTTGCAAATATTTTGTGAAACTGAGGTTGCAAATATTTTGTGAAACTGTTTGAGGTTGCAAATATTTTATGAAACTGAGGTTGCAAATATTTCCTTGTACCGTAATTTTCGGACTATAAGGCGATATATTTTTTTCTCCAATTCCGACGTATGCGCCTAATAAACGAGGGCGCCCTATTAGTGAACAAAATCATCAGAAGAGAGGCAACGATTGCCGTACTCAGTACAGTCTACTGTGAGTCACAACATCGAAAGTGGTAACGAGTCGCCGATACGACGAATACTCACGTTAAAATGCTTCAAAATCCCTATTATCGTCCGAGATACCGTCCAACAGATGACACAACTCTTCATTGGATGTATAAAGCATCGTTGTAGAGCTTACAATGCCATAATTCTACCAGTTTTCGCGAAGAAAAGTCTTAACACAACAACCAGAAGTCGCAAAAACGGAAGTTTCGATTATTTGAGAAGGGAGCCAACTCTCGTTTATGACAACAATAATGGCGGTCAGTATGCGTTTACAGGACGTGCACGGGCTTCAAACTTCGACTTTCTTTTGCGAGGTGTGTATCACCTTATAAACGAGGGCGCCTTTTACTTAAATTTTTTCAGATTTTTCTTGAAAATTGCCCTATTCGCCTTATACACAGCAGCGCCTAATGATCCGAAAAATACGGTAGTATGTGGACTGTTTTTGTTAGTAAGTGAATTAAAAATGAAAGACCGCTGCTGGACTAAGAGCTGTGCAATGCTGTATCAAAATGAAAAGCTACAACATTGTGTGACAGTTTAGTTACATACTCGCTACTTCAAGCAAGAACATTGCATAGATGATAGAATGGGATCATTATAATTTTGTCAGTTGATGTCTTTTTTTAACAACGCAATTCCTCAACTATGTTTTACTTCAGATGAGAATCCTGCATGGTGATGATGTGACTTGTCTTTGTAAAAGTTTATCCATTAATGTTTTATTTCATACTAGAAACCTGTATAATAAACCAGGGCCATTACACTGTAACAATCAATTTGTTGTTGATAATCTGTCGACCAAATTTCTCCCCGAACTAGAATCCTGTATGATTGCTTGCTTGTTGCGAAGGAATACTATCCGTTTACTTAAGTGTAATTCAAACTGCCATATTTTTACAGTATAAAGTGGTAAAAAAAATTCCCCTGACTGAAAACCCTACGCCTTGTAATATTAATATTATCAAAAACGTATTAAGAAATTATTATTATTACAAACTCCGAATTTTGGTGTAAAATTAGGGGGGTTGCACCTTATAACATTTTTATGCAGCCCCCCCACCCTTCAAATTTTCACTGAGAAACAACATTCTGCCATTCTTGAGAAAGGGTTAGGATCAGCCTAAGATTATTTCCATATCCGCCTTGGCATAAGGTTGTGTCGGACCAATTGACATAAGCTAGAACACCAAGGCTACATCAAAATGTTATGTTCTGCATAGTTATGTGTGGATTGTCTTTATCCATAGCAAGCTCCTAGCATAACATCATCAGTCCAAGATCCTCCGAAGTCGGAGTGTGGCTGCCCATGTGGCGGGGTAATCAAAGACAGTCACACTTGTAATGTTCTCATCCCTACTGGTGCATTTGTACTATGGTGTTCAATTGCTTCGGCTGTTGGGATGATCCCTGGAGTTTTTAAGCCATGGAACGACGACAACAACAACAACATTTCCATAAAACTGAAAGAAGGAGACTTAGAGATTGAAGGCGGTAAGCACGAAGGGTGTATGCGTCTGTCTAAAGTACAACTTTGCCAGTACTTTCCCTTCAGAACCGAATCCTGGTGACCCACAGCATCAGCCACCTGCCCTCGGTGGACAAGACCGTGGTGCTGAAGGAGGGCGGTAAGCACGAAGGGTGTATGTGTCTGTCTAAAGTACAACTATGTAGCCAGTACTTTCCCTTCAGACCCGAATCCTGGTGACCCCCGGCATCAGCCACCTGCCCTCGGTGGACAAGATCGTGGTGCTGAAGGAGGGCGGTAAACACGAAGGGTGTGTGTGTGTGTCTAAAGTAGCAACTCTGCCAGTACTTTCCCTTCAGACCCGAATCCTGGTGACCCACGGCATCAGCCACCTGCCATCGGTGGACAAGATCGTGGTGCTGAAGGACGGCCACGTGTCCGAGGTGGGCTCCTTCTCCCAGCTCATGGACCACAACGGGGCCTTCGCCGAGTTCCTCAGGACCTACCTCACCGGGGACTTGGACCAGACCGGCAACTGCATTGACGAGGGAGACCTGGAGTGTGAGTGGCTTGCACATGCCGTGGGTGTAACTCTTTCAGTTTTACACTGATTTCAGATTTAAAAAAATATTTTTTACCAGAGACTTTAATTTATCCACAAAAACAATCGACCACAAGCGATTTGGGGCGTTTTGAACTTGGATGTTCTATCCTGGAATCTTGAAAACAGCATGGTGATGCCATATTGTTTTCAAAGGCAATGTAATCATTTCACAAGGCTTATCAGACTCAAACTGTCTCTGTCCATCATTACCAGCCGCAAACGAAGAGAGCGAAGCTGGTAATGTTTTCAGAGATTTCTGTTTGTTCTTGGCTATCTGTCTGACTATGTGAACACAATAACATTTGAACGGAGGGACCTAGGAGGCTCAAATTTTGTATGGGGATAGGTAATAAGGATATCTAGGCCAAGTTTGAAAATGAAGGTCAAGGTCACTGGAGCTGAAAATGTGCTCAGGACAATAACATTTGAACAGAGGGATCTAGGATGCTCAAATTTTGCATGTGGATAGGTACTTAAGATATCTATGCCTGGTTCGAAAATGGTCATTGGTCAAAGATCAAGGTCACTGAGGTCAAAAATGCCGGGTACCTGGTTTTCTAAGATCCTCATTCAAGTAAGAAGCAAGTAGGCAGGGTGAGGTGTGTATACATGTGCGTTTCAGTGACTGTTGCACCAACAAAAAGATCAAGTTTGAAAATGAAGGTCATTAGTCCAAGGTCAAGGTCACTGGAGCCGAAAATGCTGCCAAACACCTGGCACGTTTGTTTGAACGAAGGGACCTAGAGTTCTCAAATTTTGCATGCGCATAGGCACTTATGATATCTAAGCTAAGTTAAAAAAAACACGAAGGTCATTGCTCAAAGGTCAAAGTCACTGGAGCCGAAAATGCTGCTAAGGACCTGGTTAATATATTTCTCTCTCTCTCTCTCTCTCTCTCTCTCTCTCTCTCTCTCTCTCTCTCTCTCTCTCTCTCTCTCTCTCTCTCTCTCTCTCTCTCTCTTTCTACCCTACCCTTATGAAATAACGGTTCGTTACCAGCCACTAGGCGAAGTACTGCAACCGAAAATGCTGCCGAGTGGCTGGTGATCTAGCATCTTTTTTTTTTTTTAATGGATTAAGTAAACAAAAGTGGAATAGGTCCTAAAGTCTGCATGTACTAACAATGCGAACTTTTGTTTTGCTGCTCCCTCTTAGTCCCTTTTCCCTTCCAATTTTTGTGTGTCAATATGTGATGGTGCATGGGAAAAACCTACATAAGTCGCTCAGAATGTTTTTAGCAAAAGCCCAAAATAGTCAACAAACCCCAAAATATCTATTTTCTATTTAGGGCATATTTATTTATATTTTTATGTGTTCTACTGGTATCCACAACATGAAAGACAATTTTGAATTATTTCTTTGTTTATTTGATTGTTTTCTAAATCAAGTCAATAGAAATAAAGAGGCAAAATTGTATCTTCTATGCTCAATTTCTGCAAATGATCTATTTCGAATGCCAGACTTCAAATAATTATAAAATAAAAACTAGACGATAACGCAATTTGGTTTTCTGTGTATCTACAAGGAATGTTTGCTCCACCATGAAAAAATAAAATCTCAATTTATGCCCAAATTCCATTATGTCTGGTTTTCCCATGCACTGTCACAGATGTATGGTGTATGTCTTGGTTTTCTTGATTTTTGTCTTCAAATTTGTATGTCTTTCCATGTTGTTTTCTATTCTATTCATTATTTTGTTGTAACAGTTTTGAGCCAACACGAGGAGATCATCACGAGACTGGAGTCAGTCAGCTCTGAAACCAGTGGAACTAGTGCAGCCCTAATACACAGGTACTTGATGCTTTGCAGTTACGCTGTCCTGATAATAACCTTTGAATCTCATATTTTCTCTCTGTCACGCACTTTCCCTCTCTCTCTCACCCTCTGTATGTGTCTCTCTTTCTCCGTCTCTCTCTCTGATTTTCTCTCTCTCTGTTCTCTCTCTCTCTCCCGAATGCTCTTTATCTCTATTTCGCTCTCTCTCTGTTTGTCTATCCATCTGTCTCTCTCTCTGTCTCTCTCTGTGTCTCTCTCTCTCTCTCTCTCTCTCTCTCTCTCTCTCTCTCTCTCTCCATCCCTTCTCCGTGGGTATGCCAATGCTTTATCATGGAGGCAGAAATTGTTTGTCTTGTTTGTTTCCGTAGATTAGGTGGTGTTAGCATTGAGGGGAAGCATGTTACATTTTGCTATGCAGGTGTGCAGAAACAGTTGATCACAGTAGCACTGTTTTATAACAGTAGCTGCGGTTTCTTTATGGTCTGTTCTCTAGAGAGAGAGGTGACAGGGGAGGGAAAGGGAGAAAGAGAGGAAATAAGAACAAATAAAAGAATGAATCTTGCAAAAAAAACATTTAAGAAAAAAGCTTTATTTAGTTGTTTAAATTTGTAATGCAGTTTTGTCAGTGTTCTTCAGATTAATGTATAAATATAATGCTTCATGAAGAAAAGAATCTCAAAAGAATGTTAGTTGACTTTAGTTGAAAAGAAAAAGAAATAGGAGTTGTCAGTTGTACCCAAACCTCCCTTCTGCTATGTCTTTTTTTTCTATTCAAAAGTATTTTACGGACTATAAGGCGCTCCTGATTATAAGGCCCACCTCAAATTTTACAGAAAAATGCTTTATCGCTTGTAAGCTGACTTATACTTACTACTTGTGGCGGTGCCATAGCCGATGAGGTTTAACCGAGGCGTGGTCACCGCTACACCTATCTGTATTAATAAAAAAAATCGGGACTTTACTGGTTTCGTACTGCCTCCGGGCATTGCCTCCAGTATTGTTCCAACCATATTTGTATTTACAAATGTCCCATATGTGTCTGATTCAGACCAAGAGGACGTAAAACTCCATTTTCTCTCTCAGAAAAATCAAATTTTGTTATTATAGTTTCTCACTATATTATTAGTTACATTATAAGACTGTCTGGGGAAAAAGTATCGCCTTGTAAACCGAAAAATATGGTACTGCAATATATAATCTGACATTAGGTTATGTGCATATTTACTGTTCAAAAATGATATATTGTGAATGATGTGCAGGCAAATTTCACAGATCAGCGAACGACTGCGCGCTTCGCTGGAGAACCTGGGCAGCCAGATATCCATAGCTTCTGCAGGGAAAGATGGCCACAAGGAAAGGACGGAGAAAATCGTGTCAGTGGCTGAGAAGGAGAAGCTGGAAGAGAACCAAACCAGTGAAAAGGACAGGTTGATTCAGGCAGAGAGCATGGAGACTGGAAGGGTGAGTGTGTGTGTGCGTGCGCGCACTTGTGTGTGCCAAGCCTCACCATTGTTGTTCATATTTAAACTTTATTGGGCATCTTTGAAGCAACACTTAGAAAAAACTACTGTATTATAAGGCAACGTTTTTGTATTCTGAGACAGAAACCCCTGCACCTTATAATATGACTAATAACATAGTAGGAAGCTTAATAACAAAATCAGAATGTAGTTTAAAATGTAATTGGGTGCGGCTTATAGTCCGTAAAGCACGGTATTCACCAGATTCCTCTAGTTTTAGCTCTTTTTTCCAGTTGTGTTAGGAAACTCACGGTTCCTGCTTTTGATGCAACACAGGCAGACTGAAGGCAGGGTATAAAAATTCAAATAACTTAAAGAATAATGACCCATTAAGATTAAAAGGTCTCATTGCCTAGTGGCTGTGGGGTCAATGAATTAACCACACACATGTCTAGGGCTCAATTTTGAAAGGCGAAGCCAACTCTCCTTCCACCGCCTTAACCTCCCCCAACTGAAGTCAGGTGCCCATGGATGGAATGATACAAAATGGGAGTAAAGTGTCTTTCCCAAGGACACAGGGATTCCCTGAACCACAGTACTTCAAATTACAAGACAGCAGTTCTAACCACTCAGTGACGGTGCCTGCCATTAAGCCCTTCACTGCTGGAGAAAGATTGAGAGATTATTGTTGTTTTGGTTTTTTAAATTATAAAATTGAAGAGAGGCCTGTTTAACCCAACCTGACAAAAATGGTCTAGAGATATATCTTTCCTGACTGCCCTAAAGCAACAAAAAACAACATTCCAGAGTTGTGACATCAAAAGTTATGAATTCATCAATGACATCATATTGCCCGTAGCAGACACAGGCCTGGCAGGGAAGGGGTTAGGACAGGACGTTAACAAAGCAATGACTCTGTGCTTTTTCTTCTCTTGTCTTCTCCTCTGACCCGGTGAAGTTCTCGGTGTTCATGGCGTATCTGAAAGTGGTGGGAGTGTTGTTGACCTTTGGTCATTGTCTTTTCCCCTAAATAAGTGAAGTTCTTGGTACTCATGACATAGTAGTGTTGCTGGGTGTACCTGTCCGCCATCATGTTTTTCTTTATTTTTTACCCTTATAGACCAGGCAGGGTCTGCAGTCTTTGAAGGTCTTTGAGAAATGGAGTGCCATTTTCAGGTCTTTGATGAAAGTCTTTGAAAATTGGCTTTGGTCTGTGAAAATTGTGAAATGGTTTGTGAAAAAGTCATTGATGCGTTAAAAAGTCGTTGACGCCATACATTTTTGTTTTTGTTTGCTTCCAGAATTGATAAAGAAGCCATTTAATTTCACTAATTTTCCACATAGAATTTCCTTGATTTGTCAAGAGTTACTTCCCTTCACTATATCCAGGTGGGTGTTTTTTTGTAACACCAGTCCAACTTGAGCGATCGAAGTAATAGTTATCATTGCATGTCGTGAGAGGTCTTTGAAAATGGGATACAGGGTCTTTGAAAGGTCTTTTAAAGTTTGTGAATTTTTATATGAAACATCTATATGAACCCTGCCAGGTGAAGTTCTCGGTGTTCATGACGTACCTGAAAGCGGTGGGAGTGTTGCTGACCCTTGTAATTGAAGTTCTCGGTGTTCATGACGTACCTGAAAGCGGTGGGAGTGTTGCTGACCCTTGTAATTTTCCCCCCTTAACCAGATGAAGTTCTCGGTGTTCATGACGTACCTGAAAGCGGTGGGAGTGTGGCTGACCCTTGTAATTTTCCCCCCTTAACCAGATGAAGTTCTCGGTGTTCATGACGTACCTGAAAGCGGTGGGAGTGTGGCTGACCCTTGTAATTTTCCCCCCTTAACCAGATGAAGTTCTCGGTGTTCATGACGTACCTGAAAGCGGTGGGAGTGTTGCTGAACCTGGTCATTTTCCCCCCTTAACCA